>JANFOE010000248.1:0-451094 GCA_025667525.1 Glebionis coronaria | reverse complement strand
ATAATCACCAAATATAATTGCTTCACTGACAAGGACAAAAAGGTAGCGATGACCCTATATAGAAACAATGAGCTGGCCAACTACAAAGTTGCCAGTGACTTTAAACTCAAGAGTCTGAGACTCTCTGAGTGGTTGGAACTACTGTCTCTTGCCCAAAGGAAATATGGGTCTGGTGCAGTCCAGATGATGAAGAATATTCAAGCTAAACTTAACTGGGTAAGAGACATTGCTAAGAAGTTGAAACTATGTCTTCCCCCATAGCTATCACAACAATCACAAAGCCAAAAAAAGAGAAAGAACCCAATGGGACCCCTCATTGAAAGGCTAGTTACTGAAAAAGTGATAGTAGATGGGATGCACAGAAATCTGGTGCTTCCCAAAGAAATCGCATCCTAAAATCTGGTGCTTCCCAAAGAAATCTCAAAGCCAGTCAAAAGTCAAGCATACACAGAACCAGAGAAAGGTATTGCTTTCATGAACATAAATTGTGACTATGGATTCCAGAGGGAGAATGAACTGCACCTTGCATCAACTTTCCAGCTGATCATACTCAAACAATGCCTATTGAGGAACTGCAAGTATGCCACATAATTTGAGTATGAGATTGAGCTGGTCATCAACTCAAGAGCTGACAGGGTGGAAGCACAGAGGATCTACGACCAGAACCTTGACCATTGAAGAACCTTTTGTATTTTATTTTTGTTACACCACTAGGTGTCTATGTAATAGGTTTAGGTTCTTTATGTTTGATAAAACTCTGAAGTATGTTTGATAAATTGTGTGTAAGAAGAAGTTGTGTACTCACTTACAGTAATTTCAAACTTAGTATAATTTATAAACAAATAAGGGGAGATTGTTGAGCCAATGAAAGTTTTAACTATGGCCCAATCTAGATTTGTTTAATTAGACTAAGTGTTACGCGTCGCTGAGAGGACCAACGACATATACCAGACCAGCGGATGGCAAAGCCTCAGCTGGCACACTAGGAACATTCAATTCAAAGACAACGTTAAAGAAGTCAAAGATTATCTGAAGTCATACTCACCAGCAGTTATGGACAAGCTGGGATGTAGAAAGAATGTACTGGTGTTAAAGGATCTTTGAGATGACAATACTTAGAGATTACTTACAACCCTATGAAGACTTATGCAAGCAGAGACTTGCTTTACCATTTATAGTTTAGGCGGGAGAATCTCCAAAGTGTTTTGGGCGGGACAAAATAGGAGATTTAAGATCAAGCCTAGTACGACCTAGTGGGACAAAAGTGAACAATTGGCAGAACTGTTCACTTAAAGTAGTTTAAAGGTATGTCTTAATATAAACATGCATTTAATACGTTGTACTCTTCCACTCAGAAGATGACACGTATTAACTACTCTTACTAAGGAAGCAACCTCATACCACTATAAATAGGAGGGAGAAAAAGGATAAACTCAACCCTTGTGCTTGGATAATTTATCTAAGTTTCTTTCTTCCTTTGGAACCTCTGAGCCCTCAGCTATCTACCAGCGACTCTAAGGTTCTCTCGTAAACTTGAGTCTCGAATCAAATTTACTTGTTCTAGGGTTCATTTCTTATTGTCATTCAACGGGTGTATTCATAGCACTTTGTAATACTTTGTTTATAAAAGATTAATAAAGCATTACTCGTTTGAAAAGTATTTCGTTGTGTGTTATTTTGTATACGAGTCATAGAATCAACAAGTGTTGTATTTTGGAACTTTCAGATAAGTATTTATGTTATATTCTATTATAACGATTTTATGATTAAAGTTCATGAATTTAAATGTTACGAACTGAATTATAACTTAGTGTATGATATTTTGTTTCGGTTAGTATCAAAGCTAAACAATAAATAACCAAAAGTTAGTACACTAAGGAGGCGTTTGGTTGCCCACTTTGGGATTGGTTTTTGTTTCAAGTGACACTAAAAAAATGTTTGGTTCTAATCCTAAGTTGAAAAATTTGGATTTTGTGTATAATTATGGTACTGTGTGAAAAGTGAGGGGGAGGGGTAAGGTTAATAATTATTTAATATTAAATAAAATAATTTTTTATTTTAATATAAAATTAAAAGTAATTTTTAAATTAAATATGTAAAAAAGACAAATTAAAAACACCTGGTCCCACCACTACCCAAAACCTTACCCCTCCCCCTCACTTTTCACACAGTACCATAATTATACACAAAATCCAAATTTTTCAACTTAGGATTAGAACCAAACATTTTTTTAGTGTCACTTGAAACAAAAACCAATCCCAAAGTGGGCAACCAAACGCCTCCTTAGTGTACTAACTTTTGGTTATTTATTGTTTAGCTTTGATACTAACCGAAACAAAATATCATACACTAAGTTATAATTCAGTTCGTAACATTTAAATTCATGAACTTTAATCATAAAATCGTTATAATAGAATATAACATAAATACTTATCTGAAAGTTCCAAAATACAACACTTGTTGATTCTATGACTCGTATACAAAATAACACACAACGAAATACTTTTCAAACGAGTAATGCTTTATTAATCTTTTATAAACAAAGTATTACAAAGTGCTATGAATACACCCGTTGAATGACAATAAGAAATGAACCCTAGAACAAGTAAATTTGATTCGAGACTCAAGTTTACGAGAGAACCTTAGAGTCGCTGGTAGATAGCTGAGGGCTCAGAGGTTCCAAAGGAAGAAAGAAACTTAGATAAATTATCCAAGCACAAGGGTTGAGTTTATCCTTTTTCTCCCTCCTATTTATAGTGGTATGAGGTTGCTTCCTTAGTAAGAGTAGTTAATACGTGTCATCTTCTGAGTGGAAGAGTACAACGTATTAAATGCATGTTTATATTAAGACATACCTTTAAACTACTTTAAGTGAACAGTTCTGCCAATTGTTCACTTTTGTCCCACTAGGTCGTACTAGGCTTGATCTTAAATCTCCTATTTTGTCCCGCCCAAAACACTTTGGAGATTCTCCCGCCTAAACTATAAATGGTAAAGCAAGTCTCTGCTTGCATAAGTCTTCATAGGGTTGTAAGTAATCTCTAAGTATTGTCATCTCAAAGATCCTTTAACACCAGTACATTCTTTCTACATCCCAGCTTGTCCATAACTGCTGGTGAGTATGACTTCAGATAATCTTTGACTTCTTTAACGTTGTCTTTGAATTGAATGTTCCTAGTGTGCCAGCTGAGGCTTTGCCATCCGCTGGTCTGGTATATGTCGTTGGTCCTCTCAGCGACGCGTAACACTTAGTCTAATTAAACAAATCTAGATTGGGCCATAGTTAAAACTTTCATTGGCTCAACAATCTCCCCTTATTTGTTTATAAATTATACTAAGTTTGAAATTACTGTAAGTGAGTACACAACTTCTTCTTACACACAATTTATCAAACATACTTCAGAGTTTTATCAAACATAAAGAACCTAAACCTATTACATAGACACCTAGTGGTGTAACAAAAATAAAATACAAAAGGTTCTTCAATGGTCAAGGTTCTGGTCGTAGATCCTCTGTGCTTCCACCCTGTCAGCTCTTGAGTTGATGACCAGCTCAATCTCATACTCAAATTATGTGGCATACTTGCAGTTCCTCAATAGGCATTGTTTGAGTATGATCAGCTGGAAAGTTGATGCAAGGTGCAGTTCATTCTCCCTCTGGAATCCATAGTCACAATTTATGTTCATGAAAGCAATACCTTTCTCTGGTTCTGTGTATGCTTGACTTTTGACTGGCTTTGAGATTTCTTTGGGAAGCACCAGATTTTAGGATGCGATTTCTTTGGGAAGCACCAGATTTCTGTGCATCCCATCTACTATCACTTTTTCAGTAACTAGCCTTTCAATGAGGGGTCCCATTGGGTTCTTTCTCTTTTTTTGGCTTTGTGATTGTTGTGATAGCTATGGGGGAAGACATAGTTTCAACTTCTTAGCAATGTCTCTTACCCAGTTAAGTTTAGCTTGAATATTCTTCATCATCTGGACTGCACCAGACCCATATTTCCTTTGGGCAAGAGACAGTAGTTCCAACCACTCAGAGAGTCTCAGACTCTTGAGTTTAAAGTCACTGGCAACTTTGTAGTTGGCCAGCTCATTGTTTCTATATAGGGTCATCGCTACCTTTTTGTCCTTGTCAGTGAAGCAATTATATTTGGTGATTATCCCTAGCTCAGATCTTTGGTTCATAGTCTTCTCATACTCCTTTTGAAGACTGTTTCGTTTGGTTTCAAGCTCTTTGAGCTTTTTCATATGAGCTTATTTGACAGCAGGTGATAGCAGTTTGTTCAGAGCCTATTTTCTTTTAAGTTCAGCAGCTTGGATGTCAGCCAACCTCTTTTGTTCAATGATATGAGCCTTTGCTTGCTCTGGAGTTAGTGGTGGCTCATCAACGCTTAGAACTTGTTCAATTTAGAGTGCTTGGCAGTAATCCTCCTTCCTCTTTCAAAGAGTGTAGAGTTATCACTGGTTCCTTAGTGGCAATACCTTTGCCTTTTTCTTTTGTAGCATCAGTGGTGGGCTTAAAGGATCTGATTGGAGTTGGTGTGAGGATGACAGTTAACTTGGGTTGAGTTGTGGGTTTTGGTCATTTGAGCGGCTGCTCCCCCTTAGATATAGCATTATGTTCATCATCAGAGGAGGAAGTAGCAAAATTCTCCCCCTCAGGCACAACGCCAGAGGTAGCTGTACCTGATCCTGCTTTATTGAACTTGACGAATTCTTGATGAACAAAAATGCATATTTCCTTAAGTTCTTCTTGAAGGAGCTCTTGAAGAAGGTGCCTTGATGGTTCAAATGCCTGAGCAATGGCAGCAACATTTGCTTTGACAGCTGTTGTGAGGATAGAGGGCATGTATTGTTGAAGAATCTAATTTATGACTTCTAGTAGATGTGCTTGCAGAGCATTTCCCAGTAGTTGTGGAAGCAGGAATGTGAGAGAGGATTCCATGGAGGAAGTCAAGGAAGTCTCTAGGTTTGTGGTCAGCTCCTGAATAGCATTAGTGAGACTCTTAATCTCAGAGAGGAGAACATCATTGGTGATAATGGGGTTTATAATGCTGATGTCTCCCCTCTTAACCCATAATTCCTCAGCGCCTAATTCTTGTATATTCTTCATTATTGGAACAGGTATGGGCTTAAGTTTATGCAAGTGTTCCTAGTGTTTCCTTGCCCCCAGCTCCATGACATTTTGCATTGTAGGGAATGGAACTGAGGTTAGGGGAATGGGCCGTTGTTCCCATAACTGCTTAGCAACAAGTTCTTGAACACAGATCATGGTTGGGAATGGAATGGGCTTCAACTCAGCAGATGATACTTGATTATCATCAGCATCCATATCTTCAAATCATGAGTTGGTGAGATCATCTTCAATGATAAACACTTCATCATCTGGCATGGATTCAATATTAGAGACAACAAATAGATCTATGGTGGAGGCTTCAACGTTGTCATCACCAGCATAGGCAAATGGATCATTGCTTAGCTATTCCTCATGAAGATTAAAGTCCTGTTATGAAAGTCATTAGTAACCAGTTAGTGAATTTATAATAAAGTGGAGGATCGTCATTCGCTGCCCTTGGGAAAGTTGGATGTGATTATCCCGCCCCCTAAGGATTTATCCTTGGGACTCTTTTATTGTGAATAATATATGGTGAAGGGTCGCCATTCGATGCCCCTAGGATAACTGGGTGTGATTATCCAGCTCCTCCTTAAGGATTACTCTTTGGGACTCTTTTGATTTGTGAAACTTTATATGGTGAATGGTCGTCGTTCGTTGTCCCTAGGATAGCTGGGTGTGATTATCCAACTCCCCCTAAAGGATTGCTCCTTGAGACTCTTTTGATTGTGAGACATGATATGGGAATGGTCACCTTTCTCTGCCCCTAGGATAGCTGGGTGTGATTATCCAGCTCCCCCTGAAGGATTGCTCCTTGGGACTCTTTTAAGTGTGAAGTATATAAGGGTAAAGGTCACCATTTATCGCTGCCCCTAGGAGGACTGAGGGTGATTATTCAGCCCCTAAAATAATAAATTCTTTGGGACTCTTTTAATAATGAGGCGACCCAGAGACTGAGTGATGTTCAGAGACTCTGGGTCGGGACTTATAATGTACTCAAGTTGTTATTTGCCAGAGCACAGTTCGGAAGATGAAGGATCATCGGGGTGCGTTATGAGCACAAATGAGTCATTTCCTAGTGCATAGACAGAGTGTACAAATGTCCTATGAGATCTAGGTGCTGACACAGACACTCTAAGGGTTGAGGCAAACCTTAAACTTCATCACCCTCTCCTACAGACTTTTGAGGGTGATTGCTTGTGAACCTCCAAGAAGAAAAAATAAAGGCAAACTAAAACCTGAGTGATATCAGCGTTGAGTAGGTTCTTAGTTGTCTCAGCTGACTTGGAGATGCTAGACACTGGTTGTTTGTCAGCACCAGGCTCTCTTTCCTCATCCACCAGAGTAGGGGATGGGACCTTCTTGATCTTGATCTTCTTTGGAGGATTAACAGAAGGGGCTTCAGAGGAAAGGGGGATTTCTTTCCTCTTCTTCTTTTTTTCCTTTTGCACCTTGGGTCGAGAAGAAGACTGCACAGAGGTCTTGGACATAGACTTGTCAGCGGTTCCTTCAGCATTCAACTCAAATTGAGGGATCAATGGCTCTTTTTCTTCTGATGTAAGTAGCCCGACAACCTTTAGCATATGCATGGTGAGTGGTACCTCGTCCTCTAAGGGAGTCTTTAAAGAAGCTGGTGTGATGTGAAAAGGAGAGAAGGAGTGAAGATCTTCATTGTCGTAGGTGATACAAGCGTTTTCTATGGGTTCAGATTTAATCTCGGCATCTCCTCGAATTGATCACAGCTAAAAGTGGAATGATTTGTTCTTGGTGACAAAAAGTGGGGGTTGTTTATCTATTCTACTTAAAAAGGTAAATGCATGAAGTAAACAAAGATTTAAACCAAAACAGTTACTTAAATAAAACTTGAAATTAAACAATTACTTAAATAAAACTTGAATTTAAATTAAACAATTAAATGAGAAAGCAGTTAAATATAACTTACGAGAAACTAGCTCTATTCGGACTAACAGTCCTACCCGGAATAAGTAGTGCTATCCGGAATAATCAACCATGCGGAATAATTGCTATTCGGAATATGGGGCCTATGCGGAAAAACAATGCTATTCGGAATAAAACCTTCTACTCGGAATAAGTTCTATCCGGAATGTTTTGCTATGCGGAATAAAAAGGTTAATCGGAATAACTGCTCTATGTGGAATGTGTTAACCATGCGGAATATAAGTTCAATTCGGAATAAAATCTCAGTTCGGAATAAAACCTTCTACTCGGAATATTTAACATTCCGAATAAGGAGTAACACAAAAATGCTCTATCCGGAATATCCAACTATTCCGAATAATGGAAATAGCAAGCAGACTATGCGGAATATTTCTGGGCTGAAGAACAGTACACATAAACTTAACTGGGGATACGAATTTAAATCAAATCAAATCCAATAAACAAAAAGGGTTTACCAAATTAACCAATAATCATTTAATAACCATAAGAAACAAATCCCAATCATAAAAACACAAAACCAACAACTTTTTAAGATCAAAACTCAACTAAATAAGAACTTAAGAACTTGCAATAAAAAGATGATGATGAACAAGAGGAATGAAAAGATTAAATGAAAATTTGAATTGATGATTAAGATTCAGTAAACACAAGGAAAGGATCAAACTTACAAGATTAAAGAACAAAATCAAAGAAGATAAAAACCTCTCCTTAAGGGAGATGGTTTCCTACGAACTAGGAGAAATGTAACTGAAAACTAAAACTAGATGCCAAAAATTGTGAGGGTGATTCCCTTATATAGGCTAAGTGGTTGGTTGGTGAGTGGGCTTTCTCCCTTTCTTCTTGTCTTCTCTTCTTTTCAGAAAAGTTGACGTTTTCGATTCTGATTCGGGATTTGTCGACGATTAAATTCAACTCGTCTTTTAATTTCTTCGTTTAATAGACTTGAGTTTCTTCGACATATGTAAATCTTCCATCTTTGGTCCTTTTCTTCGATAAATCTTCAAATAGGCCCATTGACTTCAAATCTTTTGCATCTCTTGGTCAATAGACTTTGTCTTTAGTCTTTTTCCTTGATAAAACCCGTGCAATCCCATGTTTTCTTCAATATTCATTCGGTTGGCTCTGAAAACACATTTAAACACAAAAACCACGCATAATTCCAAACAAATGATATTAAATACGTGTTTTGGTCTTATTTTAGTAAGAAATAAGTGGTAAAAGGATGGGTGTTTTCACACCTATCAGTAGGTCTCACTCAGGATATCCTCAATGATGAGTGAGAGATATCTGGTGTAGCAGATGGTGGGTAGACGATGCTTCTTACCCTTGTTCTCTAGTTTAGCAATGAGATCAGTATAGAGGATGTGCTCAATCCCTATGTCGAGCCCCCAAATAAAGCTATATGCAATAGCCTGATGTGAACCATTCAGTTGGTCATGGGATCCCTGCTTCCATCCCAAGCATTTAACAATATATAGCATTAGGGTCCTCCAAGTGGGTGAGAAATAGTTTATTTTGATCAGGGATTTGTTTTGAAAGGCAAGAGATGTGAAGGGTTTGTCGTCATCATCGTGTGGCTTCAGCGTGGCCATAGCTTTCTTCACAGTGACGCTGTTTGGTACAACGTTCATATGATCATTGACAGCCAGTCCAATGACCCTGGTAAAGTCATTAAAATCGAAGGTGAGAGGTTGTGGATGGGTGGAAAGGTTAAAGGTGATGCTTGAAGAGGTTTGATCTACTTCATCCGAGAACCAAAACTCCTTCAAATATTGTGTGTAGCAAGTGGAGGGTGTTCTTTTTATAGCTTCGGCTATGTAGGCGTTCTTCAAGAAGGTCAACAATGGTGTATAGAGTAGATTTTTGTGATAGAGAAGAGCAACGCAGTTATTTAGAGCAATATTTCCCTCATTGACGCCAAAATCCACGTTGGATGCAGCCAAGACGGTGAACGATTGGTTTCCAGATGAAGACGCCATTGATGAACGAGTGAAGTTGTGGAGAATTTGAGAGAGAGATGAACAGTAAGTGTGTATGATAATGAGTGTGATAAAAAATAAGTCAAGGGTGATTGAAAGGTTGTTATGTTTTCCAATTAAAGCATTTAATGCAAAGTTACCTTTTAAGAGAAGAAGTGGGACCCGTTGACCATTCAGGTGATTTTTTGTCCCCTTGGAAAGCGGGAAAGTTGTTGACATTAAAAGAAAATCATTTGAATTAAACGTTGGAATATATTAATTCCCCTTGGAAAGTAACTACCTCGTTACATTCAATTCCCTTAAATCCTCAGAGACAGAGATCACTTATCAGACTTATTTCCTAATATTGAGCATACCCAGCTCAACAACCAACCTTGTGAAACTTGCCTCAGCCAGAGGCTTGGTGAAAATATCAGCGAGCTGGTATTCAGTGGGTATGAAGTGAAGCTTAATATCACCTTTTAAAATATGGTCTCTGATAAAGTGATACCTGATGTTAATATGTTTGGTTTTGGAATGAAGTACCGGATTATTTGAGATGGCTATTGCACTTGTGTTTATCACAGAATATGGGAACCAGCTCATAGTTGATTCCATAATCAACCGATTGACTTTTCATCCAGAGAACTTGTGCACAACACCCAGCGACAACTACATATTCAGCTTCAACTAATGACATGGCCACATAGTTTTGTTTCTTTGCACTCCAACATACCAACTTTCCTCCAAGGATTTGACAACTCCCAGAGGTGCTTTTTCTATCAAGATAGCACCCAACATAGTCTAAGTCTGAGTATGCTTTGAGGTTGAAGCCTGATCCATTTGGATACAAGAGACCCAGTGAGGGAGATCCTTTTAAGCACCTGAAAATTCTTTTAACATCTACAAGGTAGGATTCCTTAGGGTTAGCTTGGTACCTAGAACAGAGACATATGGAGAATTGGATGTCTGGTCTGCTTGTTGTGAGATACATCAGTGACCCTATCATGCCTTTGTATAAGGTCTCATTAACAGAGACCCCTGAGTCATCAGCTCCCAAGTTGTTGGGAGGAAGCACGGGGCATTTCACTGATGCACAATCAGACATATCATACTTCTTGAGCAAATCTATAACATATTTTTCTTGACAAACAGAAATTCCTTTTGAATTTTGTTTGATTTGAAAACCCAAGAAAAAAGTTAGTTCCTCCATCATGCTCATTTCATACTTTTTGGTCATATGTTTGGCAAATTGTTTGCTCAAGGTAATGTTGGTTGAACCAAAAATTATGTCATCCACATAAATCTGTACTATAATGACATCACCCTTGGACATATAAGTGAACAAGGTTTGGTCAATAGTACCTCTGATAAACTTATTTTCAAGTAGAAATTTTGATAGAGTTTCATACCAGGCTCTAGGCACTTGTTTCAGCCCATAGAGTGCTTTGTGAAGTTTGCAGACATGGTCGTGATAGTCATTGTTCTCAAACCCTGGGGGTTGTTTGACATATACATCCTCTGTAAGTTTCCCATTAAGAAAGGCACTCTTTACATCCATCTGGTAAACCCTGAAACCCATATAAGCTGCAGAGGCTAGGAACATTATGATAGCTTCTAATCTGGCCACTGGTGCAAAGGTTTAATCATAATCAATACCCTCTGATTGATTGTAACCCAACACCACAAGCCTAGCCTTTTTTTAACAATCATGCTAGTTTCACCCCTTTTGTTTATGTAGAGCCATTTCTTTCCAACCACTTGCTTTCGAGCTGGAGCTTTTACTAGAGTCCACACCTTGTTTCTCTTAATCTGATTGAGTTCTTCTTGCATGGCCACAACCCATCCTTCATCCAGTAGGGCAGCAGCTACGTTCTTTGGTTCATCTTCAGAGAGAAAATTAGCGAAAAGGCATTCATTCTCTGAGGCAGTTTCCAGAGATCTTAACTTTCCTCGGTGGTGACTCCCTGAGAGGGTTCACCAAGAATATTCACAAGAATAATATCTTAGTTTCTACTCCATTTGGATTGAGGAGCAGGAGTCTCTGTGGGTTCAGGAGTCACAGCAGGTTCAATGTATGCTGGTGGTTCATCACATATAATTTCTTCATCCATGATCTCTTCATCCATTTGAGAGATTAGAGAGTTATTATCAGCATTTTCTTCTATAGGTGGTGGAGTATGTGATTCAGCTACAACAACCTCTGGAGTGATATCAGAGTTTGAATGAGGATCAAATGCATGAACATAACACTATGTTCTCAAGTTTTTTTCAAAAGGAAAGGTAAAGAATGGGAAGGGAAATTCTAAATATGAGTGTTCTTGAGTTTTTTTTAGATGGAAAAGTAAAGGACAGGAAGTGGTTAGGAAAGGAAGTTAGAGGTTTTTTTGTATAAATTTGTTCCTCCCAAAAATGGGCGGATTAGGAAGGAAAGGGACTGATTAACTTCATGTGTTTTTGTTAAATTACAGTTGTAGCCTCATCATAGAGACCTCAATTACTTTGGTTATATTTATGCCATGCTAGGAATTTATTAATATATTGACTTGTAATTAAAATTGTATGTACACAGATGTCTTTAATATAGTACAATACGAATCAAACCAATCAGTAATCACCATACCAAGAAAACAATACCTTTTCTTTGTTTTATGCTGCTACAGATCGTATAGATAAATTCGGAATACAATTTTAGTTGGCATGATCGTGTATTGGCGTAGAACCAAGTGTTAACGTGAAATACAGTTTTAAATATTACTACATCAATTGCAAATGACAAGAATGAACACACGCGTAAATGTGAGATCTAGTCTTGATACATGTTGGACTAAATTAAAAGCTTTTGGGTAAAGAAATTAAAAAGGTTTTTGTTATCAAGTGTATAACACTATAACCAGATGTTGGGTTGAATATGTGTTCGTTGAATATGTTTTTAAGAATCTGTTGATCGGAAAAGCTTTTCTTTAACCCAATTCATTATACGGTTTTTGAGGGTATATTGGTAATCTCGTTAGCTTTCTTATTTTTTCCTTCCTACTTAAAAATAAAACTCAAGAACACAAATTGCAATAACTACTTTCTTCACATTACTATCCCTTACTTTCCCTTTCCATCCCATCCCATTCCACTTCTTGAAATTTAGACTCGAGAACAGAGTGTAAGGGAAATTCTTGTGACATATTTGAGATACTTCCTTAGGGATAGAGAAATCATCCTCTGGATATGATTTAACTTCACTGAAGTCAATGTCACAGGCATCTGAGTTGGTGTGAGTGATGACAACATCTGCTTCATTAAAGGTGACATGAATGGATTTTTCAAATTCTTGCATGCGGATATTGAATACTCTAAAATCTATGAAAGTAGGAGAGTATCCAAGAAAGAACCCTTCATCTGACTTTTCATCAAATTTTCCCAGATGATCCTTGTAGTTGTGAATGAAAACAGGGCAACCAAAGACATGGAAGTAGCTTACGTCAGGGGATCTCTTCCTATACACTTCATAAGAGGTCTTGCCATGTCTCTTCACAATAATGGTTCTATTTTTATATAACATGTTGTGTACACAGCTTCACCCCAAAATTACTTTGGGAGTCTTGATTCATTGAGCATAGTTCTAGCAGCCTCTATGAGGGTTCTGTTTCTTCTTTCAGCGACACCATTTTGCTCTGGGGTGCCTGGGTTTGAAAAGTTATGTGAGATTCCCTTTTTCATCACAAAAGGCTTCTATGGAACGGTTCTTGAATTCAGTGCCATTATCACTTCTGATAGCCTTAACTCTGCAGTCATTAAAGTTCTCTATTTCTCTGATGAAGGACATTATTCTTTCAGTTGCATCACTCTTTCTTTTAAGAAAGAATACCCAATTGAACCTAGACAATTCATCGACAATGACCAGTCTGTATTTGTTGTGATTAAGGGACTGAGGTTTTACTGGTCCAAATAAGTCCATGTGAAGAAGATGGAGGCACTTATTTATGGAGAATGATTGTTTAGTTTTGAACGAAGCTCTGTGGTGCTCCCCTTTTTAGTAGGCTGAACATGGTTTGTCTTTGTTGAAGGTCAGAGAGGGAAGCCCAACGACTAAATCATTCTTAGCCAGTTTGTTGATATTTTTGAAGTTAAGGTGAGAGAGTCTCTTGTGTTAGAGCCAGTTTTCACTATCAGAGGCTTTGGCAAAGAGACATGTATTATTTCCTTCTGGACATGATGTCATGTCAATAACATACACATCCCTTCTTCTAGGTGCAATAATAAAAACATCATCATTTTGATTGAAGATTGTTCCTTGGGTCTTGGTGAACAGAACTTTGAAACCAGCATCGCAAAGTTAACTGATACTGATTAAGTTGTGGTCCATTGACATAAGCGACCCTTGTGAAGGTGATTCTATTGCAATCCACTGAGCCATATCCCTTAGTAGCCCCTAAGGAGTAATTTCCAAAGACTACTTTGGGACCAGACTCCTTCTTATATCTATGCAGACATTGTTTAACCCATGTCATGTGTTTGGAGCACCCACTATCCATATACCAAACATATTTCTTCAAATATTCATGCATAGATATAATAAAACCAAATTAGTTTCAATGATAAACCAACTTTCCAGTGGGTCCATGTTGTCGCTGACCAGCGACATTAGGTCTTCTTTGGTTCCTTTCTCCCCCTCTTTGGTTGCAGTCTCTGGTTTCATGATGCATACTTCCACATATGTCACATCTGGGATAGTGTTCACACTTATCAGAGTGATGATCATAGAAACCACAGTACTTGCAAGGAGGAAATAGTCTGAAACTCTAAGGAGTGTCTTTGGATTTGGGTTCTGGTATCCTAGAGGACTTGTGAGGAGTTTTGGAACTTAATTTTAGTCTGGTCTTTTGGACAGCTATGGTCTCCTCATGTTCTCTAGAGGTGTGTTCAGTGGATTCACATGTGATACATTTGGGTTTCTTTGAACAATTTTCAGACAAGTGATTTTTGACCCCACAATGTTTGCAAGGCTTGAACAAGGCTATCCCCTTTGAGCTGCTGAATCCTTCACAAAGAGAACTAACAGATGGACAATCAGCCCTAGGTTTGATGTGTTCTTTCAAACCTTTTACTTATTCCATAAGGGTAAGAAGAAGTTTCTTGGTGGGTGAAAGCTCTTCAGTGGGAGGAATGGGTTTGACAGGTTCTTTGGCCACAAAAACCTTTTTATGTGCTTTCTCAGCAACTAAGGTAGAAGATTAGGTAAGATTGGGTGTCCAAGAGGTTTTGATGGCAGGTTTTGGGCCAAATAAGGAATCAAATGGGTCAGCACCAGCGAATTTTGGTAAAGCTGGAAGGGGTTTGGAAACATCTGATCCCTCTTTAGAGTCATTCTTATCCACAGAGGTGGAAATAGGAGAAGGATCCTCTGTGGGGACAAATTTTACTTTGGCCACTGGTATATGGTTTTTAAACCTACCCTTACCCCTATTGCTTGAACCACATCTCCCGGAATGGCTTCAACAACCAATTCTTCCATAGTGTATTGACCTTTGTTCCATTTTTCAATGGCTCTTCTAAGTTCAGCATTTCATTAGTTAAAGATTCATTATCAATGGAAAGTTTGCTTACTTCATTTTGAAGTTGATTGGCAAGATTCACAAAAGGTTTGAGATTTGTTAACTCAGATTGACAAAGATTTAACTCAGTTTTAAGATTATGAAATTTGTTTAACAAGTTCTTTCTTTGTTCTTCCACAAAATGGAGGTCAACCAAGGTGTAGTCACTGACATGTTCTCTATCAGGACCTTCAGGCATAGTAAGAAATATCTGTACATTTTTCATGTTGATATCCACCCATTGTCCAGATCTTGCTTCGCTTTTACCAACAGATGGTTCCTCATCAGCGACGGCCATAAAAGCTCTGACACTAGTTGTGACAATCCGTCAATTTATAGTCGATATTTTATTTTCAGGTAGTATTTAAAATCATTATTTTAATATTATATTATGAACTCACTCATTTTTGGGAAGAAATTTGGGTTTACATCTTAAAGTAGCATCGACTACGTCTAAACAAGAGAACTCTACGTTACGTGCTTACGTTTACATACACCGTTTTTGGTGACAATCCGACATTTCAGGAAATAAATTTATTCCCGAATATTATTTTGGAATTTTAAATTGTGTTGGTTCGTAAACTCACAAATTTACGGGTTAAAATTAGGGCTTACGTGCATAATTTAACGTCCTTTACGACTAAACCAGAAACCCTAGGTTTACGTATTTACGCTTTTGTGCTCCGTTTTTGATGAGACATTTTTATTAGAATCGTTTTGTGCCGTAGTTTCATAATTTATAAAAACGTTTTTCATAAATCGACCCGAGGGCACGTAAATCGAGGAAACTAGAATCAAGGAGTACTCGTAAATTAGTGGAGATGAGACAAGTGGGAACTTGTCCCACCCCCATTATGGGCTAATTTCACCATGCCACAACACCACTTTTTGTGTCAAACTATTACACATTCATGAGACACTTGTCTCAAACTAGCATTTGCAAACCACTAAACCACCCAAAACCTTGAGCTTTCTTCACACTCTTCACACACACATGCAAACTTGAGAAAAATTTTCCATCTCTCCTTTTTCTCTCTCAATGAACGTCCAAACACCACCCCAAATCACCCATCATCATCATTAATTTAACCATAAACTTCATCTATATTCAACATATGTTGATAACCCTTTGAAAAGATGAACATTAGAGGTGATTATAACATGTGAAAAGGAGCTTCCAAGGAGGTTTAGGGTTGATTTACATGAAGGTGTTCATCCACTTGAAGATTTCAAAAAGTCCATTGCTAAAGTTGAAGATTTGGTAACAAGAACCAAGCCTTGTTCATCCAAAATCTCAACCTTTTCATCACTTTGGTGGTATAGAGATTGTTTCTTACTATCCTCTTGTTATTTTGTAAAAGTAATCATGTATTTCTTTATAAATGTATATGTATATGATGATTAATGATGATCAAAATATTATGTGGGGATTTTGTGTTAATAGATTTGGTTAAAAAGACTAAAATCTACATGTAAAGATGTTAAAATCTTGATTAAATTTATAGGCTGTATAAAATAGTAAGTAACCATATGAAAACTTGATAAAAAGGATTGGATTATAAAATATACAGTTAGATATATGATTTTGACATATGTGGAGAGTTGGCCACTCAATGGAATCATTAAAATGAGCAAGATATGATCAAAATACTATTGAGGTACAAATATGTATAGTATGTTTTGGATGAATTATTAGGAATACTTAGAGGATGATTGAGCAGTAGTTAAAATGGAGTTATTTGTAGCACATATTATGAAGTTTGTGCTGCCCAAATTTGAGTTCTATCTCCTTGTAGAACTCAAGATATGGCAAAAATGATGGAAGTGACTTTGATAATCAGATTGGTAAAAAAAATATATAATATAAAATGAGCACTCAAGTAATATCATTATAAAATAAATATATAAAACTCACTAACTAATAATAAGTATTATAAAATGAGTTATATACTATGATAAATAAAACTTGGCATTTTATAAAAGTACAAACTCAAATGTTTTCTAAAGTTATAAAACTATATATTAGTTTTACGTCTTTTCGGTTAAAACCGAAAGATTAACGTTTTCGCCAAATAAAACTTAGACGGTCGAACCCGTATAATATAACATTTTTATAAATCATATACTCATATGTAAGTACATTTGTCAAGTAAAAACCGATAAACCCGAGCTTTATAACTTATGGACCGTAACGGGCCAAAGTAACCTTATTGGACCATTAGCCCAACTAGTTTGGCTTAACACAAATGGACTTACTCATGGGCTTAACCCACTTGGGCCCAACATATGAGTATATGTCTGGTATTAAAAAGTATAAATGGGCTAATATAATGATTTGAACTCTTAATGGGCTTATTGGGCTTAATATGTAATTGGGTTGAAACTAGTATAACTAGTTTAAATTGACTAACACATAACAACTATAATGTTGTATGAAGAGATAAAATCCCACTTGATCATCATCATACTTATGATATCATCATATATACATAACCATTATTTTATAAAGTCATTGGACAAGAGTCTAAGACCGAGTATTATTTGTCTAGGTTTCCGTGATTGAAGCACGTACCGTACATCCAAATCGCTGATAACCCGCCTTTCCCAATCAACGTGAGTTCATAGCCTCACACTCTTTTTAAATGTTTTATGAACTGTTTTATAAACCCGCGAGGGAGATAACATGTTAGTTTTAATAAAAATAGGACACCAGTTGTCCCGATTGTATGATTATTGATATGAACCCGAATGATTATATGACCCGATGAATGAAATGAAATGGATTATTATTAGTTAGGTTATGTCACTAAAAGTCCCATTAGCATGAATTGTGAACTACCGGGATTTGGTAGACGCTTATGCATATAATAGTACTATTTGGAGAAGATCACCCCAGTTCGCGCCTTGACGGTTGATCCCTGTCGTGCCACATTGATTGGTAAGCGAATTTATGTATGAGAAGATTTATATAAGCGTGATTATTGTGACGATACACTGTTTTAGATGGGCAAAGGAATTACGGGTTAGCTACCCGTTGTTTGTTATAGTAAGGTAGCAATGTCATGCGGCTTATCATAATCCAATAACGAAAATACTGATATACGCATTGAATTATAATATATTGTCTGACTAGCAATACGGGGTCTTATTACTGATATTATGTTCGTGTTTTTGGTTTTACATAACCATTTTCATATAACGGTTTTTATTTAACTCTATACAACGTTATAAAACGTATTGTATGATGTTTTTGCGACAATGGTTCGTATAATGGTTTTGAAGGCAAAAAGCCTATATTATGATTTACGACAAAGATTTGTATAAAAATGTCTTCGGCCTATTTTATGGACTACGACAAAGAATTGAATAAAATGTTTTTCGGTAATGATTATATACCTATGATATATGAATGGTTTTCATTAAACTCTATGAATTAACTCGGCGTTTCGCTGACTTTTTAACATGTTTTATCTCAGGTACTTGAAGGTAATTCTCGGGAAGACGACAAGAATTTATGGCCCACATTCAAATAAAATTTCCATTCGAATGTTTTGTAAAATTGTATGAAATACTATGACCTGAGGACCTATGTAATTTGATATTTATGAATGGAAACTGCTTTATTATTAAACGACGCGATTTTTAAGCGTTGTCTATGATTTGAGTAATGTGCTATCCCGTAACACCAACGACTCTTCCGCTGAACTAAAGTATGAATATTTGGGGGTGTTACAGTTTGGCATAAGAGCTCTCGTTATAGAGAACAAAAGATTTTTTAAAACCAAGGTTTTGAATAAAACATTTCAAAATCTTTTAACCATAAATATTTTGAGTAAAAATGTTTAAAAATCTTTTCACTATAACGGTGCCGAAGAATTCCCGAGTTACCGACAAGGCCAGACTGAGAAGTGTTATTTTAATATATATATAACTTGGGTTATATATATGTTGTAATTTGATTACATGATTGTTTGATGATTATTTTAATACTTATACGAGGTATTTATACGACGTAGATTGTCACAAGGAACCCTAACTCCCCTAGCGAACCAGTCGAAGTTATTCTTGTAGGAAATCTAGCTATTCTAGATCTAAACCAAGTTGTGGATATTTATGATCCCAACAAAATGGTTGATATTCGTAGAAATATTGATATTAGTTGATTGTGATATTAAAGAAGAACTGGCGAGATTAAATCTGATACCGATGTCATGACGATCTTTCCTTATAGAGTGGAGTTTGACAAAACCTTACCACCTAGAAAGGTGTCATCTGATTCGGTGTCACCAATACGAGATTGTTAAGAGGAAGTCGTTGAGTCCTGTGATTGAATTATAAGGTTTTAAATGATTGTTGGTTTGTGTTAAGGGTTGTTCCTAGGCCATTGTCCAATGACGAGGATGCCCAGTGTCCAAGAAATAAATTGAAGAAATCTTCTTCTGAATTGGGACCGATGGATCTTCCGGGACAAGTGGAACACCTAATGACTCTTGTAGATTAGTATTCATTGTAGCATCTTTTAAAATCCCTAACTTAACTGAGATATCAGTTGGTAGGATGAGTCCTTGGAATTGTATGACATGGCGACACGTAATGTGTTACAGTATAATTTTTGACTTATTTGTGATTAATGAAAGGACTATCTTTGATTGCTAAATTCTACATGTATCGATGTTATCTATCTTTTATTGCTTCATCCTAATGTTCGCATTATTGATACAACCATTGAGCAAGTACTCATTTCGGATATAGTTGTGTTGTAGATTCGTCTCTTTATATTTCTGAGTGCCATCGAGGTCACGAACCTCATGATTATTTGGCTAAGCTCATTTCCTAGCATATTGTAGTTAGTTCTGGGTGAACAACTTTTCATCACTCCTTTTGCAGATCACTCATTGTTTTTATAAGTAATACGATACCATCTGGGGGGGGGGAAATAAGGAATTATCATTTTATATGAGTTATTTAAATTGGTACTATTGGCAGTTATTGTCGAAATAAAGTTTTTATTAAACCTCCTGTAAATGGGAATGCTTTCATAATGATGAATATTTCGGTAGAATCATTTTTATTTCATAATTAAATATGAATATATATTTTAAACATGATGACAAAATTTTGACGAACTGAGTATTGCATCGTTAATCCTTAATTGTGCATAGTTGCGCGCCTACGTACAATTTGGAAGGGACCATGCAAGGTTGATTAGTAGTCACCATAAAAATTGTTAATAAACATTAGATTTTTGTAATTGTGAAAGATTGAATATTTACGAGATCTGCAAGAAGTGCAAAACAGGGACATATTGTTAGGGACACCTACATATGTGCCCGTACCATTTATTTTTCTAAATCGAATTTAATCATCTATGGATATTGTCTTAATTGACAATTGATATCCCCTTCTTGTCCAATTCTCTCATGGTGAGATTCCTTGGAAAAGTATCAAATTACCGAGTGTTGATACCCGACTGGGTGTATTGACGTTCCTGTCATTTTTTGATTAGATTTCATTTGAATGACCTGGGTAACCATCCGAGGTGCTTTCGAATGTGATATGAGTGATTTTACTCATATCATTTGTATCATAAAACAATGAATAAATGCATAAAATCAATAAAAATGCCTTGTATTTGTTTGTTTGTCGTTTCATGTGTGTAGGTACCGAGATCACGAAAACCGGCAAATTCGACACGCGATTGAAGAAAAGATCGACAATGCCAAAGTCAAGCTCGTTTTAGCGGATTTAATCTATTATGAAGATTAGTGGGCTTGTGGGTCCCACATTCGGACTAATGGGCTAATAGGCCCATTAACAAGAACAAGTTAATTATCATAGGACGGATGGGCCTAAAGCCCATTTCATTTTGGAAATAAAGTTAAACGAGTGATGTTGGGCCTTATTTACCCATTAGGGTTTCATTCATAACCAAAAGATAAGATGTAACGTTTGTTATTTACTTTACACATTCACATTTGGTCAATACATTTCTATCCACCACATACATAACCCTTTTTGATATTTACTATGAACTCACAACTCCTCTCTCATCTCCTTCACCTCAAAACCCAAACCTGTAAAAAATATTGTTCCTCCCAAAACCCTAAATTTAATATTTTTGGGGCTTTTGCAACGGTTCCTGGCCTGAATCTGTGTGGTTTCTTCACTCCTCCTGTTGCTGGTGCTGACTTTCGTGCCGCTTTTGTTGCCAATTGCTTCCTTGGAGCCTTGCCTCCTGTCGACTTCCTTGCAGTTTGCTTAGTACGAGCCATTTCTAGTTTTTGAAAGGATTGAGTGATTATAAGTGTGTGTGTGTGTGTGTGTGTGTGTTCGAATGTGAAATTAGTGTGTGATTTTGGGGTTGGGGTATCGGGGTATTTATGGTTGGGGAGTTCAGAAATTTTTGGTTGAAATTTGAAAATTTTGGATTTGAAATTTGAAAATTTTGGATTTGAAAATTTTGGGTGGGGTAACACGTTGGTGATCCGAGTGAAATGTGAAGGGACGAAACATAGGCCGTTAGATTAGTGTTTGTTTGAGTGGTGTGTGAAGTAGACAAGCTGGCGATCCGTGTGAGGGTATACGTTTTCTGTTTCTTTTCTCCAAATTATTGTAACGAGTGTTTTTTTATTCATTTGACTAGAGGTGCGAATAAACCGGATTAAACCGGATTCGGATTTTCAAAATCTAGACTTTTGAAAATCTGGATTTTTGAAAATCCGGATTCGGATCGGATCGGATTTTTCTGAAACGGATTTTTTCGTATAAAAAAGGTTCGTATTGTTTTTTTTTCGGATTAAAATTTTCGTTATCGGATTCTTTTGGATCGTTTTTTTTCGGTTAAAAAATGTTCGGATCAGGTTTTTTCGGTTAAAAATGTTTGGATCGGGTCCTTCGGTTAAAAGTGTTTGTATGGTTTTTTTTCGGAATTTATTTACAAACATTAAAAAAAAATACAACCATAAAACATAATGTATCGTTATTTATTTGTCAACCCGTTCGAGTTATCGTGTTACGGGTTCGGCTACGGCGTCAATCCGGTCAAGTCATCGTTTTGCGGGTTCGTTCACTGGCTCAACCTGTTTGAACCACCGAGTCACAAGTTCGACCAGCAGATCAACCTGATCGAGTTACTAAGTTATCGGTTCGACTACCGAATTAATTAAAATATATAAACCACTATGCACGAGTACACGTCTAATTTAAGATTATCTAATTAATTTTTAAAACCAATGAATAATGTTGTAATATTAGGAGCAAACTTAAATATAGTTTAGGGACTTAAGTGTACTTTGTAATATAGATTAGGAATAGATTAGAATTATGAAGTAATTTGGCTAACCTCCTTAAGTTGGTTTATAGGAAGTTTTCTATTTGACTTAAGGAAGTGCCTACCCCTCATCTCTATAAATAGGGATGAGGAGGGATCCTTATTCATTGTATTCTTCTTCCTCAATGTAGTATTTATTATGATTATTAATAAAGATGTAGTTAAGGGTATACCTTGTGCATATATTTGTCGGTTCTTTGTAGTCTCTCGTTTTTGCTACTTGTGCTCGATACAACTCGCGATCTAGCGGTTCCGTGTTATCGAACTTCGGGTTTATTGTCGGTATCGTACGCCAAATACCAAACTCGTAAGAAAGAAACGTAACATGTGGAAAAAAAACTTTCGCATAGCAAGTTACCGTATTAAAGAAGAAAATAGAAGCAAATTAAAATGATTAAATATATAAATATGTCAAGTTGGGTTGTCAATTGATTTATCACATGCATGTTTGTCTTTGATTCTTTATTGACCTATTAACAAACCCCCTACCCATGCTACATCTAGAAAAATCAGAAATATTATATAAAAAAAAACGGATAAAACCGGATTTTTAAAAAACCGGATAAATCCGATAATTGATCCGGTTTGTATCCAATTTTCATAAAATCTAGAAATCCGGTCTAACCGGATCGTATTTAAAAATCCGGACCGGATTTTTAAAATCCGGTTTATCGAAAATCCGGATCGGATTTTTGGACCGGATTTTAAAAAACCCGGATCGTCCTTGCACCTCTACATTTGACATATTACATATACTAGTTTTAATATTCGAGCACGCACGAGACTTGAATATAAACGATAAATTAAGCAGTAATAATTTTGTTATTATAATTTTATGTACATAATATATATGTTATCTAATGTTTATATGTTTGATTATGTTGTTGTTTTACTGTACATCGTTTAAATTAATATAAACTCATCTCAATTTTTATTTTTTGAATTTTATACTATTTTTATTTTTGATATTTTTAATCTAAATAGTTACGGAATATATCTTAATTATTTGTCAATAAACCATTTACATCAACTTTACACGTACACTATTTGTAAATTTATGATTTTGTAATGCTTAATATTATTTTATAGAACAATATTAAATTGTAAATAGTTAAATAGTTACGATCTTCATACAACCACGAGTTTAACATGATTTTTCATTCTGTGATAATATTAATTGATATTTTGTATATATATTTGTTGCATAAAGGATTTGACTTTGTTTCATTCAAATGTTAGTTATCCTTTTCTATAGATTGTGTAATTAGTAACACATAACGACCATGAAAAAATATATGTTGTAATATGTAGAATTCTGTCAATTTATTTTCATCTCACACTGATGTCTTAGGTCCTATATTAATTTTGATATGTATATTCATATTAATAATAATTTACGTAAAAATCATTGCTTGACTTTGTTAGTGTCAAAATAAAAATAGACAATAGTTTATGTTTTTATTTGAATATTTATAATCATGTAGTTTGTTAATTTTTTAATATATTGTATTTTTAAAATATAAAGTATAGAGGATATAAAGTTTAAAGGCTTATTTTGTTTATTTTATAAAGTTGCTAAAAATATGAAAAATTATTCATTTACATTTAACTCCATCTAATTTATTTAAAATTTAATCGCTAAAGGTTTATTAATATCCTCCTATTTTCCTAAGTTTTTATTTTCACAAATTTGACACATATATTTTTGTGTGTTTTTATGAATTTCCTCCATCAAAAATTTTAATTTTGACTAAAATGAATTCAATTTTGACTTTTTTCAACCAATCACATCGCTCTATTTTGCTTATATGTCAAAATTAAACTATCTGATTGATCTAATTATTTTTTTTACAACCTCCACTTTTTATTAAAATTCTCAAATAATATAATTCTTTTATTATATAAAAGATTTTGATATATAGTTTACTAAATCCAAACAAGCAATCAAACATGTGTACTATTTGTTTGTAAGGCCAATGGTGAAAGTAGAAAATTAAGATAAAGTGTGCATTATATAAAAAAATCTATATCGGATTTTCGGGTCGAGTTTTTTGAATTCGGATTATGAATGAGTACCATTTTTATGAATCATAGCATTAAATATGAATTAGGGTCCGTTTGGTTTGAAGTCGGGTTTTACTTTAGGTGTAGGTTTATAAAATAGGTGGTTTAGGATTGGATAGTATTAAATGAAAAGTAATGTTTGGTTTAAATTTTAGGTTTAGATTTTGATTTAATTTAGGAGAGAGAATATATATTATTAAATATATTAATAATTATTTAATATTAAATAAAATAATTTTTTATTTTAATATAAAATTAAAAGTAATTTTTAAATTAAATATGTAAAAAAGACAAATTAAAAACACCTGGTCCCACCACTACCCAAAACCTTACCCCTCCCCCTCACTTTTCACACAGTACCATAATTATACACAAAATCCAAATTTTTCAACTTAGGATTAGAACCAAACATTTTTTTAGTGTCACTTGAAACAAAAACCAATCCCAAAGTGGGCAACCAAACGCCTCCTTAGTGTACTAACTTTTGGTTATTTATTGTTTAGCTTTGATACTAACCGAAACAAAATATCATACACTAAGTTATAATTCAGTTCGTAACATTTAAATTCATGAACTTTAATCATAAAATCGTTATAATAGAATATAACATAAATACTTATCTGAAAGTTCCAAAATACAACACTTGTTGATTCTATGACTCGTATACAAAATAACACACAACGAAATACTTATCTGAAAGTATATACATATATATATACAAAATAACACACACATATATATACTTTCAGATAAGTATTTCGTTGTGTGTTATTTTGTATACGAGTCATAGAATCAACAAGTGTTGTATTTTGGAACTTTCAGATAAGTATTTATGTTATATTCTATTATAACGATTTTATGATTAAAGTTCATGAATTTAAATGTTACGAACTGAATTATAACTTAGTGTATGATATTTTGTTTCGGTTAGTATCAAAGCTAAACAATAAATAACCAAAAGTTAGTACACTAAGGAGGCGTTTGGTTGCCCACTTTGGGATTGGTTTTTGTTTCAAGTGACACTAAAAAAATGTTTGGTTCTAATCCTAAGTTGAAAAATTTGGATTTTGTGTATAATTATGGTACTGTGTGAAAAGTGAGGGGGAGGGGTAAGGTTTTGGGTAGTGGTGGGACCAGGTGTTTTTAATTTGTCTTTTTTACATATTTAATTTAAAAATTACTTTTAATTTTATATTAAAATAAAAAATTATTTTATTTAATATTAAATAATTATTAATATATTTAATAATATATATTCTCTCTCCTAAATTAAATCAAAATCTAAACCTAAAATTTAAACCAAACATTACTTTTCATTTAATACTATCCAATCCTAAACCACCTATTTTATAAACCTACACCTAAAGTAAAACCCGACTTCAAACCAAACGGACCCTAATTCATATTTAATGCTATGATTCATAAAAATGGTACTCATTCATAATCCGAATTCAAAAAACTCGACCCGAAAATCCGATATAGATTTTTTTATATAATGCACACTTTATCTTAATTTTCTACTTTCACCATTGGCCTTACAAACAAATAGTACACATGTTTGATTGCTTGTTTGGATTTAGTAAACTATATATCAAAATCTTTTATATAATAAAAGAATTATATTATTTGAGAATTTTAATAAAAAGTGGAGGTTGTAAAAAAAATAATTAGATCAATCAGATAGTTTAATTTTGACATATAAGCAAAATAGAGCGATGTGATTGGTTGAAAAAAGTCAAAATTGAATTCATTTTAGTCAAAATTAAAATTTTTGATGGAGGAAATTCATAAAAACACACAAAAATATATGTGTCAAATTTGTGAAAATAAAAACTTAGGAAAATAGGAGGATATTAATAAACCTTTAGCGATTAAATTTTAAATAAATTAGATGGAGTTAAATGTAAATGAATAATTTTTCATATTTTTAGCAACTTTATAAAATAAACAAAATAAGCCTTTAAACTTTATATCCTCTATACTTTATATTTTAAAAATACAATATATTAAAAAATTAACAAACTACATGATTATAAATATTCAAATAAAAACATAAACTATTGTCTATTTTTATTTTGACACTAACAAAGTCAAGCAATGATTTTTACGTAAATTATTATTAATATGAATATACATATCAAAATTAATATAGGACCTAAGACATCAGTGTGAGATGAAAATAAATTGACAGAATTCTACATATTACAACATATATTTTTTCATGGTCGTTATGTGTTACTAATTACACAATCTATAGAAAAGGATAACTAACATTTGAATGAAACAAAGTCAAATCCTTTATGCAACAAATATATATACAAAATATCAATTAATATTATCACAGAATGAAAAATCATGTTAAACTCGTGGTTGTATGAAGATCGTAACTATTTAACTATTTACAATTTAATATTGTTCTATAAAATAATATTAAGCATTACAAAATCATAAATTTACAAATAGTGTACGTGTAAAGTTGATGTAAATGGTTTATTGACAAATAATTAAGATATATTCCGTAACTATTTAGATTAAAAATATCAAAAATAAAAATAGTATAAAATTCAAAAAATAAAAATTGAGATGAGTTTATATTAATTTAAACGATGTACAGTAAAACAACAACATAATCAAACATATAAACATTAGATAACATATATATTATGTACATAAAATTATAATAACAAAATTATTACTGCTTAATTTATCGTTTATATTCAAGTCTCGTGCGTGCTCGAATATTAAAACTAGTATATGTAATATGTCAAATGTAGAGGTGCAAGGACGATCCGGGTTTTTTAAAATCCGGTCCAAAAATCCGATCCGGATTTTCGATAAACCGGATTTTAAAAATCCGGTCCGGATTTTTAAATACGATCCGGTTAGACCGGATTTCTAGATTTTATGAAAATTGGATACAAACCGGATCAATTATCGGATTTATCCGGTTTTTTAAAAATCCGGTTTTATCCGTTTTTTTTTATATAATATTTCTGATTTTTCTAGATGTAGCATGGGTAGGGGGTTTGTTAATAGGTCAATAAAGAATCAAAGACAAACATGCATGTGATAAATCAATTGACAACCCAACTTGACATATTTATATATTTAATCATTTTAATTTGCTTCTATTTTCTTCTTTAATACGGTAACTTGCTATGCGAAAGTTTTTTTTCCACATGTTACGTTTCTTTCTTACGAGTTTGGTATTTGGCGTACGATACCGACAATAAACCCGAAGTTCGATAACACGGAACCGCTAGATCGCGAGTTGTATCGAGCACAAGTAGCAAAAACGAGAGACTACAAAGAACCGACAAATATATGCACAAGGTATACCCTTAACTACATCTTTATTAATAATCATAATAAATACTACATTGAGGAAGAAGAATACAATGAATAAGGATCCCTCCTCATCCCTATTTATAGAGATGAGGGGTAGGCACTTCCTTAAGTCAAATAGAAAACTTCCTATAAACCAACTTAAGGAGGTTAGCCAAATTACTTCATAATTCTAATCTATTCCTAATCTATATTACAAAGTACACTTAAGTCCCTAAACTATATTTAAGTTTGCTCCTAATATTACAACATTATTCATTGGTTTTAAAAATTAATTAGATAATCTTAAATTAGACGTGTACTCGTGCATAGTGGTTTATATATTTTAATTAATTCGGTAGTCGAACCGATAACTTAGTAACTCGATCAGGTTGATCTGCTGGTCGAACTTGTGACTCGGTGGTTCAAACAGGTTGAGCCAGTGAACGAACCCGCAAAACGATGACTTGACCGGATTGACGCCGTAGCCGAACCCGTAACACGATAACTCGAACGGGTTGACAAATAAATAACGATACATTATGTTTTATGGTTGTATTTTTTTTTAATGTTTGTAAATAAATTCCGAAAAAAAACCATACAAACACTTTTAACCGAAGGACCCGATCCAAACATTTTTAACCGAAAAAACCTGATCCGAACATTTTTTAACCGAAAAAAAACGATCCAAAAGAATCCGATAACGAAAATTTTAATCCGAAAAAAAAAACAATACGAACCTTTTTTATACGAAAAAATCCGTTTCAGAAAAATCCGATCCGATCCGAATCCGGATTTTCAAAAATCCAGATTTTCAAAAGTCTAGATTTTGAAAATCCGAATCCGGTTTAATCCGGTTTATTCGCACCTCTAGTCAAATGAATAAAAAAACACTCGTTACAATAATTTGGAGAAAAGAAACAGAAAACGTATACCCTCACACGGATCGCCAGCTTGTCTACTTCACACACCACTCAAACAAACACTAATCTAACGGCCTATGTTTCGTCCCTTCACATTTCACTCGGATCACCAACGTGTTACCCCACCCAAAATTTTCAAATCCAAAATTTTCAAATTTCAAATCCAAAATTTTCAAATTTCAACCAAAAATTTCTGAACTCCCCAACCATAAATACCCCGATACCCCAACCCCAAAATCACACACTAATTTCACATTCGAACACACACACACACACACACACACTTATAATCACTCAATCCTTTCAAAAACTAGAAATGGCTCGTACTAAGCAAACTGCAAGGAAGTCGACAGGAGGCAAGGCTCCAAGGAAGCAATTGGCAACAAAAGCGGCACGAAAGTCAGCACCAGCAACAGGAGGAGTGAAGAAACCACACAGATTCAGGCCAGGAACCGTTGCATTGCGAGAGATCCGTAAGTACCAAAAGAGCACTGAATTGCTTATCAGGAAGCTTCCGTTCCAGAGGCTTGTTAGAGAAATTGCGCAGGATTTCAAGACTGATTTGAGGTTCCAGAGTTCTGCTGTTGCTGCTCTTCAGGAGGCGAGTGAGGCGTATTTGGTTGGTTTGTTTGAGGATACCAACCTCTGTGCGATTCATGCCAAGAGGGTTACTATTATGCCCAAAGATATGCAGCTGGCTCGGCGTATTCGTGGTGAAAGGGCTTAGGTTTATCACTAGCTATTGATGCTTCACTTCTTGTGAAATGATGTACCTAGATCTCTCATTGTTTAATTGTTTTATGTTTCAGATGTATTTTGTTGTTTCATTTTTATGATTTGTAGCTGTTACTTTGGTGAAATCAAAGTTTAATGAAATGACTTGAATTTGAAATCTGTTTCTGTTATTTTTGTATTCTTATCTTTAGATATATTGTTTAATTGTATCGGTGTTATTTGTAGTCATTATAGCCTTTTTAAGAAGCTGTTTATTTTGATTTAGAATCAGATGTGATTTGATTATCTTAGCTGTGTTAATCTTTGTGTAATGTTTTGTAAATCATTCAGTAATTTGGTGTTTTAATTGAGATTCAAAATCACATTGGACTATATGTTGAAAAATGAAGCTTAGCTTTACGCTACTATCTGTTCAGTCTTTCAAATGGTGTGGGTCGAGGTAGGGTTCCGGAGTGTACTTCTGAACATGGATTTCTTATCTGTGGTGTAAAACATGGTCAAAATCACCGATTTTTGTTAAATGCCTTTGTTTTACAGTCTCAGGTGCGTCACTAGTAGCAAACTACTTAGGTTGGGATTTCCATTACCATGATTGAAGTGAAACTCATTTTCTTGTCAGTAACCATTGTATATACTTGGAGCTTGAAATTGTGGTTTGTCTGTGTTTCTTATCTTGTTTTATGTTGCTGAAGCTCTATTGCGTTTTCAAATTCCAGTCTTGTTTATTTTAATGGAATCAGTATGCACTAATCGCTTTGAATATCAATGACTATCTTTTAGTCTCAGTTTCTGTTTTCAGTCTGTAATCGAGAATTCTTTTGCATATTGATTTTGGGGCGTGAAGCCGTGAACTATAGAAGAGATGTAACAAGCTAGGATAATATTCATCAAATGAATCTTTTAGTACTAGTGTTGGAAGGTATCTCATTGATGACGGCAGAGGACCAGCATTTTTAAAAACACCGCCTGAATTTAGGCACAATATTAGTCACATTTTTAAGCTTCTAAATCATTTCCCAATTCATAAAAGGCATCCCTTCTGGATTTAGGTTTATCCGTCATAACACAGGGTCTCAAAATTTAACTTGAAATAGAATCCTGTTAGAATGTCTTTTCAAGTGTTTTCAAAATTACTTGTAGTCTCAGATAAATGTAGTATGATTTGGAACTTGCACAGTCTGAACCTAGAATTAGTTTACGGGAATTGCAGACTGGATGTCTTAATTCTGGTCTAATTTGAATTGAAGATGATGGTCATTGAATTGACAGGGTAGATCGATGTCCTTGGGGGGTGTTTTTATTAGTTTCCTTACTGGATTTAGAGATGTGAGGTAGCTTAGGATGACGAAACCGTACATTCTCACTTTCTTGCTGGCTTGACTTCTTAACTTAGAGCTTTCACGTGGCAATCATTGATGAAAAAAGAGTGAGAAAATCGAAAAGAAAGAGGTAGTTGGCAGAGTAAAATCGGCATTTGTCTCGCCTGCTAGAAAGCTTGATTTGAGCAGATAGGACACTACACAACGGAAATAAGACACATTCCTTCAATACCCTTAAGGGTCAATTCATTGGTTCTTTAGGTTGCTTCTTGAAGTACTCCTAGAAACAGGTTGTTTCTGATCCGAGAATATAAGAGGCGAGGAGCTTCTTTGGACTGAGCTTGACATAAACCATCAGGAAATGAAGGTAGATTGGATCAATGATCCTTAAACATTGTTAGGATTCAGTGTGCAGAATTCATGGATCTCACGAGGGGATCAGTATAATGCATAATAAGAGGTTTCCTGGCTTATAGCAGAAAGTATGTGTATTTATATACTACGTTCGACGGAGTTAGTTATTCCAATAAAATTTCGAGTTCAAACTCATGTGAGGTTATGCATCGTGGGATCGTCCTCTGATTAACACATGCAACAAGAATAGTTGTAATGAAACAGGTGACTGCAATAAATTCTATATACACATTGTAATATCATTTAAAGATATCTGTTCATTCATCCCACCACACCACAAACACGAAAATGCCACATTTCACGCTCCCTGGTTGGCTTGAGCCATGGGGAAAAAATTGGGCCCACTTTTATTTAAAAAAAAAAATAAATAAATAAAAAAAATTATGCACGAAAACGCGAGACACGAAAACGCGAGACCGGGTACGGTCTCGCGTTTTCGTGTCTCGCGTTTTCGTGCAAAAACGCGCGCCGTGCCCTCGGCTCGAGACACGAAAACGCCACACGGGGTGTGGCTCTCGCGTTTTCAGGTCGCGTTGTGGGAAAACGCGGGGCGAAAACGCCCCGTACCCTGTGCTCTTACATGATAAGAATCAGATGGATCAAGATAGGTACAACATAAATCAATGTGAAAGATGTTGCAGTAGGACATTCGACCCACAAGTCTTAATTGGCGATTTGTGGTTTTTGACAGTGGAATTATATGATAGTCACGATCGTCTGAAAACTGCTCGTATCCAACACCTAAAATAGAAGAAAGATTGACTTAGAATGGGAAAATGCCTTGCAGCATACCATAGAGTTGGATAACGAGCTAACCGTGTCATTTTAGTACAGGGTAGACGACCTGAGCCCTTTTTACCAACTTTCCAACTCTGTAATTAACAATTAGTGTGTCAAATAATAATTGACATTTTTTTAGTAAATTGTTACAAGATGTTTACAAACTACATTTTTTGCTTTGGATGACTTCCAACCAGTTCAACTCGCTCATTAGTACTTTGGTACTTAAAATTATCAATTTCTTGGGTTAAAGGATCCAAATTTTAGCTCCATTTACCATCTATTGGTTGTATGTATTCACATCCACCACAGTAAATCCAGCGTTACAAACAACTCTGACAGCAAATCTTCTGAGAAGTAGAACGAACACTGCAGAAAAAAAAATGATATTACATCACCTAAAGAATGTAAATGAGTACAGTGAACACCAAAAGTCTACAGAATCATTACAGTGCCATCTCTGTTGGAAAAATGTTTTACAAAATGAGTTTTTGCAATACTTTGGACATAATTTAAAATATGTACATGTCATATATATTCGTAGTACTTAGTAGCTTTGCGTTCTCCTCGAAGAGAGTTTCGCAAGGAGCTAAAGTATGTCCAATATGGAGTTAATATGAATGAGATATCGTGTATCAAAGTGAGTCACGTGAAACATAAAATTTGGAAATAAAATTGTGCCACATCGCTTAAAACATGAAGTGAAAACATACTTATAAGGAAATCTTGTTTTCTACTTTCAATATTTATTTGTGAGTTTTTACTCCCACGCCTACGCGCGCAGAAAGATCCATCTAGAGTCATTAAATCAGACATTTTAAGATACACACCTCCATATGCATTATCTCCTGCAATAAATCAATGCCTCAATAACTAATAAGTGACATTTTGTAGCTGAAAGTCATAGACTAACTAGGAGTAATTTTTCCTTACTTGTGGATGAGCTAGGCCATCTTTAGCTTCCGTTGCTACAGATGCTGGAAAATCAAAGGTAGCACAACCCCTGGACTACACGATTACGTCTATCACACATATGTTCGTGCATATCCCTGCCACCAACAACTTAAACAACACATAACAAATATAAGTTGTAAATATATATCTGAAAAAGTGGTTACCAAGCAAAGCAAGTGCCTGAGTTGTGTGATTTGCATGCTCAATCAAGTTTTCTGGCAGGTGTAAGCCTAATGATACTTACAGTTTGGATGTTGTTGGTTTTCACCCGGTTCATGAAATCATTTGAACCATCTTCTTCAAAGAACCTATATATCCATCGTAACAGTCCTTGCGCCTAATGGTTACATTCGGCTCTTTCTCTAACCACTGTAGAGCTGTATAGAGATTATCTAAAACATATAAGTTTCATTTATTGGATAAAACACGGCTGGCATATTCTGGAAGATATTTAATATAAAAGTTAAGAACATTTAATACCAAGAACCAAATTAGATTAGGTGCAAACAACCTTGAAGTGGCCACGCCAACCTCCTGAAAAGGGAGGGCTTTACCTGGTTTGAGTCTGTGTGGCGGTGGGCTCAAACCCCGTGGATTTGTCGGCCAATGAGTCGGAAATCACGGTTACCAAAAAAAAAAGAACCAAATTAGATTCATCAGAGCCTGCAACACAGTGAGCAGGATAAGGGTGCTCTAGTTTTCCAGGTTGATGTTGTGTACGTGTACAAGTACGTTCCCCCAACGACTGCAGGAAAACGTGAAGCTAGTTCGGCATAACATAGAGCATTCAGGACACATAATGCTCCTGCGAGTAGGAAGTTAATCGTAACTCCTGCAATAAAAAATGTCTTAGTGGTACTCATTATTGAAACGTCATAGACATAATGAATTAAATACTAGCCATGAATATTCTTTCAAGTAACACTTTAAACTTGCACATAAGGATGTACATGACTCAAAGTGAAATAAATTAGTGAGATATTTGACAAAATTTCTATTTCCCAGATTCAGCTTGAGATAAGGACTAAAGTTTTATATTCACCAACATGCTCATTTTTTTATACAAAAGCTATTATTTCAAAGAGTTTGTTAATTAATCAAGTATTAATTCATTTAGTTTCTAATGTATGTTGGTTGTGGTTCTGCAGGAAGTGTTACACCTGCACCGACTATGCAAAAGATAAAAACTATGACGAAAAAGACAAAAAACAGAACACCTACTTGTCCCCACTGAAAATGGTTTAAAGCAGTATCGTGCTCATAGCGTGTTATTTCCACTGCGAGTATGGGCCATATTCATCTCCCATAAGCATCATTAATACACCCTATCAATAGCAATCATGTAAAATTAAAATTTCATCAAAGGGCACATGATTTATATTTGAAGAAAAATACATTTTCTATGGACTGCCTACAACTTTCCGTTATACCTAAGATAATGAAGTATCTTCCGCATAACCCTGCAATGTTATCCACAATATTACAAATTACAATGATAATTGTTGCACAAAGTAATCTGTTATATGTACCAAATGCATCAAGTATTATTTCATTTAGTTTCTAATGTATGTTGGTTGTGGTTCTACAGGAAGTGTTACACCTCCACCGACTATGCAAAAGATAAAAAAATATGACGAAAAAAACAAAAAACAGAACACCTACTTGTCCCCACTGAAAATGGTTTAAAGCAGTATCGTGCCCATAGCGTGTTATTTCCACTGCGAGTATGGGCCATATTCATCTCCCATAAGCATCACTAATACACCCTATCAATAGCAATCATGTACTGCCTACAACTTTCAGTTTTACCTAAGAATGAAGTATCTTCCGCATAACCCTGCAATGTTATCCACAATATTACAATGATAACTGTTGCACAAAGTAATCTGTTATATGTACCAGATGCATCTCACGCTTGGCTTCCGAAAAGCGAAAAAAGAAGAAAATGATTACCTTAATGAAGAAGGAATCAGCAACGACTACGAGACTAACAGTCATTCCAGCTGTAGAAATTCCAAATAAGAAAGAAAATAAACTATTACCTTAAAGGTGGCCTTTATTGAATCATTTACTTATGAAAGATTCAATCAGGGTTATGCTTATCTCTGTGGTAAATCGATAACATATGAAAGAGTCGAACAGGTCGAAAGGCGCCAAATTGTACTTTTAATGTAAAGAGCTTTCTAAATCACAGTTTTGTAGTCATATATGACATATAAATCATCGAACTGTTCACCTGTACGGCTGTACAAAATAGTTACCCCTTTTGGCAAAACTGGTTTTGACCTATTGCATCTGATGCCGTTGATTCAATAAGTAAAGAGTCGAAAATAAGGCCTCTACTCGAATTTCTTGAACCTTCAAAACTGACTACCAAAACACAACGTGCTTATTTGTAAAGGTAGCACAGAAACTCACTACCAAAACGACGAAGACCTTTGTTTTCTTAGTAGTGGTGCTATTTACCCATCATATCATAAGTTCAAGCAAATACAATAACATGACTCACCATCCAGACGTGATGCTATTTTTGAACTCAGTGTGTGCTAAGAACCTTCCCGTTCCCCAAAAATCCGTACCAAAATCTTGCAAAAGAGAACTGATATTGAACAAAGTTACCTTCAAGCTGCAAGAAACACCACCAGCACAACAATTTACTCACTTTACACACTTGATCGGTGCAAAATCCAGATCAATAATTTAGACACTTGGCGCATGAAGATATGACATGAATAAATAAATAAAAAGAGCAACACAACCAGGCCCAATGTATCCTTTTATCTCTAATGGACTTTGTGAAAGCCAATTATAGACCTGAAAACCAAAAAGTTGTAACCATTAACGCAACAACATTAACAAGTCAAACTTATACTAGTTCACAACTTCAGTCTATACTTATGAACAGGTCAATTTGTGCGTAAAAACTAGCTAAAAAAAAAGGTTGCACATAGATGTGGCAAATGTGTTGGTTTGGGTTATGGGTCAAATGGGTTATAGGTCAAATGGGTTATGGGTCAAATGGGTCATCATCTCATAAAGGGTCGAACGGGGTTATGGGTCAAATGGGTCATCATCTCATAATGGGTCGAACGGGTTATGTGTCTAACGGTTTGGGTCGGGTCGACCCACTAACTTACAATGTTTTCATATCTTTTAACATTTACATACGTTTTTATCTGCATTCGTTCGATTTTAACGTTTTGGTCATTTTTTTAACGTTTTTCTCCAATATTTTATTTTTTCGTCGGGTAAAATGCAAAAAAACGTCCCTGAACTTTTCAAAATCCGCAAATATGCCCTTGAGTTCAAACTACAAGCAATTTTGCCCCTGAACTTTCATTTCGCCTGCATTTTTGCCCCTAGTCGACTATTTTTTACTTTTCCTAACGTTTTCCGTTATCTCCCCTCATGTGCCATGCACATGAGGGTATTTTCGTCATTTCCGATCCCCTCTTACCCCCAAACTTTCTTTTATGCAAATTTGTGCCTGAAACTCTCTTCTTCCCCAATTACCCAGAACACCACCACCACCGCTGCCGCCATTGTTACCGTAGCAACATTACACAACACTGTCCCTGCAGTATATACGTCTTCCAAAAGCTCGACTAGTTGGTCCCTGGCGTATTTACTTGAAAACGTAATGTCGTCGCCCCCTAAATTAAAGCAGGATGACGATGCACGTGAGAAGCTCTGACCCAAATAAACACACATGAAAGTAGCAACCCAAACTCAAAGTGCTAAAAAGTAATTTGACACAAGTAGTCTAAACCATTTGGGTAAACGTCAGTCTAACAACTCTATATATTTGGATAAATCCCATACATGGTATAAAGTTTTTGATATATTGTATTTGTTAGTTGATCTTATCTACTAGATGGTTGTTGGTTGGATGGTTATTGCAGTTATGGAGTTAGATTCGCAGAATATGGATTTCAGGAAATAAATGATATATTGAAGGAGAATGAGCCTTGTGGGCTTGATGAGCTAATGACAAACTGTATTATGAATAAAGAAGAAAATTCTGGACAGTATGCTTTTGCTACTAATAATGCCTTTTGTGGGGAAGATGAGCAGAATGCGTTGCCCAACGATTTTCCATATTATGAATTTTGTGCATCACCTCAACAGATGTTCTCTCCCCTGCAAACTGGATTCAACAATAATGTTGTTCTGAGTAGTGATCAATTAGTTAATGATGATGAAAGGTTATGCGGTGATTATATTTCCAGATCCTCATTACAAGTTGAGGTCGAAAGTATACATAATAATGTGGATGCTGAAGTTTCTGGACAAGTAATAGAGTCTTCGTTAAAAGAGGATGTCATTAAAGAACCAGAAATGGTTCATGAAAGCTTTATTAGTATGTCAAATTACGACTCTACAAAATCTCAGTTAACAAATGGAGATGCAGAAGATGAAAATGTTACAGATGTTCAAACAGAACAGGTATCTTTTTCAGTTGACGTGAACGAATTCATGAGTAATAACGATCCGATAAGAAGTGATCAACATAGTCCTGATACAAGTCAACTAGCACCAAAATCACCCGCTCAAGCTAGTCCAGAAACAACGGCTATACCACAACATATATAAGAACAACCGTATACTTCTCAAGTAAATACGCCAAGTGATGAGAAAAATCATGCATCTTTTTAATACGTCACAGCAAGAGGAGGAGCGTTTAACACACAGTGCCTCTACAAAAAGTCACTCTCAATCACCAAGAAATCAGCAATCACACCGATATCATCGGACGTCAAATAGGTCAATGTCAAGGTCACCAAGTAGGAGAAAAGAGCCCTCTTCTCGTCACATGAGAGATCACCGTGAAATTTGCATAAAAGATTATTACTCTTCAATTCTATAAATCAAGTATTAGCATTTCTTCATCCTTGCGAACATAATAATAAGATAACATCACTAATAAGTACTAGCTAGAACAATACTGTTACTTATGTATCATATCAATTATAAATATTTCATATACAATGTTTATATGGCTTTTAACCCTTCCTATCATATTTTACAAATACAGTATATAAAAACTATAGAATAAGTTTGTATAACATGGTTTCAAAATTCAAATATATATATATATATATATCATATTTTAAATTTCCAAATTCACATACTCATTGATCATGAAATTTAATATTTTCACATATCATCTAATATGTAATCATAATTATGAGATTCATTTCAAGGTAATAAATCTACGTATGATATGTTTAAGGAATTCAATGTTCTTATACAAAATCATACCTTTATCTAATGAAAGTGAAATATCATCGTCATCATCAATAGCCTTAAGGTCGTCCATGGCGGACATTTTTTGATAAAAGTTGTTACTAATAAAAAAACAAAACAAACATTTAATATGAAGTCGGTAAAGTTAAGGCTTTAGGCAGGGACAGTGTTGTGTAATGGTGTAAAAGAGACCAATTAGTCGAGCTTTTGGAAGACGTATATACTGCAGGAACAGTGTTGTGTAATGTTGTTAGTTGTTGCCATAACAGGTGGCGGCTTAAATTGGGGAAGAAGAAGAAGCGGGGAAGAAGAGAGTTTTATGGACAAATTTGCATAAAAGAAAGTTTGGGGTAATAGAGGGATCGGAAATGACGTAAATTTAGTGACGAAAACGTAAAATTACTGAAGAAAACGTAAACTTAGTGACGACAACATAAAAATACTGACAAAAACGTAAGTTTACTGACGAAAACGTAAGTTTACTGACGAAAACGTAAATTTACTGACGAAAACTTAAATTTACTAACGAAAACGTAAAAATACTGACGAACACGTAAAAATTCGGAAGAAAACGTAAAAAATTCGACATAGTAATAATAAGATCTAACTATATAGTCTATTGGGGTTTTAGTCGAATAACAGGAACCATTTGACCCATTCTTCAAACTATTTGACGCATTCTTAAACCCATTTGACCCAAACTTCATTTTACAAAAAAAAAGGTTACCCATTTGACCCATCACTCCATTTTTCTCAACCTATTCCAACCCATTTGATTATAAAATTGACCCAAATTGACTTGTTTTTTATTGAATGGTTGAAATTGCCCCCTCTAGTTGCACATTTCAAACAAGTTAACAGTCCCACTAGTTATCATATCAGAGATATAAAACAGGTCTGTGACTACACTTATATCTAGGGGTGTGAGTAGGGTCTAGGGATGGCAATGGGTGAGAAAAAACCCATAACCCATGAGTACCCACACGTAAATGGGTGGTATTTTCGTCATTTTTTACCCACGGATGGGTCGTGGGTACAAATCTAAACCCATCAATAGGTGGCGGGTAGGTGATGGGTATGGTATACCCGTCGTGGGTAAACCCATGATACACGTTATCGGTAAATCCATAAAATCCATTTGATATACCCATAGGTGTACCCATCAATGCACTTATGGGTGTTTCGATAAACCTATTTAAAATAAAATGAAATTAATTATACATCTTAAATAGTTATACTTAAATAGTTGTGATTTGTGATGCTATCATAAATTATAATAGCTACGACTATCAAGGAAACACATTAAACTAGAAAAGGTTATTCGATTTTCTAGACTAAAAAATGAAGATGAAAGATCAAATCGCCAAATATATACATATATATATATATATATATATATATATATATATATATATATATATATATATATATATATATATATATATATATATATATATATATATATATATATATATATATATATATATATATATATACATATATATATATATACATATATATATATATACATATATATATATATATATATATATATATATATATATATATATATATATATATATATATATATATATATATATATATATATATATATATATATATATATATATATATATATATATATATATATATATATATATATATATATATATATATATATATATATATATATATATATATATATATATATATATATATATATAGGTAAGAGTTATATGTAGAACTTATTTTTAGTGTAGAACCATGTAGAACTATTTTAGATCATTGTAGACCATCAGATGTATTAATCAATGGCAGAAAATTAAGATGGCAGTGTGGTAATTAAATGAAAATGAGGCTGACATCTCTTTGTCACGTGATGGGTAATCTGGACATTTTGTCTTATTAATAAACAAATCTGTTTTTCTTATTAAAAATAAAAGCTCCTTATTTTTTGAAAACAAAACACATAATACCATCATCTCTTTCACTTTTTATTTTATTCTCTTATGCTAAGCCGCCTCCATGTTTAATAGATCTCATCTCCAGCCACCACAAAGCTACAACTATAAATCAGTGGGATATTTCGTTCAAATCTGAATCTGTTAACTAACCGTCGCCTCACTCATCGGATCTATTATTAAGGATTTACATCTGAATCAATTAACTATCATTGATCATTGATGTGTCGAAATCGATTTTGGTCACGGCTGACTCATAAAAAGGTGAGGCACAATGCTTTTTATTGGGTTTTTTTATTGTTTAGATGGTACAATAATTGTATATGTTTTATATTTTGTTTATATGTTTTGAATCTACTAGTTTTTATGATCTTTTGTAAATTATGTGAATCTGTTTGGATCTAGTAATTGTTTACGAGGTGTAATGATTATAAATTGAGTTGAAAAAGATGCCTACAGAAATTAGGTTTTGACTTAAGATCTATATTGGTCCTACTCCTATTTTCATTTATATATATATTCGATTGGTGAGGCTATGGGTTTCGAGTAAGGTAGTTGGTTTATTTTTGCTATTAAATAGTTTTTAAAATTTAATTTAGTATCTTTATAAGTATGAATTGGTTGTTTTAGATTATACTGTCACTGTCATTCTATGATATTTTTTATTTGTTTTATACTCAACAAAAATTTTGATCTCTTACTGAATATGCGAACATCGATGTTAGTTCGAAGTTTGGTTGTTTCCCTAATATTGGAAAAGGTATGTCATTTAATTATGTTTATTTGTAAATGTAATATGTTTCCCAATTTATGACTATTAAATGAAACATTTATTTTGGTATAAAAAAAGTAATGTAAAGATGTTTTGATCTCTCGTGATATTAGATTTTATTAATTTCATTAATGAGATTTTTTATAGGGATTTAAAGATGATTGTATAATGGACCCACTTAATGAACGTCATTTGTTTTCAAATCATTATTGTAGCTCATTTTTTATTACCGTATTATTTATGGAGTTCAACTTTAATTGTTGATTATTACGTTATTATTTCCTTTGATACACAGTTATGATACACAGTTAAAGTAAGATCAGACAGCGCGCATATATGTTTAAACAAATTCGACGAGGAAGCACAACTTTCATATATGTTTTTGGAAGAGTACATGAATGTTCTAATGACTTTGATGAGAAAAGAACGTACACCTATGTTCTTTGGAAGAGTACATGAATGTTCTAATGACTTTGATGGGAAAAGAACGTGCACCTATGTTCTTGGGAAAGTGCACCTATGTTCTTGGGAAAGTGCACATATGTTCTTACGAAAGTCACCTATGTTCTTGGGAAAGTGCACCTATGTTCTTACGAAAGTCCATTTATGTTCTTGAAAGTGCACCTATGTTCTGAAAGTGCACCTACTTTCTTTGGAGAGTACACCTATTTTATTAGGAAAATGCATCTATGTTCTTAGAAAAGTGTACCTATGTTATTGGGACATACATGTTTTTAAATGAAATGTATATTTATATTTATTTGTGTATGTTATTTATATCGTTTTCTTAAACTTAGGCTACATGTATGTGGCCATATTTTTGGCTATAAATTTCGAAGAGGAAAAAGTATACACCAAAAACGCAAATGCAATAACTAATTATATGCAATAAACTTATTTAGATTTAAATATTTAAAAAAACACATGCATGTTATTATTATGATATCGATGTTGAAAAAAAAAATTAATTTTTTTTTAAATTTCAAAAATTATACTACTTAAAAAACAAGTTTATATTAAAAAAATTCAAAAACAAATTGAAATATGCTTTTATTATAATACCCTTTTGAATTAAATAAAAATAATAATAATACTAAATTCTTATTGGTCCAAAATAGTTCTACATAGTTCTACACTTAAAATTGGTTCTGCATATAACTCGCCCCTTGATAAAATGTTCTTTGTCGTATGTCTCTTCGAATTGAAAAACTTGCGTTTAATGTGTGACTCTGTTTTATTTTGGTGAAAACAAAGATGTGTCGTTTTAGTTTTTAAAATAAAAAGTGCGAAACTTTAAAGTAAAAGTGCTCTTAAAGTAAATCTAAGTCTAATTAAAATAATGGTGCAAGTATTTAAAAGCGTGACTAAAATTAAAAAAAAAAAGCACTAAAGTAAATGACGTAAACTTAAATCTATCTAAGGCAAACTTAAAACGAAACTAAAACTTAAACTAAGGCAAGTCTAAAATAAAGCTAAGACAAATAATTTTAAAGTGCAATTAAATAAAAAGGCGGGAAAAATAAAGCTTTAAAATAAAAGAGAGAAATTTAAAAAACAGATACTAAAATAAAACTGGAATAAACCTTGACTCGGAAGTTCAAGACTCCGGAATGAAGCAGCTTGATCCGGAACTTAGACCTTGATTCAGAACTTTTAAGCTCCGAATGAACAAAAGATGTTGATCCGGAACTTTGTCCTTCGTCTGAAACTTGGTTCGGAAGATCTAGCTGATTCGGAACTTTTGAGTTCCGAATGAATCTCCTTGACCCGGAACTTTTGAGTTCCGAATGAAGTCTATTGATCCGGAACTTTTAAGTTCTGAATGAACAAATGCTTGATTCGGAACTTCGTTCGGAACCTTCGTTTAGAACTTTTAGAGTTCCGAATGAACACTCTTGATCCGGAACTTTGAATGTTCCGGATGAACAATGCTTGAGTCGGAACTTTTGAGTTCCGAATGAAAGAACTTCTTCCCTTGATCCGGAAGTTTGAGACTTCCGGATGAAGCCACTGGTTCGGAACTTTGAAAGTTCCGAATGAACACTCCTCTTCTTGTCTTGGCTCGGAAGTTTTCCTGGGAATACAGAAACACAAACAAACACCCCGAAGAACAAGGGAATCACAGAAACAAGAGATCTAAAGCAGATTAATCAAAATCAACACAACGATTAAGCTAAACAAATAACGAATCAACAATTAAACATAAACAAACATATTAAATCAACAAAACAAACAAATTTAACCACAATAATTAAAAACCCACTTGATCAAAATAAAAGCATGAACATGAACACAAACATAAACATAAAAATCAAAGATTTAGAAAGGTAGATGAGAGATTAACAAGATAAAGTAAAGATTGACAAGAATTAAATGGAAACTTACTTGAAATTAAAGGAATTTAAGGTGCAAGACAAGGTAATTAAATTGACAAGTATTTAAATGACAAGGTAATTAAATGGTGGAAGACTAATTGTCACACTTAGCCAACAAAGAAAAATAATAACAACTAATCTCTATATATAAGGGAGGATTAAAAAGCTTCCTCCCCTCCTTCATTTCTTCTTAATTGCGTCATTAGGTCCCTCCTTCTTTTAATCTTCATTAATTGCATCATTAGTCCTTCCTTCTTTTAATCTTCATTAAATTTGGACTTTAAGGACTTTTTGGCTTGGGATTTCTTTGAACTCGTCTTTTAATTCTTCAATGAAATAGACTTGAGTTCTTCGGCTTTTGATAAACTTCCGTCTTTTGACTTTTTCTTCGATAAATCTTCAGAATTGGTCTTGGACTTCCGTTATTTTTTCACTCTTGACTTCTCGACTTCGTCTTTCATCTTTTTCTTCAATAAAAGTCTGTAAATGCCCGTGAATGTCCGTGTTTTCTCCACTTTTCACCTTTTCATCCTAAATCACAACAAAAACACAAACCACGCATAATTCCGACATAAAAGACATAAAATACACGTTTTGGTCCGGTTATTATTGTAATTAAGTGGTAGAAAAGATGTGTGTTTACACACATATCAAATCCCCTACACTTGACCATTGCAATGTCCTCATGCAATGCATTAGTTACAAAGCACGATTACACTTTTCATCATAATTAATCCACGTTGGCCTTTATTAAAGAAATAGAAAATTAAAAACATACAAAATAAAGAAATCAAAAGCATACCTTGGGTTTTGGAAATGTCATGAATAATCATCATCCTCAAGTTTTCACTTTCTCCAAACCAAGCTTAAAAACGAGATCATTGTTATTATAAGTTAGTAAACTATCACGAACTCATGTGGGCCAATTACTCACTTAGACTCCCTTATTCCTAGGTGTACCTCTTATATTTTATTGTTGTCTTGAATGATCACGAGGATGCATTTTTGACTTATTTCGATAGTTATTAAGTCTGAAAATAAAGTAAACGATTTAATCAATAGTTAGCTAAAGGACAAAATCTTTTAAAACTGCTTCTCGGGACCTCATAAAGTTCATATCTTGGCATAACTCGCTTCGCGATTTGAGACCTTTCTCGGACCGATATTTGGCAGCGACTTCATACCTCAAACCTTGAGAGACGTTCATGAAATAATGGTCTTCTCTTCATAATGGAATTTCTTCACTTGAAGTTTTGAGAGATTCATACTTGGACCACGACTTCTTCATTTTTCTCCAATCTTTATTTTGGACTTTGATATACAACGATCCGCCTCCTTTTATGACTTGGATCTATTTATCCTCATACCTTGTTAGGGTCTTTTCGGATACACTTCTCCATGACTTTTGGGGAGTTTTGCTTTACGTCGTGTGTCTCGATCCTTCATATTGATTTTCAATAAATGATTCTTCACATCACTTTGAATCTTTAGCAACAAAATATAGCCCTCATGCCTTGTTAGGGCCTTTTCGGACTCGCCAATCTTCGCATCCCGCTTCAATAAGTTATGCCTTGGCTATGAACTCTAATCCATACCGAGCAACTTTTAAACGATCTTGGGCTAGAAGCTAAGTAACTTTTCAAATCGTACAACCTTATTTATTAGCAGATAAATTTATTAGCAAGCGATGGGAGAATAGGCTTATAATTAACTCACATAAATTCACGAAAGAATACCAAACTTATAATTGGCTCTATCATCTCTCGTTCTCCATAGTTTAAGATCTCAAGTAATGAGACTCGTGGATACTTAGCCTATTAAATCAAAGTTTTGGGTTTTCGAGTCGCCTATAGGATCTTGCAAATTCTTAGACTCTTTCACGTCTAGAAATCGCGTTTTAAAGTTCCCTTGATAAACGACTCTCTAGGATCAATTATAGGAACTTGCGAAAAGTTCTTGTTCTTAACCCGTGAGAGTTAAGACTTTCGCGTTTTATAGCTCCCTATATAAAAGCCTAGCAAAACTTGACTTAAACACGTTAAGGATACTAGCTAGAGCAAACTTAGATAAGTAAATTTGGATTGAGTCAAAAGATTCACAACGTTTAAAAATTAAAACCACTTATTAAACATTATTCTAATAAAATAAAGGAAAATAACTATACAAAAGTAAAAACTAATAGGCCAAAATAGATCAAAAATTTTGAAAAATGTCGAAAAATTGATTTTCCGGTTAAAATGAGGACAAATACAAGGAAAATACCACTTAACTTCGATAGAAGTCCCCCCTACACTTAAGATAAACATTGTCCTCAATGTTTAAGCATGCGGGAGTAAACTCCCCTACACTTAGGACATTGTGCACGTTGTTTAAATCTCGCTAAGGAAAAGACAACTAAAGAGATTCCTATTTTAATATTGAGAAAATATATAAAATAGTGAATCGAAAAGAGTTTAGGATAGAACCGGGAAGAAGTAGAACACGGAAGCACGGGTCGTCAAGAATCATCAAGAGTGGATCATTGAAGCTCGAATCCCTGATTAAGAAGTGAGGAGAGGAAATAGCAAACCAAAGGGTCTCCCCCTACACTTATGATAAAGAAAGCGAAAAGATAGATGCATGGGTTGCCTCCCAAGAAACGCTTGGTTTTTGTTAACCGAGTCGTGAGCCTGACTCGACCTTGATCATCAACGGAAGAAGCATGAAACATATCCACCAGGATCAAAGACATAGTTTTCATCGAGCAAATAACACAAGCTTAAGGCGAACAAGGCAAGCCAAAGAAGAGTAGGCAAGGTTCCCTTAAGCAGAGATGGAGCACGGTGGAAGCAAGGGTGAAGTGGTGCAAGCATATTTCCATAAGTTCCAAAGATTTTTCCTTTTATTTCATCAGGTGGATACTGAGATGGCTTAAAGATTGAAATATCGGGGTCGAACACCTTTTCCTTTAAGGGAAAATAGCACTCAGGCTCAGCCGAGTGTGAAGAAGATCCGCAAAGAAGCACAACCTCGTCCTCAGAAGGGGGACAAAGAGGTGTCAAATCATATGTGCAACGGATATTGGTGTCGACCGGTTTCTTCTCCTTTGACAGAATGTTCTTCAAATCCAAAGTAGGATCAAGACGATAATCTTCAAAGTCATAAGGAGGAGCATCACTCTCATGAGGGAAGTAAGTGTTGAGAAATTCAAAGAAGTCTTCCTCGAATGAGTAATCGTCCAAAGTAGGATCGAGTGATGGCGGAGGATCTTCTTCATGTGAAGAATCGCTCGAAAGAGTATCAGCCTCATCAAAATCATCGAAAGTGGGCATCTCGGGATACTCGGAAGTACAATCATTAAAATCATCCGAATCTGAGCTAGAATCATCATCATCATAAGCATCAAAGACCGGTGGAGAATCATAAATGGGAGAAGCGTCCAAAGTGGAGCGAGAATCATCCACATTATCTTCAAAGACTGGATTATCGATGGAAGAATCGAATAGAGGATTGTCATAGACGGTAAAGTCATCGAGCACATTAATCATATTCACTGATTCTTGTCCATAATATTTGCCTGTAAGCTTCCCTATTTTGAAAATTTGTGAGGCATTCCCGACTCTTAAGATTAACTCACCTTCGGCAACATCCACTAAAGCACGTCCGGATCTCAAGAATGGCCGACCAAGTATTAAAGGAATACGAGGGTCCATTTCATAATCAACTACGACAAAATCGACCGGGAAAGTAAATGCGCCAACTTTAATGAACACATCTTCGGCTATACCAACGGGGTAAGCGAGAGTGCGATTTGCAAGTTCGAGAGTCATCTTTGTTGGAGTGAGGTCGGGCAATGATAGTGTTTTCCAAACACTCAGTGGCATCAAATTAATACTAGCCCCGAGATCAGCAAGGGCAGTAAATTCTTCAGTTTTGTTGAACACGCAAGGCAACACAAAACGACCGGGATCTCTAAGCTTTTCCGGAAGTTCTTTAAGAATAACTGCAGAGCAATTTTCATTTAAGCGTGTGTTGGCGAGTTCAATCAGCTTCTCCTTCTTGTTAAGCAATTTCTTAAATGCTTTAACAAATTTGGGCATGTGGACAAGTGCTTCAAGAAAACTAATGCTGAAGCCCATTTGAGAAATCATATTGATATATTTTGTCACTTGAGAGTCCTCCTTTGTTAGATCATTGGTCTTGCCTATGCAGAAGGGTATGGGATTCTGGGTTTACAGGTGGAAGGTGAAGGTGTAGTCGGTAAAGGTTGGGATGTTGAAGGGTCCTACCGAGATACATCGTCATGACGAGGCGGAGACGGTAATGGTGCACTAATACTAGGTGTAGTAGGAGTAGGAATACATGGTGGTGGAGGAGGTGTAGATGATGGGGGTGGGATTGGTGGTCCTACGATGGTGACTCCACTACGAGTAGTAATAGCACTCACATTGGCTCGCGGATTGGTGACGGTGTTTGAAGGTAGAGAACTTGAAGTAGAAGGTTGAGTGGCGGGCAAGAAACTAGCCAACAGATTCTTTAATTCAGTTGTTTGAGTGCTGAAGGAGGATTGAATATTATCACGAACCTCGGTTCTAATGTCATTACCTTGCTTCATGATATCTCCTTTCAAATTGATTATTTGGCTCTGTAGATTCTTGATTTGCTCACCTTGAGTTCTCATGACGGCTTCAACATCGGGATTAATGGGTGGGGTTTGTTGGGTGGGTGGTTGATAAGGGTTAGAAGCTCTTGGTGGGATTTGGTTGCTTCTATTGTAGTTGTTGGCGGAGTTTTGGTTTTGAGGAGAAAAACCGGGTGAAAGGTAGTTGTTGGAACGGTAGCTCAGCAGATTTCTATCCCCTTGTTGTCGAGCTTGGTAATTTTCCGGTGAATAATTACCGTAAGCAGCATACACATTTTCCGGATTTCCTTGTGTCGAAGGACAATCGGTGTATGAGTGAGGACCGCCGCATGTTTCACAAGGATTAGCAACCGCTTTAACTTGTTGTTGTTGTTGGTTTGAAGCGAGAAGCGTAATACTTTTGCTCATTTCGGTCATCATGCGGGTGAGTTCGGTCATCTCGGGGTTTGCTGAGGTGGAAGAAACATTGACTCTCGGGTTGTTCCTTGAAGAAGCAGAGGAATCCCAGTTTTTGTGGTGAGTAGTCATGTTCTCAATTAACTCTCTACACTCCTCGGGTCTCCTTTTCATGAATGTGCCATCGGCGGCTGCATTAATCGTATCACGATCTCGAAAAGTCAGACCGTTGTAGAAAGTATCGATTAAGGTCACAGGGAGCATGTTGTGGTTTGGACATCTATCGATCAAGACATTATATCGCTCCCAAGCATCAAAAAGAGATTCATCGGGATCTTGCATGAAACCGCTGATCTGATTGCGAAGGCTCGTGACCATGGATGGTGGAAAGTAGCGCGACAAAAAGCGTTGAGTCATGTCATCCCAAGTGTGAATTGAATTCTTCGGGAGACGATCAAACCATTTCTCGGCATGATGTAATAAAGTGTGTGGAAAGAGTTGTAGGCGAAGTTCATCCATTGTGGCACGAGCCAACTTCATGCTTTGGGTGATTGTAATGAACTTGTCGAGGTGTTTGTTGGCATCATCATCAGGCAATCCACGGAATGGGTTTGTTTGTACTTGCTGAATCATGTGGTGCTTCAACGAAAACTCAGGAGCGTTGATTTGCATCGGCGCAATCGGTCCTCCTCGTCCAAACATGGTAGGTTGACAAAGCTCCCCCATTTTCCGAAGATCGGGCTGTGGAAGAACATTGTTGTTATTATTAGGGTGCGGTGGATTATTGTTGTTTACACCTGACATAGCTAAATCTTCTTGAGGCTCGGGCTCTTGATAATTAGAAGATCTAGTACGCATGCACCTACAAAGACAAAAGAAAAAGAAACCAAACACAAAAACAATATATATACACAAGAAAGATAAAATCTTTTTGGATTTTTGAAATTTTTATTTTTATGTATTTTTATCAATTTTTAATTTTTTATGGTTTTTTGAATTTTTTATGCAAGAAAAATAACGCTCACAAGTGAACGGATCCCAAAAAGCAACGCGTCTCTCACAGAAAACCGTTAATCTTTACGAAAAGAGCCGGCAGCGGCGCCATTTGATAACTTAGATTTTACTCATTTAAAAAGTTCAAAGTTCTTTGTCGTGTGTCTCTTCGAATTGAAAAACTTGCGTTTAATGTGTGACTCTGTTTTTTTTTGGTGAAAACAAAGATGTGTCGTTGTAGTTTTTAAAATAAAAAGTGCGAAACTTTAAAGTAAAAGTGCTCTTAAAGTAAATCTAAGTCTAATTAAAATAATGGTGCAAGTATTTAAAAGCGTGACTAAAATAAAAAAAAAAAGCACTAAAGTAAATGACGTAAACTTAAATCTATCTAAGGCAAACTTAAAACGCAACTAAAATTTAAACTAAGGCAAGTATAAAATAAAGCTAAGACAAATAATTTTAAAGTGCAATTAAATAAAAAGGCGGGAAAAATAAAGCTTTAAAATAAAAGAGAGAAATTTAAAAAACAGATACTAAAATAAAACTAGAAGAAACCTTGACTCGGAAGTTCAAGACTTCCGAATGAAGCAGCTTGATCCGGAACTTAGACCTTGATTCGGAACTTTTAAGCTCCGAATGAACAAAATATGTTGATCCGGAACTTTGTCCTTCGTCCGGAACTTGGTTCGGAAGATCTGGCTGATTCGGAACTTTTGAGTTCCGAATGAATCTCCTTGACCCGGAACTTTTGAGTTCCGAATGAAGTCTATTGATCCGGAACTTTTAAGTTCCGAATGAACAAATGCTTGATTCGGAACTTCGTTCGGAACCTTCGTTCGGAACTTTTAGAGTTCCGAATGAACACTCTTGATCCGGAACTTTGAATGTTCCGGATGAAGAATGCTTGAGTCGGAACTTTTGAGTTCCGAATGAAAGAACTTCTTCCCTTGATCCGGAAGTTTGAGACTTCCGGATGAAGCCACTGGTTCGGAACTTTGAAAGTTCCGAATGAACACTCCTCTTCTTGTCTTGGCTCGGAAGTTTTCCTGGGAATACAGAAACACAAACAAACACCCTGAAGAACAAGGGAATCACAGAAACAAGAGATCTAAAGCAGATTAATCAAAATCAACACAACGATTAAGCTAAACAAATAACGAATCAACAATTAAACATAAACAAACAATTTAAATCAACAAAACAAACGAATTTAACCACAATAATTAAAAACCCACTTGATCAAAATAAAAGCATGAACATGAACACAAACATAAACATAAAAATCAAAGATTTAGAAAGGTAGATGAGAGATTAACAAGATAAAGTAAAGATTGACAAGAATTAAATGGAAACTTACTTGAAATTAAAGGAATTTAAGGTGCAAGACAAGGTAATTAAATTTACAAGTATTTAAATGACAAGGTAATTAAATGGTGGAAGACTAATTGTCACACTTAGCCAACAAAGAAAAATAATAACAACTAATCTCTATATATAGGGGAGGATTAGGAAGCTTCCTCCCCTCCTTCATTTCTTCTTAATTGCGTCATTAGGTCCCTCCTTCTTTTAATCTTCATTAATTGCATCATTAGTCCTTCCTTCTTTTAATCTTCATTAAATTTGGACTTTAAGGACTTTTTGGTTTGGGATTTCTTTGAACTCGTCTTTAAATTCTTCAATGAAATAGACTTGAGTTCTTCGGCTTTTGATAAACTTCCGTCTTTTGACTTTTTCTTCGATAAATCTTCAGAATTGGTCTTGGACTTCCGTCATTTTTGCACTCTTGACTTCTCGACTTCGTCTTTCATCTTTTTCTTCAATAAAAGTCTGTAAATGCCCGTGAATGTCCGTGTTTTCTCCACTTTTCACCTTTTCGTCCTAAATCACAACAAAAACACAAACCACGTATAATTCCGACATAAAAGACATAAAATACACGTTTTGGTCCGGTTATTATTGTAATTAAGTGGTAGAAAAGATGTGTGTTTACACACATATCACCCCTATATATATATATATATATATATATATATATATATATATATATATATATATATATATATATATACCTGGATAATCTAGTTCGTCTCTTCTTGTGTTACAAAACATCAATTCATTCTTACTAATACATATATGACACTATCTTTTTACACTTCTAGCATATCTTATTCACTCTACAAGGTACACTATACACCTCTAATCCTCCAACACATCTAAATAGTTATTTACATATTCTAGTTTCGTAATTTTATTATATTGTGTTTAATTCAGTTTCTTGAAACGCACTTTCATAGTTACTTTTCATATAGGTTTTTGATTTTGTTTTATTGCATTAACCCATGGGTTTACCCACGGGTAACAAATACCCACAGGTGTGGGTATGAGTAGAAAATTATACCCACTAATGGGTGACGGGTGGGTGGTGGGTATGAAAAAATTCACGTGGGTGGGTGACAGATTTGAGATACCCACACCCATTACCCACGGGTGCCATCCCTAACCATGAGCTTGTTTAATGTTGACTCAAGCAGGATTTCCATCTTCATTGTGAATCGTATCACTCAGATGTTCTGGCAATATTATAGGGATAATGTGTAGGACTCTATTGTTGCCACTTGTGTCCTAGTTGATGAGCATAAAGTGTTACATGGATTGTGTCCTAATGAGATGATAGATTGATCTCTTTCGGCTCTAGACTCGATAAGTGCATTTTGGTTTTAGTAATCAGAGGCTGGAGCAGACTGCCACCTTTCAATACCAACTAGCTCGGAGTGATAAAGTCAATAGATAACGTGTTGATCTCCGTGACAATGAGACAAGTTTCTTTTAAGAGAAACTCGAATGGTTGGGAAGGGTTGTGCATTGCATCAATGGGTCTATGACAACTTGTCTTTAATATCAGCAATCATCTGGATGATCCTGATAGTAGATGTATTGACCCGGTTTCTGCCTAAGTTGTATGGAGGGCTTCTTTCTTTTCACCCTTTATCCTTACATTTCTTTTGCATTCTTCAACCCCTTCAATGCTTACCAAGATGTTATCACTACCACGTTGTTGTGATTGTTCCAATGCTAACTTAAGTTATTAGTATGCATTCAGTGTAACACCCCACTTTGATAAGTAGACCGTTACATGATAATTATGGTGTGTCATTAGAGCATGCAAGGTAAATGTCCTAAAACATACATGACCAAAAAGGAAAACCGGAATCAAACATCAGTTCCCAAACATAAGCTCAAAACATGCATAAAGTAAATGAGGTGCAAAAGGAAAAGAAGTATAATGTAGTTCCCATCCTATGTACGTCCTCTAAATGCTCAAGCCTGACCTTGGGTACCTGCCGTATGGGACATGTAAAGAAAATACGTTGAGCTATACGCTCAGTGAACGGATATAATGACATGAATAGAATAACTGAAACATAAGTAAAGTGTAAAACTCAGCGGAATTTGTGTATGACCTGGAAAACCTGGAACATGTTTTATAAACTGGTTTATACTGATAAGTATGATATTATACATGAAATTGTAATTTAAATGCCAATAGCCCATATAGGTCATGAAAGATATCAACGTGCATGAATACATAGAGGGGTGACCTCGTCATGCAGTTAGAGGGGTTGCCTCTAATTATATTAGTTTGAGTGAAGGGATCAGCTCCATGTGACGGATGTAGAGTACACACCGCAATCACCGTGTAAATATGATAAACATGTACTAGGATGCACCCATACGCCCACATGATAATAATAATGGCCAACATGAAACGTGAAGGGACGCAGCGAGAAATCACTCTCGTCGCAGAAGAGTCATGACACTGGTGTCTCATGTGTCATGGTTACGGTACCTCCGTAACTAGGTTGTCATGAAAGTCATGGTCATGCATGTATATAGCTCGGGCAATTTAAAATGATAGCATGACAAACAATGAAAAGTTATATAACATGTAAACTACTGGGGAAAACAGATGTCAGCTAACGGGGAAGCCTAATCATGCATAGAAAAAGAATGGTCATACTGAAGGACGGAATATCCGTACCTTATGTCCAGTAACGAAATGAAGATGAAAGGTGGAAAGTAATCTACTTCGACTTCACGCGTGCTACATAATAAAGGACGTGAATGAGTTGTGTGTTCCTGTATAACTGACTGGTTCTTAGTTTACTTTACTTGTTCTTGATTTGTTTTACTTGTTCTTGACTTGCTTTACTTGTTCATGTCTTGTTTTACTTGTTCATGTCTTGTTTTACTGTTTCATGTCTTGTTTTACTATTTCATGTTTTATCTGTTGGGAATAAAAATAACTAAGTCACTCTGCCGCTGAAAAAGGGATTTTGGACGCTGACAAGAGCAATTGAGGCAATGACAGATTGGGCACTGACAAGACAAATAAAGGCGCTGACAAAAGAAATCCCAGTCACAAGACAACTACTTAGTCCACACGTTTTGTATGTTTAGGAAAGATATGATCTACATTGTGTTTTGTATATTTATCTTTTCCTAAAATAGTTGATAAGTAGATTATTGTTCAAGACTCCTTGTGTTACAAAATGAGGTCTTAGGGTTCATTATTGATATATGTTCTTAACACTTTCCTTATACCTCATCGATTATTAATAAAAGTGAAAGTTTGGTATACCTTGTGTTTTGCTTTATTCTTTGTTCTAAGTGTTAATTCCGCATAACACTTAGATTATCATAAACACAAAGTTTCTCTACGTGTTATACTTGATTTAATCTCGTTAACACAAAGCTAATCGATCTAAGTTTGGGATAAACAAGTGGTATCAAAGCTTGTTGAGGAACTTTGATCAGAAGAACACCAAAACCCTAATCGTATAAAACCCTAATTTTTCAAAACCCTAAAATCATCATGTCGACCTCAACCTCAGAAACCTAAAGTTCAGGATCCTCTAATCATAACCTCAAAATCCCCATGCTTGACCCTGATAACTTTGAACTATGGAAGTTCAACTTTGAGAAATATCTCTAAGTGGTTATTTATATTATCTGGGAGGTAGTTGAGCTTGGAAACAAGTTCAACCAGGCACAAAAGCTCTTGGGCTTCATTGAGAAAAGGAGAGCAGCCAATGCTAAGGCTGAAGAATTGCTTCCTAGACCTGAAGATGGAAAATCCACCTCAGCTGCTGAGGTAGCTGACAAAAGGCTTGATATGAAGGCTTTGAGTATTCTCAAACTAGCTCTTGGAAACAAGAATCAACACAAATTCATAAAGTATGAATCTGCAAAAGAGCTTTGGGAAGCCCTTGAGATCACCTATGGTGGTAATGAGAACACTCTCAAACAAAGGAAAAAGCAGCTGGTTATGGAGTTTACTCTCTTTAAAGCTCGACCTAATGAAAATCTAAATGTGATAAGAAGTCATCTTCAAGATATCACTAGCAAGCTGGCATTCATGGAGACTGAGTTTGAAGATGATGACATTAATGCTGCTTTCTTTGGAGCTCTTGGAGATGGGTGTGAAATCCATGCCAAGTCAATGATTTCCACTCAAGCCTACAAGAACATGAATTTTGATGACATCTATAATCAACTGAAATCATGGAATCTGAAGTTATGCTCAAACAAGGAAGTAAAACACCTTCTGAAAGCATGACGTTTATCTCTCACAATGATTCCTCAAACACTGACAACTATTGCTTTGTCAGCGGACAAAATTCTCATGACAGCGCCTCAATAGACGCTGACACATATAACTATGCTTCACCAAGTCTTAAGCCAACAGGAATTGATTGGATACTGTATGTGCTTATATTGCTTCTTTGCCCAATGGATCTTCAATTTCTTTTGAGGATCTTTAGTAAATTAGTGATATTGATCTTGAGGAGATGGATATCAAGTAGAATATGGATCTTAGCAGTATAAGAGCCAGTAGGTGGAACAAGAGATTTGGAAGGAAGATGACTTTCAATAACAAAGAAACCGCTGGATTTGATAAATCCAAAGTTGAGTGTTTCAATTGTCATAGAATGGGACACTTTGTTAGAGAATGTAGATCTCCTAAGAGGAATGATGGAGGACAGAATCCTAGACAGACCATCAAGGTTGAAGATGCTGAACCTAAAGCTATGGTAGCTATGCAAGGAATTAATGGCGTTGAATTTGATTGGAGCTTTCTGGACAAGAATGAAGTGGAGAATCAAGCTTTGGTTGCTGAAAAGGATGAAGAGCATGTTCAATATTCTCTCATGGCCAGATCTTTTTCTTCATCAGACAATGAGGTATATGATGATGCTTTTTGTAGTAAGGGTTGTAAACTTAACACTGATAAGCTTAACAAAGAAGTTTTAAAGTTACAATATGATATTCTTGGGGTTAAATATCACTATTTCAAACTACAAAAGGGGGCTTGCACAATCAGATGGGATGGTGCAAGAATATAAGGACATGAAATTTAATCTAAAAGACCAAATAACTGTTCTTAAAAGAGATCTAACACTTATTTATGAGGCCAAAGCTTCTTACATAGAAGCTAACATTGATTGAAACTTAAACTAGATGAGGCCATTCAAGCTAAAGAGAATGTAGGGCTTAAAATTTAAAAGTTTGAAAAAGCTAGTCAAACCCTAGAAAAGGTTATAAGTGAACAGAGAAACCCTAAAGACATGTCTGGGATTGGGATGCATGATAAGGAGTATGCTGCTATTCCATCCCCATCAGGTGACTTCTATGGGGTTCCTAAGGATGACCTGTCATGGACTGGTATTCTAGAGTTCCAAGTGGAGGAATTTACTCTTCCACCACGTGTGCTCACACTAGTTGAGGAATACAAGCAAAGGGTGACTGACCTTGACCTATGGAAAAAAGCCAACCCTACTCTCTTTGTTAAGGGGGGATTTCTTAGTGATGAACAAACTGACCCTAAACCCATTGTTATCACTAACCCTACTACTGGAAAACCTGTTGAACTTGGCTCACAACTTAAAAGCAAATCTAGTGTTAAGTATGTTGAAATGTATAGAAAACCTAGATCACCAAAGAGTCAAACTAGTGTTAATGGGACTGGATTTTATGAACCTAGACCTAAGGTTATGTCTAGAAAGGCTTGTTACTCATGTGGGAGTTTCTCACATCTGGCCTATAAGTGTGTCAGCGGATACTGATAGTAGTATGATTACGTGTTTTAGGAAAAAAAACGTAAAAGCGGTAAGTATTAAGTGTACGTTTAGGAAAACGTAAAACACTTATGACCCTTGTTCTGAGTTCGTTCTCGAGGATGATTAATGCGTGTGTTAAACTTGATATATTTGAGATTAATATCGATGAGATAAAAAGGGAATAAGAATAATGACGGATTAAGATAAAAATTAAGCAAAGACGAAAAACGCGTATTCACGCAAATCAAGGAAAAAATGAAACTTACTCTAAAAATCTTCAAAAAATCACAAAAATTTTCTATAAATATGATTAAGGTTTAAAAATGATTAAAACATCTTGAAACTTTTTAAATTAATTAATATTTACCTTTTAAATGCTAATTAGAGCACTAAAAATCAAATAAATTAACAAAAAGCCCAAACAAAGATTTTTCACTTTGTAAACCTCAAAAATATTTTAATTAAGCTAAAAAATATTTTTCCAAAATTTGAAACCTATTAAATATATTTAAAAACCCAAATTTTTTTTTAATTAATAAAATAGTAATTAAAAATCCAAAAATTATAAAAAATTATAAAAACTTGCAAACTAGTGTATTTTGACCTAACTAAACCAAAAATGAACTTGAAATGACCTAAATACCCTTATTGGGCCCTCAAATGTGCTTAAACCCAAAACAATCCGCTTAAATGGGCTTTTTAGCCCAATAAGCAAAAAGTCAACCAAAGGAGCTCAAAAAGCACAGTCTGACTTAAAATTTAATTTTAAACAAAAAACTCTAAAGGCCAAAAAGCTAAAAGTGAGATTATCACATCTTAATAGTCAATAAGCTTATTCTTAATGGGCCAATAAACCCATTAAGCTATAAGCTGATGCCATAAGGTGAATTCAACACACAACCTTCTCTTGGGACTATAAAGATAATTGTAAAAAGAAATTTTGAAAAAGCTCACTAAATAAGCCAGAAATAAGCAAAGTATTTTTCCATTAAAGGACAAAATAGTCGTTTTAGAGATTTAGACCACTTCAAGAACTAATTTTTCTTGCAAAAGTTTCTAAATTGCTTAATTAAGACTAATCAATCATAAGATTTTCAAAAAGCTAAGTCAAATAAGCTATAGCAGGCAATAAGCACTTGTTAAAAAACCAAATAAGTTAGTTTTCTAGTAAAACCCTAGAACCATAAGCTGTAATCTCCCAGACTTGATTATGAGCTAAGAAAAGTAAGATCTATGACAAAAAATAAGTTGTTGCACGTTAGAATAAGACAGAAATGCTTATCAATAAGCTGACAAGAATATAAAAGTAGCAGTGGGTACCTTCAGTGGGAAAGGAGTTCCCACTGATGCTAAACAAAGAATTTGTGGCTTGATTTCAGGCCTTATTTGGTGGTTTCTTTTTGAGACAAAGGCACCCCAATAAGCTTTGGCTTATTGGGAGTCAACAGAAACATAAAGAACACAATTGTAACAATAATAGAGCATTTAGGAAGCAAATCAAATAGCATGCAGACAAAGAACACTTGCTGATGTGTTTGACCAAAGAGTGAAATTCAAAAACACCTAAAAGCGACAGATAAGTTCTAAACTAATTAACCAGATTATACAACCCTAGCAGACCCCTAAGACTACTGACTTGCCAAATCTCAGCTTTTAATTCACAAAAACCAAGATTATGTTGAGACCAACAGAATTAGACTTGTTTATATGCTTACAAGTGAACATACAAATTTTGTTTTAACTTAATTAAACTGAAACCAATGCTCCCAATGAATCACATAGTCAAAAACACAACTTAACAGGCAACAAGAAAGAAATAAGCAAGGTTCAAATTCTAGCAATCTTTCAATCCAAACACTTCTTTATCTATGAAACATGGATTTTTTCAAAGCCTTTCTGATTGAAACACCATAAACACTTAATCTAAATACTGAATAAGATCCAACTACTAAGAATAAGCAGATTGCAAGCAGAGAAGTTCTTTCATTTGGCACACATGACACAATCATGTAACATGCATTTTTTTAAGCAAAATGAGAAAGAAAAAGAGGGAAAGTGTAACCTCCTCCCAATGGCATCCTATGGGAGGTCAGCAATGCTCTCTTAGGACCTTTACACAACTATAAAGGCCTAAGAGTATCTTGGATTAAGATGAGGTGGCAGCCTAGACTATAGCAGTCTAAGGTTTGAACCACTTGGTTTGATATGGGCTTTTGTGAAACAAGATGAGCAAACAATCCTCAATCCTTGATGAACCAACACTACAAGTTGCTAGCTTATAGTGTGACTAACAATGAATTGAGGGGTTAGTACAGTTAACAGAATAAGCAAGAAATTGAAATTGAAAAGAGTAAAACAGGTACTTCCAAGAGTTTTTAGTCCCCACAACTTGAATCTTCCCAAGCCAAAGATCTCACCTCACCTTGATAAACACTTATCAAGGTGATATGATCAGTCTAGGGTTTAAGAAAACTCAAATGTTTGTACAAGAAACTTGGGAAAATCAAGGATTTTGAAAAACTTTAACACTTTTGAAACAAAACTTAAAACGAATTATAACATGAAACTGAAAGTAGACAATTTGAACTTGCTTTTCTTCACCAAACACTTAACTAATTTTTTCATTCATCAAGAAAAAAGGGTTTTACAAGCTGTGAACTAGGAAAAACAAGAACAGGAAGGAAAGTTCTATCTAAGGGCTTTATATAATAGCCATTACAAGATTCTAGAATGATAAAAATGCTAAACCCTAAAGCTATGATCTTCCAATCTTGCCCTTGGATTGCTTTTGAATTTTGGTCAAAACTTGCTCTCATGTGACGATTTCTTGGCATCTTGTAAGGTGCAAGCTGTTGTGAGTTGATCTAAGCCACTTAAAAAGGTGTGGGGAACCAGTAGAGGCCATGGTTCGTTGATTCACTGGCAACCTTTGTCTTCATGCTTTGGAGTGTAGCATGGCACACATGGGTAGGGACCAGGGGTAAAGTGGGGTGTGATATGAGGGTGGGTTTAGGTTATCCTTAATTAAGGATCTGGAAATGATGGGGTTAGAACCCTTTGTTTTGAAGTGATTTAAGATTAGGGTTTATGAGAGTTATGAAGGGATTAGCAAGTGGGTTTAGATCTGGTTTAGGGAGGAGTTAGGTGTATGCCGCCAACTTATATTAATATTAAAACCTGTTTAAATGTTTTAATAATAATAATAATAATAATAGTTAGTGGAGGTGTGAGTTGGCGAATGGGGTGAGGTGGGGAGTAGTGATTGGTGAGTGGTGATGATGTGGATGATGACTAGATGGGGAAAAGTTTAGGTTTTGGCAGCTTCACCCCTTGTTCTTCTCAAAACATGTCATTCTAAGTTTGGCCAGCTTAAACTCAAGATCCCTTTGTATTGAAGTTTTTCTTTTCCCATTTGTGCCGCAAATACTTTTCAAAAAGCATTCAAAGGATATATTTTGCACTTTCTTTGAATCTTTAAGGGCTGATCTTGTCATATCTTGAAACTTGAAGGTCCTTTCTTGAATATTTGATATTTGGGAGGACTAAAAGTGACAAGTCTTCAATTATTGAGGGACTAAAGTTGCCAAATCTTCATTCTTTAAGGACTTTCTTGGAAATTCAACGCTTGGGTCCGGTTCATTGTGCGGCTTTGTTTCCCGTGTTCGTTTTTGATTGATTCTTGTGATGTTTTTGTCTTTTTCTTGATATCCGTACCTAAGATACACATTGAACAAACACAAGCATATATATGGCACCTTTTTTTTTATATTTTCACCGTTTTTGCCCGTTTTGGACGATGAGACTATGTATAAAAGCAGTATCATCACTCCTTAATACTAAACCATTGCCGTGCCTCATGCAATGCTAGAATAAAGTATCATAGCATCTCCAAAACTCATTTTTATCGACTTTTATGGAAACGTAAACTTACTACACTACTACTACTTGTGTTTTAGACATAATGTAGGATTTTCATCGCAAAATGGGACGTTTAGGTTCATATAATAAGAACATTTGAGTGCCTCATAGAGATAAACTCGTTGTCCTCGATTTTCACCCAATTCCATGCTAAGCGTGCAACGAGATCATTGTCATTATAAGTTAGTAATGCTAACACTACTCATATGCCCTAATCACGTACTTAGACACCCTTAATCCTAAGTGGTACCTCTTATATTTTATTTTTGTCTTGAATGATCACGAGGATACATTTTTGACTTATGCATAGATAGAGATTAAGGTCCAAAAATAGAGTCATAACGGTGTAACCAAAACCATCGAATTAATAACCTCTTCTAATAGACAACGATGTCAAAAAATTTAGTCAACAAGAAGGATCGATAAACACGGTTTTATAACGGTTTTGAACATGAGACTTATTACCAATTTGGAATTGGTTTACCTCCACCTTTTATTTAAATTCGCAATGCAGTGTTTATTATGACTTTGGTCTTGCTCTTGTCTTTTATTTAACCTCGTCATGAGGTGTTTATTGTGACTTGACGTATATCCTCATGCTAAGGCGAATTTTGGATCTTTAAGGCTTCGAGATTTAAGACATTCACTTTCAATTTTTCATAGATTTTTTGGCCTTGTGAGCTTGAAATTTTTGCTTGATTTAGGTGAAGAGGAACTTAAAAATTATTATTGGGGAAGCCTTTGATTATTCGGGGTGCCAATACTTCAAAACCGTAACGCTGGCGATACCTTAATGTTTTCCCAATTTAATTACATGGAAGCTACTAGACAAAACTAGAAACCAACAACCAAGACTAAACCGCTAAGTCAATACTTATTAGCAAAATTATTATTCAAGAGAAGGGAGTATAAGCAAACAATTAGAACACATGAGTTTTTGAAAGAATATAAATACTCTACGTTTAGCATAGTAACTTATATTTAACTCTATCATTTCTCGTCTTCATTTAAGAGACTTAGCCTAATAAAATTTAAGGAATCGAAGCTAAGTGCTCAACACGCACGGTCGAGTAAAAAATTACTCTTATTCTCGCCATCGGAAAATCTACATTCGTGTCTTCAAACACTTATGAAAACATGAGAAATTTTTTAAAATTTGGCCTTTTTAGCCTTATTTGCAACAAAACGATAACAAAAAGATAAACTTTGGAAAGCGTGAAGGTGTAAGCAAGGCAAGTATCTATTCACCCCCATACTAAAGTTAAACATTGTTCTCAATCAATCGAGTCTAAGGGTAAGATAACCCCATACTAGAGACGAAGTCGAATGCTTAATCTAGCATGGAAAGGGTGGAACCATTAAATCTATAGCCGTTTATGAAGTGTGCTAAAAGACCTACGGTTAGAACAATCAAGGATATATCATTTGGATATCGGAAAATTCTTCAAAGCAAACAATCAAGGCTCACGTAAAACGAACACGAGAGGCTCTAATTGTGAAGATGATGATCTAAATAACCACAATTCACAAACAACCACGAAACAAAGGTTGGAAGGGCACAAATACCCTCACATTAAACTACATTAGAAAGCAATAATATGTACATGGATCAGCATGGGATCTCCCCCACGAGGCACCTCGTTTTTTATTACCGAGTCATGAGCTCGACTCGATCCCTCAATACTAATTATCATTGGGGAAGGTGACTTGGTCGAGGTTGTCCAAAAAAGGGACTTCCCCACCAAAGTAGTGCTTAACCCTATGACCATTCACCTTGAAGTTAGGACCATCATTTTGAGCTAACTCTATTGTCTCATATGGAAACACTTGGGTGATGGTGAACCGTCCGACCAACGGGATTTCAACTTGCTGGAAAATATTTTCAATCTTTAGTTAAAATGCAATACTTGATCTCCAATGTTAAAACCTGGTTTTTAATTTTAGAATCATAAAACTTTTTAGTTTTCTCTTTGTAAATCAATGAAATTTCATAAGCAATTTCTCTTAATTCATCTAATTCATTCAATTGCATTTTTTCGATGTTTTCCCGCGGTCTCAATGTCATCATTACAATGCTTTAGGGCCCAATAAGCTTTGTGTTCGAGTTCAATTGGCAAGTGACTATTCTTCCCATAACCAAGCTTATAAGGAGATCACCCAATGGGCGTCTTATGAGCGGTGCGAAAGGCCCATTAAGCATCGTCGAGCTTGTCCGACCAAGATTGTCGGTTTTCTCCGATCGACCTCTCTAAAATCCTTTTCAAGGCTCGGTTTGAAACCTCGACTTGCCACTCATTTGTGGGTGATAAGCCGTAGAAAGACGATGTGTAACCCCATATTTCTTTAGAACCTTTTCAAATTGTTCGTTACAAAAATGGGTTCCACGAACGCTTATGAAAGCATGAGGGGTTCCAAACAGAAAGAACAATTGTTTCAAGAACTTGACTACCACACGAGCATCGTTCGTGGGAAAAGCCTTAGCTTCAACCCACTTAGATAGGTAGTCAACGGCGACAAGGATTTACTTATTACCACGAGATGATGGGAACGACCCCATAAAATCAATGCCCCGCACGTCAAAGATCTCACACACTTGGATGATATTTTGTGGCATTTGATCATTTTGTGAGGCTTTTCCTTGACGTTGGCACGATTCACACGACTTGATAAGTGCGTGCGCATCTCAGTAAATAGTAGGCCAAAAGAAACTGGCATCAAAGACCTTCTTCGCCGTGAGATTAACACCATGGTAACCACCCGTGGGTCCCTCATGACAAGATCTAAGGATATTAGTAGCTGCAGTGCTAAACACACAACGTCGAATGATTTGATCCGCACAAGTACGAAAGAGATAAGGGTCGTCCCAAAAGTAGAACTTGACGTCAAGAAAGAATTTTCGTTTTAGTTGAGTCGTCATACCCTTAATGATGAACTTTCCCGCATGGTAATTTGCGATGTCCACAAACCATGGGGTAGAAGAATCTTCCTTGGAATTCACTATACCAAGTGTCTCGAGAGGAAATGTTTCGGTGATTTCATTATTCTCGTGAACACTTTGGTAAGGATCTTCCAAACGAGAGAGATGATCGGCCGCTAGATTCTCGGCTCCTTTTTTGTCAAGTATGGTGACATCAAATTCTTGTAGAAGGAGAATCCAACGAAGCAATCACGCTTAGCATCAAGCTTTGCAAAGAGATACTTGATGGCCGAATGATCCGTATACACTATGCTTTTATTTAACACGAGATAAGGTCAAAATTTCTCAAATGCATACACCATGACAAGTAATTCATTTTCTGTTGTGGTGTATTTTAGTTGAGCCTCGGTCATCGTCTTACTAGCATAGTGAATAGGCAAGAAATGCTGTTGGAAATACGTTTTTACGTATTTAGAAAGGATCGGTCACTCCAATGATATATTCAAGTATTGGGCTCGTGATCCATTATGTAAACATATAGTCCATATAGCCCACATGTAGGGTGGGCTATATATACCCCCTCCTAGCATGTTAGGAGGGGTTGGTCATTTGTGTTTTCACTTCTCATTCTAATCAACCTTCTTATTCTCTCATTCTCTCCTTTCTCTCTCTACCTTTCTCTCTCTAGTTCTTCCATTTCTCTTCCATTTCATTAGATAAATCATACATTGCTAAATCCTAAGAAAACGTAGACCTACAATTGGTATCAAGAGCTTTGGTTGATTCTTCGGATTTGAGCGTTATTTATCTATTGTTGGTGATAAAAATATTTTCTTTCTAAATTTTTTCTCGTCTTTTTGGTGTTGCGTGTTTTTTATAATTTTTTTTCATTTCAACATCAATTTGTTGTCTTTATCAAATTGATAAAAACACTTTTATTATTCACTATTTTTGGTTATCAGTTTTTTTCTTTATCAATTTTCCAATATCACTTTTTATCACTTTTTTGTCTCATATCAGTGTAATATAACTTTTTCATATCAAGATCAACTTTTGTCTTATTTGAGTATCAGTTCTCGTGTTCATCAAGAATCCATGTTTGTACTTTGCGTTTTACACATTCATCGGAAAGATCCAGGTTTGTACATTCCGATCGCAATAACCCTAGGGTTCTACTTTGCAATCACTTACTCCGATACCCTTATTCCGACGTGGATTGCGATAGCACTTTGCGATCGTGATTGCGACGGGATTAAGGAACATTTCGACGAAAATCTGTCCGCATTCCGATCGTCACATTGTGATGGTGAATTTTTGAATATTGCGATGGAAGTGTTTTGAATATTGCGATGGAAGTGTTTTTGAATATTGCGATGGAAGTGCTTTGAATATTGCGATGGAAACTTTGTTACTACGATGGAAGAGTATGAATATTGCGATGCAAAAGTATTTTCATATTACGATGGAATAGTTGACATTACGATGGATCATTGACTTTGACTGAATACAGACTCGAAAACTAAAAACCTAGACTCAACAGTTTGACCCAAAACTGATTTAGACTAGACAAGAATCCCACCCTCGTCTCACCTTAGCACTCAACTCAACCAGAACTGCCTCCACACAAAACAAACTCTCGACTTGAATCTCGACTCACTCCTTTCTCGACTCCAGAAACACCCTCGAACACACAGACCCACGAATGCCTCACCCATACCGACTCGACAATCAAGACTCTAACTCTCGACTAAATCTTAACCCAAACTCAACACCCGATTCATTTTGGAAATCAATAACAGTGACTCAAAAGACTCGAAATCTCACTCACACAAAAACTCAATCCTCACAGACTCCTCAACAACCCACAACAGACACAGCCTTTTCGACGCAACACATCTATTCGCACACTCACCCTCGACTCACGCATACCACACCACAGACCCACGACAAACCCACACAACACTCGTCCCTATACAAACCAAACACCCTCGACTCAATTAAAACGACTCTTACCAAAAAACACAACAAAAATTAATCAAAAAGCACCTACCCGAGATCTAATTGTAGATCTTGAACGTTTTTCTTCATGTCTGGTGCTCGGATTAAATGAAATCAAAAGAGTTTGATTAATATTTTTTTAAGATGATCCTTGGTGATTCGTGATTAATATACTTGGCAGATTGAGTTTGAGTTTTTCTTTGTATTTTTTTGGCTGTGGTGGGAGAAAATTAAGAACAATGGGGGCGGACTAAATAAAGAATGAGATTAGGTTTAATTGTTGACCTAATATTTAGGGAAAGGAGCTTTATATCAAAAGATTAGACCGGGGTTTTGTCTACTTTTTTGGCCACGTTTTGTTCAAATATGCTACACGTTTTATTAAGACGGAGATACCAAGATTCTTTGGATGCCACGTTTCTTTTGGTTCTCTTTATTATAATAGGCAACATCTAGCTTAACAAAAGTATTCACCAAGTTTGTGTTTGGACGGAAATTATTCTCGAGTAAGTTATACACGTAAGTTTTTATCTAAGTTAAATCAGGCCGTGTCAAAGTACTTAAGTTTTTGGGTCGAAAGGATATCAAGTTGTTTAGTTTATTAATATCGGGTTTGTATTATCATCAAGAAATCATTGAGCCGTGAAAACAAACTTATATCATCAAACGAGGATTGTGACGAAGTTTTACGGTTTATTAATTGGTTGATGTGTAAAAATCTCGTAAATTTGACTTCACCATTTCTTCACGAATTGTAAGATTCCGAATACAACTACAATCACGATCATTTTTCATCATAATACAATGGATTGGTTGAGTTCAACATATCAAGAGGGACAATTGCAGAAGATGCGTGAAGAAGCTAGAAAAAGATGTCTAGTCGTATTTAGACAATTTGATTGTCATCTCGACGAGCTTACAAAGCTCACGTATGGACCACCCTTTGTGGCAGTCTTTGGTCAAGATGCTCCTTTCTTCATTGATGCATTGATGATAAATTTAGATATTCTTCAGCAGAAAATTGTCAAAGACAACTTTAATCATATTGAATCTGCATCTGCACTTCAAATTCTTTTGAAACAGTTATCGATTTTTCTTCAATTCAATACTGTCAAGAAATAAAATTCAGGGCTCTGTCGGTCATTCTTTGAAGACATGCATATCGAGATTTAAGAGTTCCAAGGAATCGTGTGCAAATACGTGAACTCTCTTACGCAACTTTTTCAAGAAAGAGCACGACTCCAAATTGATTCTGATAATTGAAAGCCTAAAAATCTGATGCAGATACCAGAAGAAACTAATGGTCATACGATTGACGCGTTGGAGGCTGCTAAAGATTACAAGGACATGGAATCAACAGTTAAGCATGACATCAGCAACAAGTCAGGGAATGTTCCAGACATCTCTTATGATGACACCATTCCCATTTATGACGAAGAGCCTACACATATGGTACAATGTAATGTTGTATATGATGTCTATGCCGATGAACTACCGCATGTTGAGCATTTCGAACCTAATTATGACAAACATGGGATGGAAAAGGGTGATAGTTTTATCACTTTAGATTCATCCGATGTGCGTCATAATGGGGGAGAGATTTTTCAGAATGCTATAGTGCATCATGATAAATGCTTTATGACAGCTTCATTAACCGATTCCGCTTCCAAGATTAAAGAGCTTGAAACAATTTTAGCTCAGCAATCCAAAGAGCTTGAGGATGCCAAAATTGAATTTTTAAAGAAAACGGAGAAATTTGTAACATATTTTGAAAAACTTGAAAAGTCAAACGTTGTTCTTGAAAGAAAATTGGATCAAAAAGTTGTAGATTCTAAAGCTAAAAAGGATAATCTTTTTGAAACAAATTCAACTGCTTGAATCTAAGTTGGCATCCCAAGATAGATTGCTCAAAGAGAATGAGACTTTAAAAGCTCAAGTTCAGGAAAAGGTTTTTGCTATAGCTGCGTTGAAAAACGAATTAAGGAAAAATAGAGGAACTAGTGTGGACACTAAGCTTGAAAAACCATCAATCTTGGGGAAACCGCCTACAAATCAGTTCGTCAGACAACCGACCGTCAGACAACCTACTGCATTTAGATCCAAGCGACCTCAATCCTCGAGACCGCGGTTTGCCTCCCAAGTTGATTTGGTTCATCTTTCTAGACCATTCACTCCAGCAACTAGGCCCAATGTGACCAAAACGGCTTTATCAAGACCTAATCACATGATTGCCTCTAGTCTCCCTAGACATACTCCAAGGAATACGTCTCGAACTAGTTCAAATGACGTTCGCCATAAATTTGGTCTAAGGGAAGCTAAGCAAAGGACACAAGTAAGAGATAGGAATTTCAAACCTAGTCAGATGCCTTCTAGTTTATCCAACACTGCTAACCGTAGCATGTCACATCCTAGGAGCATCAATCAATCATCTAGGAATTCTAGATCTTACTCGGACATTAAATACGCTACTTGTAAAACATGTAGGAAATGTGTCTTTAAAGCCAATCATGATTCTTCTATCAAAAAATTACTTAATGAGGTGAACTCCTGTGCTAGACTTAAATCCCAGTGGGTAGCTAAAATCAAACTAAAGCCCTTTAACTAGGATAGTCTCTGATTCTACTAAGTCTGCTAGGGAGGAAATTGAAAAGGATGATATATCACTTAAGCCTGAACTTAAGGTTTTCTATAAACGGAAACGTTTGCCAGCTAAGACAAGTGAATCATACTCAGGTCGCCTCTGGCACAAGTAAAGCCAACTATGAAACCCCATGTGCTTCTAAAATTGTAATCGCTAACCCATGTCAAAGCATGCAAATTCCTAACGAGAATGCAGGTACCAAAGTTGATGTTCCAAAAGAACGAAGCGGTCCAATCATTGTATACCGTTCAACTAAGGACACTCTTAGAGTTTGGTTGCTGAAGAAGCAGATATCGGAGAAACAAGTGTCTCAGGGGATTCATGGTTAAGCTTACCTAAATGACTTACAGTCACATTACAGTCTGTAACTCGATCATCAAAGAAAGGAAAGTTTATTGCCGATGATAAACTTATCCTCACAGCGAGAAATTAAGTTTTCTCGGGCATGAGCTAAAATTAAAAACATTCAAAGTTTTTAAGCTCATGCACAAGGACTTATAGTCACATCACAGACTGTAACTCGTTCATCAAAGAAAGGAAAGTTTATCGCCGATGATAAACTTATCCTCATAACGAGAAATTAAGTTTTCTCGGGCATGAGCTAAAATTAAAAACATTTGAAGTTTTTAAGCTCATGCACTATGGCTCACATTCAAATCACAGTCTGTGACCCGAACTTCAAATAAAGGAAAGTTTATCGCCGATGATAAACTTATCCTCACTAACGAGAAATTAATTTTTCTCGCACACGAGCTTACGTTCAAACAATTCCAAGGTTTTAAGCTCGTGTAAATGGCGTATAATCACATTACAGTTTATGCCCCGTTCTTCAAAGGTAGGAAAGTTTATCGCCGATGATAAACTTATCCTCACAACGAGAAATTCATTTTTCTCGGGCATGAGCTTATGATTAAAAATATTCAAAGTTTTTTAAGCTCATGCACAATGACTTACAGTTACATTACAGTCTGTAACTCGATCATCAAATAAAAGAAAGTTTATTGCCGATGATAAACTTATCCTCACAACGAGAAATTAAGTTTTCTCGGGCATGAGATAAAATTAAAAACATTCAAAGTTTTTAAGCTCATTCACAAGGACTTATAGTCACATCACAAACTGTAACTCGTACCTCAAGGAAAGGAAAGTTTATCGCCGATGATAAACTTATCCTTACAACGAGAAATTAATTTTTCTCGGGCATGAGCTTATATTCAAAACATTCGAAGTTTTTTAAGCTCATGCAGAATGACTTACAGTTAAATATCAGACTGTAACTCGGACTTAATTTTAGGATAGCTTATCTTTAAAGATAGCTTATCCTCGTAACGTGAAATAAAATTTTCTCGGTCATGAGCTTGTATTAAAACATTCCAAGTTTTAAGCTCAGAAAGGAAAGTGTATCTTTTAAATAAGAAAACTTTTCCTCATAACGAGAAATTCATCTTTCTCGGTCATGAGCTTGTACTAAAACATTCCAAGTTTTAAGCTCAGAAAGGAAAGTCTATATTTTAAATAAGAGAACTTTTCCTCATAACGGGAAATTCATCTTTCTCGGTCATGAGCTTTACGTTAAAACATTCAAAAGTTTTTCAAGCTCATGAAAACGAATTCTAAGTAAATGTCAACTTAGGACTCGTTCTTCAGTTAATAGGAAAGTTTATCGCCGATGATAAACTTATCCTTAACAACGGGAAGTTTACAACTTCTCGGACTTGAGCTCTTTTTGAAAGATATTCAACATCTTAAGCTCAAGTAATTGGTTTTCAAAACTTTGAAGGCAATTTTTCGAGAATTTCTCAAAAAGGTTTTTCTAAATCTTTCAAAATTATGTGTTCAAAAATGTTTTGATAAAAAGAGCATGTCTTCTAGAATCGATTGTATTTACGATACTAGAAATGTCATTCAATAATGACACGGGGTTGTAAATAAAGTTCGAGCAGAAGTTCAAATGTTTTAAAACATGCTCAAACTGGCCTGCTATTATTTCAAATAGTAACCCGCTTTTCATATTCAAGTCAAGTATTTCACCGGAAAGCTTTGACTCAACAACGGGAATTATTTTTCTCGGGCATGGTTTACTTTATAACCATGTAAGAGATTGTGTTTACGTAATAACACAATCTAACACGAATTTATGTACGTGCCAGTGCATTTATTTGTTAAAACAAGAGAAATCTTGTTTTTATGAAGTTATCATCTCCACCAACCGTAGCAATTTACAATTGATATCTACATACTCGATGATGCGACTACTCAAACAGCGACTACAACTCTTTCAATAGAACACGGGTCAACAATTGAGGGGGAGCAATTGTCCAGCATTCAGAATCTTTGACGCCGAAAGTGCCAAGTTCACATGTTGGTGTCAAGACAACGATATCAATCGTACACATGGAGTCAAGAGATAACTTCAGAGGTGATGAGGCGACCAACATTCGTGAACAAGAACCATGTGCTTATTTCATATGATGTTCTCCATCATTCTGGTCCAACCTCATAAATCGCTAATCTTGTGAATACATTATCGTATATGATCTTTGCACGTGATAAATACCTTACACTTGTGTTTAAAAGGTATTTAATTTACGTTTCAAGTACACCCTCATTAATTTGAGGGGGAGCTTGTGTAAATCATGAAGATAATTGGATTTGCATTTTTCTTCCCAAATTTTCTTAAAATGCTATTAAATCAATTGATATTAAAAACATCGATTGGGTTAATATTTTTAATATGGGGGAGAAAATGTGATTTAATATTGAGATCAATAATGGTTTGACTTAATGTGCTGGCTCATCTCGACATGTGCGAAATGTTTTCGAATATCGTGGCATATGTTAAGGGGGAGCAAAATGGATTTGGATATAAAAATGGATTTCATGGTGACATACACTTACCTAAAACATCTCTATTTACGACGGTGATGATTGTAGTGACATAAGGATGGTAGGATAGGTTAAGTCCAATGGTTCTTCGAAAACCAGAGGAATCTTCCCAAGGACATTACATAGCTAGAAATAGTAGTCCTTAGGAAAGATGGAGAAAGATTGTGAACGTAGCTGAATGCCGACCAAGTACTTAAGTTAGAACTGGAACAATCACAACAAGGTGCTAGTTATGACGTATTGGTAAGCATTGAAGGGGTTGAAGAATGAAAAAGAATTGTAAAAATAAAGGGTGAAAAGAAAGAAGCCCTCCCTACAACTTAGGCAGAAATCGGGTCAACACATACGCTATTGAGATTATTTTTAATGATGCTCGATATTAAAGATAGACATCATGGACCCAGTGATGCAATGCACAACCCAACCAAGCTAACTCAGATATCTCTCAAAAGGTATTTGTTTTAATCACACGAAGATCAACATGTCTTCTATCGATTTATTCACTCCGAATAAGTTGGTATTGAAATGGTGGCACTCCTCTCCAACCTCCGATCACTAAAATCCAAAATGCACGATCGAGTCTAGAGCCATTTGAGATCATCAAATATCTCATTAGGACACACTCTCATAATTCCTTGCTTCTTCACATACTGTGAAAAGTAAGAAAGATTTTAAGAGTCCTACGCAAAATCTTCATGATCTTGCCTGAACATCCGAGTAATACGAAAGTATTTACAATGAAGATGGAAATCCTTCTTGAGCGAATATCAAAAAGCTCATGGTAGGTGACTTGTGCGATTCTTTATGAATCAAACTTATGATAACTGGAAAGCAACAATGGTTTAATTCTTAAATGACTTTAAACACGTTCCAGGCCTCTACGCAATATCTTAGTGATCTTGCCAGAACAATCAGAGTGACACTCTATAGTGTTCACAGTGATGAGTGGAAATCCTTCTAGTGTTAACCTCAAACAGCACTTGGTAGATAACTTGCAAGATTCTATACGAATCAAGCTCGTGACAACTGGAAAGCAACGATGGTGCGGTTCTTAATTGAATTTCACTTGTTCCAGGAACATGAACTGACGACTTCAAATCATGCAGATATATTATCCAAATGATTTACTCTTTATGTTCGCAGTCAGCTTTGGACGGTCAAGTAAAGAGAATGTAGAATCAAGATAATCTATGATCTATCAAGAGGGTTGTTGTTTCTAGAGAGAGAAACTAGAGAGAGATGAGAGAAAAGTATGTGTAACTTATATTGAAAATGAAACAACCAACACCCCTTTCCATGGTGGAAAGGGGTTTATATACCCAAGTCCTTAAGTGGACTTGGGCCTCCGGCCTATGAACATGCTCATGGGTCGGGCTATTTAATAAACATTACTTAAACAATACTACGAGCCTATAACTATATTGTTGGAGTGACCGAGACTTTCTTTATACGTAAAACGTATTTCCAACAATCTCCCCCAAAGGGAGGTCACTCCAAATTTACAAAGTCCTAATCTAGCATGTTAGATCTTGTTCTTGAGCTCGTAGTCCACTTTCTCTTTTCTTCTTTATCTTTTCTTCTTTTTGTGAATATGTGTTGAATAATATCAGGCTTTTGCTTGGAACATGTTCTTTTGGCCTTTCACGTGCAATATTTATCTTCTTGTGATGTTCGCCTCTTCATGACTTCATGTGCCACCCACCTATCCTTTGTTGAATTCTTGAAAGTTTCAGAGTCGATACAGCGGAAGACTTTTAGGTCAGACTTTCTTGAATTTGCTGAAATATTTGAAGCAGAAGGAATAAGTATATGAGGACGACTTCAACAGGTACACCGCAACGTCACCGTCTTCGAATGCAGCAACATAATAAGACACGAACAAAATGGCTTAGAACATTTCATTCTATATCGATAGCATTTTACCTCCGGTCGGTGAAGACCGTTGGACGATATTAGATATTGTACCTGTGACGGATAGTTTCAATTAAGTAACTTCCTGACAGGATTTCCCGGGTAAACCCGTTCTCTTTATTCGATGATCAATAAGCTTGACTGCGAACATAAAGAGTGAATCACTTGGATAAATTATCCTTGTGATTGAAGCCGTCAATTCATGAAACCTGGAACAAGTGAATTTCAATTAATATTTTCACCATCGTTGCTTTCTAGTTGTCACGAGCTTGATTCAAATAGAATCTTGCTTGTCACCTACCAAGTGATGTTTGATTTTGACACTAGAAAGATTTCCACTCGTCACTGTGAACACTAAAGAGTGTCACTCTGAGTGTTCTGGCAAGATCATACGATAATGCGTAGAGGACTGGAACAAGTTTAAGTTTAATTAAGAATTAAACTACTGTTTCTTTCCAGTTTTCACAAGATTGTTCTTAAAGAACCGCACGTGTCACCTACCATGAGCTTGTTTGATGTTGGCTCAAGCAGGATTTCCATCTTCATTGTAATACTTGCGTATCACTCGGATGTTCTGGCAATATTACAAGAATACTGCGTAGGACTCATAAAGACCTCTTACTTTTCACAGTGTGTGAATAAGCAAGGAATAAATGGAAAGTGTCCTAATGATACTTTTGATGATCTCGTGGCTCTAGACTCGATAGTGCATTTTGATTTAGTGAGCGATGGCTGGAGAGGATTTCCACCTATTCAATATCAGTCTATTCGGAGTGAATAAACCAATAGATAACTTGTTGAGCTCCGTGTGATTAAAACAAACATCTTTTGAGAGATATTTGAGTTAGCTGGGAGGGGTTGTGCATGACATCACTGGGTCCATGATTTCTTGTCTTCAATATTGAGAATCATTTAAAAATGATCCCAATAATAGATGTGTTGACCCGGTTTCTGTCCTAAGTTGTAAGGAGGGCTTCTTTCTTTACACCCTTTATCTTTACATTTCTTTTTCATTCTTCAACCCCTTTAGTACTTACCAATACATCATCACTAGCACCTTGTTGTGATTGTTCCAGTGCTAGCATCAGTAATTAGTTGGCACTCTACTACGTTCACAATCATCTCCAACTTTCCTAGGACTTCTAATTCTATCTAGGGAATTGTCCTTGGGAAGATTCCATTGGTTCTGATGAATCATTGGACTAATACCTAATCCTACCACCCTTTTGTCACCACATCCTTCGTGAATTAAGTGTGTTTCGGGTAAGTATTGTCACCATGAAAAATCCTTGAAAAATCACTTAAAGCACTTATGATATTATAATCAAAGTTTTTGTGCATTAAGTGTTTTGTTCATCAAAAACGCTCCCCCTTAACATGTGCATTACACATATTAAGTTGGTTTATCTTTTAAGTCTTTTTCATTTTTTAGCCAAATATCATTAAGTCTCCTTAATCCCATTTTCTCCCCTTATCCAAAATGTTAACCATTAGTATTTAGGATACTGAATGGATTAACCGGTCTTTGGGTAATAAAATGAAATTAGATGCTGGCCAAAGAACATATTAATGCTCCCCCTCAAATTAATGAGGGTTAGTTGTAGTGCTCGAGTATGATATGTTTGAAAGATTTAGAATCTCGAGAGAAATTCTTGAAAAAATTTCATACTTTCACACTACAACATGCCACAAAAGCACATTATTCATAATATGTACATATTCATAAATTAGACAATATGGAGTTGACCTGAGAGAAGACGATCCATAATTAAATGGATCGTTCCGTTTGCCTGTGGTGAGCTCCATATGGCCTTCCACCTACGAATTGTTCCACTCTTCTTATTAACCGGAGCTTCCGTAATGTTGCCTCGATCTTCTTGATCGCGTAGTTGGCACTTCTCTTGCATTGATCTGTCCATGTGTACTTTACGACTGGAAGTGGTAGTTTTGCATTGAGAACTAGCAGGTCATCACGAACATTTTTGAGTGTTCTATCACTGAATTTATGCAGTTCAGAAAATCTCATATATTGCATCACTCCTGTCACGTTCGGATAAAAAATTTACGCTTCCGGTTTCAGAGTCCCCATGTAAGGCAATTTACCCTTGTGGTATTGATTGAGTGGGGTTGTGTGAGGACGTTGCAAGTTTAGTTGCTATTGGTAACTCTCCACACCCAGTTGAAGATCTTCTACCCGGTTTTTGATGACAATCTTGCGTGTAAATTGACGAATGTTGGAACTTAGTGCTATTACTTCGTCAGTGTCCAAGTGAGCAACCTTTTCTTGAGCCAGTATCAGAAGAAAGTCTTCAATGTCTTCAAGGCGAAGGTACTATAGGTCGCTTTCTTCGATGCTGTATTCTTTCTTGTCAGTGCCTTTGAACCGGATTTGAGTCAAGTACTCATAACCGAGTATTGTCCTAGTGGTGACTCCTTGGATGCTCATGATTCTATGATCTGAGATGATAAGAGACCCGGGTTTTTCTTTATTGAAGTGTTTGCACGCTAATCGCTTCTTTGAATTCCAATGAGAAACTCCAAGTTCTACGTAGGGATCGTAGACTTCTAACAATTCTCTTCGCCAGATAACATCAAGTACTTTGTCTTTAATCCACGGAACATTCTCCAGATTTATAGCCTTAACCATGGTAAGTGAGGTAGCGTATTTCTGTGCACCGTTTTCAAGATACTCCAGATCATGACATACAAAATGTTCCATAGGAATAGTCGTAGAACTGGCAATAATTGTAGGTGTAAGGGGCTGTAACACTAGAGTTTGAATCCCGACAGTTTTCGCTTTCCTGGCCTTTGCCAGCTCATTCATGTGATATTCAGCCTCATTGTGGCTAATCTTCATTGAGTCAAAGAAATTCACATCTGCGGCTGTCATTGTGATAAGATCCGGAGTCATTGTAGATTTCGCGTGAGTGTGCCTTAGAAAAGCGGAGAAATCGATTGGATTGTTGAGGAAGTTAGTAAGCTCGATCTCTGTTGCTGAATCAAAAGGATGTCGTGGAGCTGCATTGGTAAGCCATAGTTGCTCCTGTACAATCTCATCTATCATAAGAGATTCAGCAAATGTCGGTTCTGGAACACTGAAGTCCTCAACTTCCATGTCGGAAGAATACTGATCTACAGAAGGTGTGGTTGCTTGTGCTTCTGACACTGGAATTTCGTCTTCAGGTATAGACATAGTAGGTTCATCTTCCTACATAGGTTCTACATGTTCTATAATAGAGACAATAGTAGAAACCAGTTTAGTAGTCATACCTGTGTCTGTATTCTGAGGTTCTGAGACAGTAGCATCCACAGTCTTCTCTTTTGTTCCACCGACACTTTCGTCTTCATCCTCATCACCTTTCTCAGTTTCTTTATCACCTTCACCCTTGTTAGACTCATCACCACTTTTACCCGTATTGTCAATCTTATCACCTTTTCTAGTTCCATTCCCGTCACTGTCATCATCATCATCATCATCCTCATCCCCATCAGTATCTTCATCCTCGTCGTCGTCCTCCCTGTTTTCCTCATCCTCTTCGTCTTCGTCCTCGTCCTCTTCCTCGTCATCCTCTTCATCATCCGCTTCTTCTTCATTCTTATCAGAGTATTCTTCCTCCTCATCATTCTCTTCCTCTTCTTCCTTATTTTCTGCCTCATCTTCATTTTCAGGCTCCTGACGTTCAGATTCTTCTAATGTCGATGTGTTAGAAGCTTCCATTATGACCTTACCAAGAGCTCTTTGCAATTCGTGTTGAGCTTTTGTTATTGGTGACTCACTATTGGTTAATCGAGTCTCTAAAGTCTGCATTAACTGTAAGTTAGTAAGGCCTTTCGTGAATAATACTGGAAGCTCCTGATTGACACATGACCTAACTTCACGCTGAATGATGTTAGTCATGGTATCATTGATGGAGTTGAGGAAAACACTGTTTTCTTTATCACGTGCTTCCTTTTTGGCGATAAACTTCTTATGTTGGTCTTGAAGTTTTAAAACTCCGCCATAAGCATCATCATGTTTGGATTTTCGTGTTTTCGTTCTCTTAAGGATTTTGAACTAGTGACACACGACTGTAGCTCTTCAATCTTTTTTTCCTGATCTTCCAACTGTTTTTGGAAGTGCTGAATGAGAGGGTCACTAATCGTGAGGAATGGAGTGGAAGTGGATGGTAGTTGTACTGTTGTTGTTGGTGGAGGAGTTACCGGAAGTGCTAAAGAGGTTGTGGATTGGATGGTGGTTTGTACATGTTGTTCGAGGATAGGTGGCGGTATAGGTTCAGTCATTTGGGCGGTACTTGGTACAGGTTGTTCAACAGGTTCAGGTGTGGGTGCTGGTGTGATGATATTGGTGATGACCGGGAGGGTTAATGGTGGAATGGTAGTTGTTGTAACTGAATTTATGGGAACGTCCACCATATTTTCATTTGTCGATGGATCAGTATTTGAGACTTCGACGCCCTCTCCTTCAAAATTAAGATATTTCATGACATCATCAGAACCAGAAGTAGACTTACTTTGGAGTTGAGTTCCTGGTATGAGAGTTGCGTGAGCATCGTCGTTGATCACAGTGCAAGTTGGTTCCGGTAATGATGTGGTGATATTGGCATCATGGTACAGTGTTGCTATATCTGTATTGTCACTGCCACCACTCCCCTCAGTATGCTCACTGGTTTCAAAGCTGAACGGTTCAAAGTGTTCATCATTAGGGTCTTCATAGGTTTCAAGGCTTGTGATTCCTTGGGTTTGTTCTTCCTCAGTTGTAGTAAATTTATCAAAAAGATAGATGTCGTCATCAGGTTCACCAAATTCATCTAAGTCATCTGTTGGTTTGGAACCGGAACCCTTGGATTTCGGGAGAGACTCCTTTTTGCTTTTCCTAAGGATGAATCGCAGTTGTTTGGCTTGAGAGATATTTTCTGGAGTAGGTTCATCCTCAACAACAAGTGCTTCTTTACCTTTATCTTTCTTTGCCTTCTTTGCAGGTGACTTTGACTCAATCTGTTTAGATGATCTCTTCTTCCTCTTGCCTTTAGGTAAGTCAGATAAATCTCTACATGCAACTCCTTTCCTCTGAATTTCAATTTCTGTCAAGACTTCACGATATGCGTCACTGTCCTTAACACCTTCATTCAACATGCATTCTGGAATAAGAGTGGGAACCTTCTTATATTTACCCACTGTGTCTTGCTTCATGGAATCCAAGATGTAATCATGATCGGCAGTGTGGTAAGAAAAATTTCCACGTCGACTAATGGTTGAGGGATTTGCCTTCATGAAATGATCTATAATCAGCTTTGTGAATCTTGGAAAGATCAGATGATTAGACTTTCTTCTGTTGTTTTTGAAACCTTGAAAGTAAAATTCTTCCCATAGAAGACCACCATAATCAATTGGCTGTCTATTGACAATCCCCTAGAGGATAGAAGCTTGAGGAGGTCTAAAAGTGTCCGCTCCCCTTGACTTTGCAGAAAAACATTGAGTGATGATGCTAATAATTTCTTTCCAAGGTTGTCCAATGTGTGATGTGTGAAATGAAGACAGGTTGGATAATTCGCCATCATACCCAAGATTTATTATTAGCTCGATCAGTTGTTCCTTAGTCGGAGGGGTATCATATTCAGTACCACTTGCAGGAGGAGGGAAGCCCAATATAGTCCGAAAAAGATCGAGACTAAGTGTCATTCTTTGACGATCTAGGGTGAAATCAATCGTACTGACTCAGGTGGAAACCGCTGATCTCCAGAATTCATGCAAGTATATTTTTGGTACTGACGTTGTGACCCTAATAATTTTGATGATTGGGGAGTTGTCAAGGAGATCCATTGTTAATTTGAATGCTGGCTTAGGTGGATCAAAATCTTTCCTTAGTCGGAAATTGTTCTCTGCGAATGGAAATCGTTCTCCTTTTGGGACAAGTGCTTCATCAAGTGCTTTTTGTTACTCTTTGGTAATCGACATAATTCCTGCTTAAGATAAGACACAATTTGATATATACAAACATATACATCTCATTATCCATAGAAATCCATAGCATAGCAAACATATCACAACAAATGTCACCATTTTGAATTAAACAAAGCAAGATAATACAGACAGACGTCATATGAAATACAAACATACGTTCAGATGAAATTTGTTGGGTCTACTAGATGTAGATCTTGCAGCCTGTCAGGACCGGTGAATGACTTCTGTAATCACAAGTCAAATCACAAAGAGACTCTATACACAATATGAATGTAAAATATAAATGTAATCAAGAAGAACAGAATAACTATAAAGACTTGATCCTTTCTAAGGATTTCTAATATTGATAATTACTAGAACTACGTTTTGTGAAGGTGTGTCTAACCCTTCTGCCTAAGGTTCCTTTTATACTCCAAGGAAACCCTAATACATCATTAAAGAAAACGTGTAAAACTGATATGCATATCCTTTCCTAACATATCTCATGCATATCCTAACAGAATATTAAGTAAATAATAAAGTTTGACTTCGACTAGGACCAGGAGCAGGACTTGCTCCTACTACTACTAGGACCAGGAGGAACTACATACCGCCTAGTCTACCTATTACATATAACTATTACAATGGTCCTAACATTCCTCCCCTAAACTTGAATTTGACCTGTTGAGTTCAAGTTTCCTGGAAAACGTGCAAAGAAATCCCGAGGATTGTATCAGCAAAACAAGTAGCAACATCAACAAGATAAGAATCAGAGTAACCGCCGCAACATAAAACACTAGAAGCTTCTCCAAAACAAATCAGCATCGTGTTGAATCTTTTCAGCAACATGAGCAGATTTGATGAGCCTTTACCAAGTAGCTGCTCGCTCTTGGGCTAGCTAGTCATTCTGGTGGAATAAGCATCACCCTGGGAGACTAGAACCCAACCCAACTCTTAGAACGTGAATCAATGGTGAGTGGGAGTACCCTGATGATTTTAGGCAAACCATCACAGCCGTCAACGGATTTGATGCGTCTTTACCATAAGCCGTACCCCTCTGGACTCGCCAACTCTTAGCAATGAAGCATCGGTGAGTTGAACACCCTATAGCTTTAAGCAAGCTATTACAGCTATCAACGGATTTGATAAGATCTTTACCAAGAGCCGTACCCCCTTGAATTAGCCACTTTTCAGTCCAAGACTATGGCAAGTGAAAACCATCCAGTTTTGGGTAACCTGGCAACCATCAACGGATTTGAGAATCGCACCAGGAGCCGTACCCTCAAGGTGAATCAACTTTTTCTTGTCGATTAGACATGGTAAGTTGAGAACCATTTGTTGTGTGGACTACGTCCAACACCAAGTGAAGCCAAATATCAGTACAAGCACAAATCAGTAACCAGAACCCACAATGTGAAGCAGCCAAGGGATATTATGCACAAGTATAAAATTCAAAACGTGTCAAAAGTATAAGCAGATATTATATAAAAAGTATGTTTTTTTTTATTTTTTTTTATTTTTTTTATGAAGTGTTATATTATGTATGTTGTTTTTGTTTTTTTAACTATAAAGAATGAAGTGCACCAATCACTTTACATATTGGTGAAAAGAATGAAAATATGAACAAATGAACAAAAATACAAAACACGTACAACCCAATCACATCACATACCAGAAGCAGCCTTCTTATCTGCTATCAACCGCGCCTGAATACCTTCTACTAATGTCGTGGCCATAGAGGACTCATTTCCAGATGGAGCAGTAGAAATTTGCAAGTGACTAGCCAACATCGCCTCCATCGAAGAAATTGTCAAAGGATACTCCACATCCGTCAGCATAAAAACCATATGACCAGATTCTAATTCCAACATATGAACACCACAGCCAGCATATAGCTTCCAGCGCTGAATCACCCATTGCATTTGATCCTTCCATATGCCCGAAACAGGAGCATTAGGAGGAGCATCCAACATCAGCTTAAGATCAGCCCAGATACACAGACCAGGCCATGAAGACACAACCATTGGGTCAAAAGGCATACTAGAATCCACAAGTCCATGCAACGCCATAAGATCCATACGGTCAGCCCACGACAACACACCCTGCAAACCCATTGCCAAACGCACAGACCCATCACTCAAAGTAATTCGATGGGATACGCCACCAGGAAGTGTTGTGGAACGCTCAACCATATAACCAGTAATGTTCCCATTGCCCAAAGGTAAGTCAGAATCGCTGTCAGAAGCTGCATCAATCAAATTCTCAGGATCACGCTTCTCATAAGGGACTGTCTTACCACGGCGAACACGACGAGCTTGTTTCTGGCAAAGGGAACGTCTAGGTGTGGGATCACTAGGTGTGGGTTCAACCTTTACCCTAACCTCAGCAGCAGCAGTGGGAGCAGTAGAAGTAGACTCATGAGTGTGCCCACCCAATGGACCAATAGGAGCTGCATCAGAAGTAGGATTTGGTTGAGTTCCAGGAACTGGTGGTGATGGAGATGGCAAATCAGGTGTAGTAGCAGTAGTTGTGGTGGTAGTAGCAAAGGTGGTGGTTGGAACATGTGTGGTGGTGGTAGTAACAGGTGTGGTGGTAGAAGCATGAGTGGTGGTGGTAGTAACAGGTGTGGTGGTAGAAGCATGAGTGGTGGTGGTAGCATCAAAGGTGGTGGTAGCAGGACCAGCAGTAGAACCCAAAGGAGCAACCAAAGGAGAAGTAGAAGTACCAACAGTAGTAGGAACAAAACCAGATGGACTAGCAGCAGAACCAGGAGTGGGAGCAGATGAAGGACCAGTAGAAACAGCAGGCGTAGAAGAAGTCACACCACGAGGATGGTAAATAAATCTTTTCGGAATTGGTTGACTCTGACGCTTAACCATATTTTCATAAAGTGCCTTGAGCTCATCAAAAGTCAAAGCCCGCACCCGGTCCCACTTCCAAGGAGCATTAAAATGAGCAGCAGACTGATATTTCACATAACGTTGCATCTGCTTATGCTCCTCAGTCCGAGATAAAGGTCTGTTCTTTCTCTTTTCCCTAAGTTGTGCAGCAAGGGCCAACTGGTGCTTACGCATCAATACCATAGCCCTCGGAATACAATTGTGCTCATCAACATCGTCACCCAAAAGATCTGTAAACTGAGCATAATCCCGGGTGAGAACAGTCAAAACTTGCATCCATTCACTGTCACTCCAATGCATGGCATCATGCTGAATTTGTTCACGCCGCAGCTTCCGAAGCTCTTCCTCAGCAGCCCTATCAGCTTCATCAATCTCGGCTTGAATCCGACGAGCAGCCTCCTCACCTAGCCTTTCCTCTTCAAGCTGGCGACGGGTACGCTTGCGAGATGGGGATGGAGCATCAGTCATTGGGGCCTTGCCCTTCGAATCATGAGAGGGACCAGCATGAGAACCATCAGCAGGATCAGAATCACCACCCATAGAAGTGGGAATAGCACCAGGAGAAGGAACACTGGAGGATGTCGGAGGAACCGGCAAATCATCATAAACTTTATCAGCAAAGGCAGCCTTTGCCAATAATGTCAAACCATCCTCAACATTCTCCGTACCCTCCTCATCAGAATCTGGATGGATCACATGCTTCTTACGACGCCGTTGCTGAGTTTCCAACGCTTTGATGCGATCAGCCAAGGGAAGAACAAACTCCCTAGTAAGTTTCCTATGTTGGTTCAAATTAGCTTCCAAAGAAATCATACGCTCATGGTACCTGCGCATAAGATCAAGCAATGATATAAGTGTAGTAGGCTCCTCCGCCTGCCCACCAAGAGAACTTGGATCAGGGAAAGCGTCATTGGAGCCCGAAGCAACATATGGGTCAACCTGTGAAGTACTAGCACCAAACGGTTTATCAGACGAGTGTGGGGCAGGACTAGGAGGTGGAGTCTCCACAAATGGAGACTTTTGTGGGACTGAAGAAGGACCAGCCTTGGAAGGGGATGGTTTTTCAACCTCCACCTCCTCAACCAGCTCCTCCTCAACCACATGAGTGGCACCAGCAGTAGGAGCCTCCTCCTCCATGGGGTCATCATCAATCACAACAAACTCAGGAGCCTCCTCCTCCTCACCCATAGGACCTTGAGCCAATCCCAACATGGCCTCAGTCAGGGGCCTCCATTCCCCAGTAAACCCATTGACCATATTGTATGCTGTAAGCTTAGACGGCACATGCTCAGTCCTATCACGAGGAATGCAAACTAGAATTTGCTGAAGAAACCTAGGGTACATAAGAAACTTCTTTCTCGAACCAGCATTAGACAGATTACTAACCATCCCCTCAAATAGATAATGAGAAAAGTTAAAAACTCTACCCTGGGCTAAGCAAATAAGACCAGTAGCCAAAGGAGTAGGGAAAGCATCCCAACTCCCAGACTTGGGACTCATACAATGGATTAGAAAGTGGACCAGAAGCTTCCATTGGGGGGAAAACCTATTTTTCTGGAAGTTAAACTTCCCCCCATGTTCGTATACTAAAGCAGCCATTCCCTCCAATACCTCCAAATTAGGGATGGATTCAACACCACCCTCATCCTGAAGATGAAGGGAAGAGCGAATAGAAGCCTCCGTCACCACATATGCACGTCCATCTATAGTAGCATGGAGTGCACGTGGACGACCAGCCACATTCACAAGTCGAGCAGACGCCAAAAATTGACGAATAACACTATCATAGATGGTGGGACAAACCGTAAATGCAAACCTTAGGTTGGAAGCTTCAATGAAATCCAGAATGTCAGCAAAATGTTCATGATGTGGACCATCACCCAGATAAGCAACTCGGTTGTGAGCAGGTTGGTAAGCAAGAGCAGCCATGGATCTTGATGAATTAATGGAAGAAGGATTGTGATTAGGGTGGAGATAGTAGGAGCGGTTTTGTGTGTGTGTTTATTGTAATGAGTGAGTCAAGGGTGTATTTTGACCATAAATAAAGAAAATGGTAACTGTTCATTGACCCCTATTAATGGGGGGTTGCCCTTTCAAATTTAACCATAATTGCAAAGTAACCACTTGCCCTTGTTAACATAACTACCAACTCCCAGTTAACCATGCTTAATTTAAAACTGTAAATACCAGGATTGGGAGCGTTGACCAAAAGTCAAAGCACACAATGGTCAGACCAGGAGCAAAACGTGATTAACAAAGGACAAAAGGAATGAACAGTATCCTAGACCAGTACCAGGAGCCAATTACCACTTGACAAGGAAGGAATTTGAACCACCAAAAGCCAACCAAGGATAACTAGAAGCTGACCAAGGAGGACCAGAAGCCAGTCATGTAAGGCCATATCCACCAGAAGAGAGCAAAATCCTCCATCAGAAGTACCACACACCATCAGAACCAATAAAATATGTTGTTAAAATATATCAATACGTTAGTTTGTCCTAATATGTACACAAAGCCTCCCCTTAGGCTTTGCCTCCCCTCAATCCTAGACCTCAAGGATTGACCATCCCAATATGAACCACCAAGTGGTTAAACCGAGGACCATCAAAAGCTTTAGTCAGCAAATCAGCAACATTGTCATCCGTATGGACTTTAAGAACCTGTATCAGCTTCTTCTCATTGGCATCCCATATAAAATGATGCCGAATTTCAATATGCTTCGTCCGCTGATGAAAAACAGGATTCTTCACAATGCAAATAGTGCTTTGATTGTCAATAAAAATTTTGGTATTCATAAAATTGAAACCATAATCCAATATCTGATTTTGGATCCACAAAATTTGTCCACAACAACTAGCAGCTGTAACGTATTCAGCTTCTGTTGAAGAAGTAGCTACTATTGTCTATTTCTTGCATTGCCATGAAATAAGTCGACGACCCAAAAACTGACAACCACCAGTAGTAGACTTCCTGTCATTATTAGCACCAGCATAATCACTATCACTATAGGCTTCTAGAACAAAAGGAGATTCTCTAGGATACCATAGACCCAATTTAGGTTGAGCCTTGATATACTTGAAAATCTTCTTCACTGCATTTAAGTTCGAAACCGTTGGAGTCACCTGGTGTCTAGAACAAGCACTTACTGCAAACATGATGTCCGGACGTGATGCAGTCAAATACATGAGGGAGCCAATCATAGACCTGTACATGTGAACATTTACCGGGGGGTCTGGCTCATTCTTAAGTTTGATTTTAGCAACTTCATAAGGAGTTGCTGCTGGTCTAAGAGGATCCATGTCAAACTTCTGAAGAATCTCATGGACATATTTATCTTGACTGATGAAAATCCCATCCGATTGTTGCTTGACCTGAAGACCAAGGAAGAACGACAGTTCTCCCATCGCACTCATCTGAAATTCGCCTTTCATCAAGTGTTCAAACTCATCACACCACTCCTTCCTGGTAGAACCAAAGATAATGTCGTCCACATAAACCTGAACAAGGATAATGTCCTTGGCATTTCTCCGAAGAAAAAGTGTTTTATCAATAGTACCTCTTCTATAGCCATTCTTTAACAAGAAAGTTGAAAGACGCTCATACCAAGCTCTAGGAGCCTGATGTAACCCATAAAGAGCCTTGACCACCTTGTAAACTTTCTTGGGATGAAGTGGATCAACAAAGCCCTTAGGTTGAGTAACATACACTTCCTCGTCAATTTTGCCATAGAGAAATGCACTCTTGACATCCATCTGAAACACCGTAAAGCCCACATAGGAAGCAAAGGCCAAAAACAGACGAATGGCCTCTATCCTTGCAACCGGAGCAAAAACTTCAGTATAGTCAATGCCCTCAATTTGAGTGTGTCCTTGTGCGACAAGCCTAGCTTTATTCCTTACGAAAATTCCCCGTGCATCCTTCTTGTTCTTGAGAATCCATTTGGTATTGATAGCTGTCTTTCCATCTGGTAAGTCAACCAGAACCCAAACATTCTGAAACAAGAATTGCTGCATTTCCTCCTGCATAGCCTCCACCCAACTTTGATCCTCAAGAGCATGAGAAACAGACCTAGGTTCCACCTGTGAAAGAAAACAAGCAAACAAACAGTGTTGAAAGTCCGTATGATTATTACGCTTTTGATCCTCAATATAGCCCACAAGAGCATGATGATCAGACGAGGCCTTCTTCTGCATTCTGCGTGTCTTGACAGTAGAACCAGGATCTCCAATTATTTGAGTGGTAGGATGATCTTTATGTGATTGCAAGACTGGATTGGAAGAAACCTCCACTTCTGGTGCCAAGTTATTGAGATCACCAACAAAGTCAGCATCATATGAAGCATTTTGGAAAATCCCATATACTGGTTGTTTATGAATATCATCCAGCTTGGTAGAAGACTTCTTTTGATGGTTCCCCAAATCAGAAGGATTGGAGAAACGAGCATTGGAAGCAGACTCACTAGCCGGAGTACCAGTAGGTAATAAGCTAGCACTAGGAGCAGAAGCTGGAGTACCAGGAGCCACTTTGTCAGTAGGCTCAACCAAGGGAAACTCAAAACTACCTTGAGCAGCTGCTTTAGTAGCTTCTTGTTGTTGTTTGAGAAGAGTGTCAAGAGCTGCTTGGGAATCCTGTACATCCAATGGAGTTGCATCACTAGGAGGAGTAGGAGAAACTGTGGTGGAATAGGATGGAACCACAAAAATGTCATCCTCATCATCTGAATCAGAAAGACTAGAAGGAACACCAGTACTAGAAGTTTCAAACACTTGTGGTCCTGCATCATGGTTAGTTTTGAAACGAAAATATCCTAACGAATCACTAAGATAATCAAGATCAAAATACCATTCTGGACCTTTGCCTTGGATGTTTGACTTCTCCTCAAAATACCTGAGATTAATAGTTTCAATGATCCGCTTGGCTTGAAGATTGTAGACACGATAAGCCCGAGAATGAGCTGAATATCCCACAATGTATCCTTCATCTGCCTTGCCATCAAACTTCCCAAATAGTCACTATTATTCAGAATGGTGACTGGACACCCAAAAGGCTTCAAATGAGCAATATTTGGAACTTTGCCCGTGAGCAGCTCATAAGGAGTCTTCTTGTGAGGATTGGTAATAGAAACCCTATTCAAAACATAACTTGCAGTATTAACAGCTTCTGTCCAGAACATGGTTGGAAGCTTGGAATCGGCAAGCATAGTTCTTGCTGCTTCTATTAGTGTCCTGTTCTTTCTTTCTGCCACACCATTCTGTTGAGGAGTCCTTGCAGCACTATAATCTCTTTTGATGCCCTTAGCATTGCAAAGTGCGATGAGGTCTTTATTTTTTAACTCGGTTCCATTGTCGCAACGAATACCTTTAACTTTCTTAGACAACTGGTTCTCTATCAGGGTAAGAACATCTCTAAGAATTGAGTAGGTCTCACTCTTGGCAGCCATGAAGAACACCCACGTAAACCTGCTATATCCATCAGTTACCACCAGACAGAATTGCTTGTGGTCAATGCTTCTAATGGAAGTAGGACCAAATAAGTCCATGTGTAGTAGCTGCAATGGCTCAGTAATAAGACTAAGAGCAGTAATGGCCTTGAAGGATGCTTTGTGCTGTTTGCCTTTGCTGCAGGCAATACAATTTATATCATTTCTAAACGTCTTGGGAGGTAAACCAGAGACCAGATTCAGATTCGCAAGTTTGTGAATGGTCTTGAAGTTCACATGCCCCATCCTTCGGTGCCATTTAGTGGCCTCATCTTCTGAGGCTTTAGCAACTAGACATGCTAGTTGACCAGTAGGGTTGACTTCATTCAACTTGATGCTATAGAGATTGTGTCTTCTAGGGATTCTGAGTAAAACTTGTGAGTCATCCGGAAGCTGAAAGTCTTTGGAAAGCACAAGTGCATCAGTATCGGTGAAGAGAACAAACTGCTTCCTGTCACAAAACTGAGAGACCGATATCAAGTTGAAGTGTTGAAGTGCTTCCACATAGTAGACCTGCTCAAAATTTAGATTAGGAGTCTTTATCGTTCCTTTGCCAGTGATTCTGCCTTCACCCCCACCAAAATAGACCTTGCCTCCATGAAATGGTACAAAGTTAGAGAGAAGACTTTTATTGCCAATCATGCTCCTGGAGCAACCACTATCGACAATGCCTAGACTAGGATCCTGGTATGGAGTAACCTACAACAACAAGATAATAAAAAAATGCAAAAGTTAGTGTCTTAAGGGGACCCAAACCTTTTCAGGTTTGAGCCTGCCTTGTGGATCTTTAGAAGAGTGCCAAGAAGATTGATGAGATCCACCGTTGTTCCTTGGTTGCCTATGCATCATTTGGGTATTATTATTTGACCAAGGACAACCTGCTGAGGGCTTAACAACAGTTCCCAAATTTCCCAAACCAAAGTACGTGTGGTCCAAATCATGTGGATAGATTGGATTAAAATTTTGAAAATAATTACTGGTTGTTTGGAATCCAATATTTCTCCAATAATCAGAAGCTAAGGGAGAGGACACTCGAGAAGAAGTAAACGTTGGAGCACTAGGATTAAGTCTTCTAGAAGCATATGAAGCAGCTCCTGGTGGACCAGGAGCAAGAAAAGCATGATTAACAGAAGCATGTGTGTCATAATAATCACAATCTTTAATTAAATGAAAGGCACTGCCACAAACAAAACATGTTTTGAAAGACCTTTTATTAGAATGAGATTGTTTCATACTGCCTACTTTATTACACACAATTCTAGGAGAAACATTCTTCCTAGGACTCAATAAACTAGGACCAGACACACTTGTCTTGACAGCAATTCTTTCTTCACACTTCCTAGCACTAGTAGCAGCATGTTCATTCAACTTGGAACTTGTAGGTCTTGACTCTTCACTTGAACCACTAGATGCAGAGTCACCGGCTTTGTCACTAAAAGTACATGAGACAAAGTCATTAGTAATAGTAGAGCTTGTTGGGGACTCAAGCATCTGTGATCCATCCAAGTCATTATGCCATGAAGTGGGCATAAAAGTTCCAGTAAGAGGAGGAGGGACAGCATGCATTTCTGCTGCTGGTTTAAACCTATTGTAACTAGGTTTACCCTCATCCTCTTTGTCGGCATCAAAGACACTTGAAAAAGATAAATCAAATACATCTTCTGAATCAATATATTTTTCAAATCCTAAGCCTCTTTTAGTTCTGCCAGACATGCTACTATCAATTAATTTTGAAATATTTTTAGGTGCCTTTTGCCATTTTTCAAATCTTAGCATTGTAGCATCTAATTTAGCTTGCATCTCCTCTTTTTCTTTGATACTAGCATCTCTTTCTGTTTCTGTATATTTAAGCATATTTGTCGTGTTTTCTAAATCAATGCTTAGTATCCTGATTTTATCCTCATACGCACGTTGTGTATCTTGTAACCACCTCTTTTGTTGTTCCAATGTGTTTAATGAAGCCTTATAGGCTTGAACCTCCAAAAAAAATACTTATCATTTTGATCATTTACTTCATTAAATTGGGACAACAATTCTGAGTATTTATCATGACACCCAAGAGGACAATGTTGTACCTGAGGTGAGATGCCCATAAGAGCAAACTCGTCTGCTTCTTCTGCATTAGAGAGATTCCCAGCAATCATTGCAAACACGTCAGTTGAGGACTCAGCTGATTCCAGAGTAGAAGCCTGATGATCATTCCAGTTGACCATAGAGTCAACAGATACCAATTCCTTCTTGTCATCTTTTATCTCCTGAACCTTGAAAGCAGAGTACCTGCTCTTCTCCTGATCATTCTTGCTAGGGCACTCCCTTGCAAAGTGACCTTGTTGCTGGCAGTTATAGCATCAAACCTTGCTTCTGTCGAATCTTGCTGGATCCCGAGGGTTGTAATTAAATTTCCTTCATGCTTTCTTCTCAAACTTGTGGACCCTAAGAGTAAGCATGGCCATCTGCCATTTAAGATCCATCTCATCCAGGTCAAGTTTATCAACCTGTTTGAAGTAATCAAAAGCAAGTTGTTGTTCAGCATTAACATCAGCCACAAACGAATGAAGAACGGCTTCTACCATACTACCAGATTTGGCAGTAGGTTCAGGAGCAAAAGTATGCTGAACAGTATGCTGAGAGGAGACAGTATTGCTTGGGCTACTTGTATATGACATGGGACTAGATGCCATAGAACTCACAAAGGAAGAGTTAGCAGGAGTGGGAAAAGAGTCACTCGAAAATCCTCTTACATGGGGTTCGAAAGTTCTGAGCCTATGAAACAGATCATCAAAGTTGAGATAGTCAAGCCCAACCTTGGCTTTGAGAGAGATCACCACCTGATTCCATGAGTAGGGTAAGGCTTTAAGAAACCTTGCATTAGTGTCACCATCATCAGGCTTTGACCGAAGTTGATTCAACTGGCTCAATATTTTCTGGAACCTATCATACCCTTGATGTAGCCCTTCAGTTTCTGAGATTTTGAATTCTGTGAATTCATCTCTCAACATGGACCTTCGCATTTTCTTTGACTCCTCATTCCCACCGAACCTTGCTTTTATGCCATTCCAGATCTCTCTGGCATCATCCAAATGGTAGAAGTCACCCATGTGATCTTCAGGAAGAGATTGAAGCAAAATTGTCTTTGCTTTGACCTCCTTCTGAATAGCTATGATTTCTTCATGAGACTTAGGGTCAAGAAGAGTAATATTACCATTCTCGTCTCTTCTAGTAAGCTTCCTGCTGTTCCCATTCAGAATTATCTTCCAAAGATCTTGATCAGTATTGGTGATCCACCATTCCATCTTCATACCCCAGTTTTCATATTCACCCTTTTTCAGAAGAGGGAATTTACCATTCGTGTTTGAAACTGTAGCAAGGATCTGCTGAGTTGCATAATTTTAGGAGTGCTGTCTTCTCCTGTTTGAGTAGAAGTTGAGGCAGACATGATAAACAAAATGTCAGTAATAAGAAAACTTGATTCTTCTTGTATAGAGACCCTTCCAGGCTCTGATACCACTTGTTGGGTCTACTAGATGTAGATCTTGCAGCCTGTCAGGACCGGTGAATGACTTCTGTAGTCACAAGTCAAATCACAAAGAGACTCTATACACAATATGAATGTAAAATATAAATGTAATCAAGAAGAACAGAATAACTATAAAGACTCGATCCTTTCTAAGGATTTCTAATATTGATAATTACTAGAACTACGTTTTGTGAAGGTGTGTCTAACCCTTCTGCCTAAGGTTCCTTTTATACTCCAAGGAAACCCTAATACATCATAAAAGAAAACGTGTAAAACTGATATGCATATCCTTTCCTAACATATCTCATGCATATCCTAACAGAATATTAAGTAAATAATAAAGTTTGACTTCGACTAGGACCAGGAGCAGGACTTGCTCCTACTACTACTAGGACCAGGAGGAACTACATACCGCCTAGTCTACCTATTACATATAACTATTACAATGGTCCTAACAAAATTCTAAACACATGGAAGTATAACACTAATGTTATATTCTAAAAGCATGACGGCCTAGAATGATCCGAGAAGTCATTTAGGACGAACGTGTTAGAACTGAATGTATAAACTTAACTAAAGTCTAATTATAACGTTGCTAAGTGGACAAAAGTTGAATACAAAGGATTTCAAGTGGCATACATTTCATGAATCCGCAATGAACTAAGGTATATAATTTCGCAATCACATATCTGATATAAATCCATAACTAGTCAAATGTGAATGATTCCACAACTACTTTGTATATCTAATTCCGCAACTAGGTAAGGGACATAATTCCACAACTTTCCTAATCATATCATTCCAAAATCATAAGGTCGGATAAAGTTCCGCAATCATAAAAAAATATGATTCCGCAACCGAGAAAGTTGTATGATTTCGCAACCAATACATTGACCTAATTCCGCAATCAAATAACCAGATATAATTCCGCAACCAAGAATATGATTTCGCAACCATTTACGCAACTAAGGGTATAATTTCGCAACTAAGGAAGTTGTCATGATTCCGCAACCAAACTAATGCCATGATTCCACAACCAATGGAAATATATGATTCCGCAACTTAATCACATGCATAAATCCAAAACTTAATCAAATGCATAATTCCGCAACTTAATCAACAATATAATTTCACAACTGAATCAAAAGCATAATTTCGCAACTTAATCAGAAGCATAATTTCGCAACTTAATCAGAAGCATAATTTCGCAACTTTATCAAATGCATAATTTCGTAACTTTATCAAATGCATAATTTCGCAACTAGCATTGGGCAAGATTCAGCAATTTTTTGTTATGGGGAAGATTCCACAACTGGTGACAGGTCAGGATTTCGCAACCTCATAGTTTCCAAGATTCCGCAATCCTGACGGATTTTCTAAGAAAAAACTGGGTTTGGTCGATTCTAGTATCTATGGTCGTTTAAAAAACTCAAAACTAACCTAAGACCTTTGTTTCTAAGTTATTTAAGAAAAAAAAGACCCCTAACCAATGAACAATCGTAATGATCATCAAATTATTGGGCGGATATAACAATAAAAGCTGGATTTGTGTGATCTGATCTATCTGTGATCATTTGTTAACCGAAACTAAACACAAAACTACTTTTCGAAGCCCTAGGGGATCAAAACACCTCATCTAATATCACTTGTGTTGAGCCGAAATCAAACGAACCCTAATTCATCAAAAACTGGTAATCAGGGTACAATAACAAAGGAATATGGAACGAAGTATAGGATAAACAAGAACTAAATTAATACCTTATTATCAGGTTAAGTCCTAGATCTTGAATGATCAGACGTATGAAGGTAGAGCAATGGCAGGTTGAGGAGGTTTTGTGTTTGTTACGAAAAAGAAAAGACAAAGGAAAGGTTGGACGGGGGTGGGGTGTTTGACTAAGTCAACATGTTTTCAAAGTTTACATTTACCCCCTCCAAGTGTTGTTCTCATGTCTTTTCTATTATTCTAACACTTAAACATAGAACCCCTGACGGGCGTTAACTACTCACCATTAATAACCAAGTAATTAAAGCATTCAAGACACGCACAAAACTTATCCTAAGGGCACATAGATCACATAGCACATTAAAAAATATCCGATATCATGAAAACCGTTTAACTTTTCTTGAAACCTATAGAAGACCGATTTACTTTTGAGAATGATTTAATATTTACTCCCCCTAAAACACAGACCCATTTTCTATTTAAAGAGCTGTAGTCAGTGTATAAAGAGACAAATACCGATGAAGACATTTTCCGGTTTAATGAATTAAAAGGAACGATTCTTGGTGGCAATAAGATTTCTCTTATTTTTACAAAATAAGTGCACTGAAACGTACACTAACTTGTGTTAGACCAAGTTATAAAGTAAATTTGATCCCTTACAAGGTTTTTAAGTAAACCTTGCCCGAGAAAATTAATTCCCGTTGTAAGCCAACGTTTTCAAAAGAAATACGTGACTTTAATACGAAAAGCGGGTTGCAGTAAAAAATAACTACAAGCCATATGGGCATGTTTTAAAATATGCACAACTTTTATACGGACTCTATTTATGGCGCCGTGTCAATTTTAATCGACATTTCTAAGGCCGTAAATATTACCGTACTAAAAGACATGCCTGTTTTGAAATGAAAAATATTTTTGGATTTTGTTGATTTTATATATTTTTTTATGGTTTTTGTATGTTTTATATTTTTGTATTTTTCTTTTGGTGGTTTAAATATATACTATAATATACAAGATCACGATCAAAGGATACTTTAGAATAGTTTACCACCACTATTCTTCAGATTCTTCTGCCAACTCCTTAAGTGTCGCTAGAGAGAATGATTTCATGCCTAGGCCTTTGTGAATATATCTGCCAGCTGATACTCAGTGTTGACGAAGTACAGTTCAATCACTCCATTTACCACTTGCTCTTTGATGAAGTGGTAGCGTATGTCAATGTGCTTCGCTCGGGAATGTTGAACTTAGTTGCAGCACAGAGCAATTGCACTTTTGTTATCACAGTACATCGGGATTTTGTTGAAGCCAAGACCGTAGTTAGTTAATTGTGATCTCATCCAAAGAACTTAAGCACAACAACCGGACATAGCAATGTATTCAGCCTCTGTACTTGATATCGCAACGCTTTTCTGCCTTTTAGATGCCCAACTAACAAGTCTATCTCTAAGAAGTTGCACACTGCCAGAAGTGCTACGTCTAGTATCTTGACACCTAGCATAATCCGCATCTGCATATGAGATTAGTGCAATAGAGGAATCCTTCGGATACCACAGACCACGATTAAGTGTTCCTTTAAGATACCGAAAGATTCTTTTCACAACATGTAAGTGCTTTTCGATAGGCCGAGCCTGATACCGGGCACACATGATATAGCAAATTGCAAATCAGGCCTGCTAGCAGTCAGATAGAGAAGGGTGCCGATCATTCCACGGTAACGTTTAGGATCGACAGCTATCCCTTCCTTATCTTCATCTAACTTGGATCTCTCCACCATTGGAGTATCCACGGGGTCACAATTTTCAAAATGATACTTCTTTAGTGACTCAAGAGAAAATTTGGATTGATTAATGAAGATGCCTCTGGGATTCTGAGAAATTTGCAACCCTAAGAAAAATGAAAATTTTCCCATCATTGACATCTTAAAACGTGTGGACATAATTTTCTCAAAATGGTCAGACAGTCTTTGAGTAGTGGCAGCAAATATTATATCATCAACATAAATTTGTACCAGTATCATGTCGTTGTCCTCCTTGAATATAAATAATATTGGGTCCACTTTGCCTTTGAATCAAACAATATACTAGCATAACAAGCGTCTAGCAGAAACGTACCGGTAACCACATTAGGGCCTTGTGGTTTATTAGCAGTCCCCACTCGATACACAGCAGCAACATTATTTCCTCCTTGCTTGTTTCCAGCCTTCGGGCAATTCCCTTGCTTATGCCCTCTTTCTCCACATCCGAAGCAAACCATCACCTTCGTGGCATTTGCCCCAGTAGCTACCCCTTTAGCTCGGCAATCTGAAATTCTATGACCCCTTTTTCGCACTTGCCACACGCAGGTGGGCAATTCCCTACATGGTACAAATTACATCGACCACAGTGGGGATTCACCTTCGCTCCTCTAGGGTTAGTGACAGCCCTCATCCCATCATTTCTTCTCTGGTTGAACTGCTGGTTGCGGTTCTGACCTTGGTTGTTACGGTTTCCTCCACGATTTTGACCTTGGGATTGATTACTCTGAGCTGCCTCCCACTTTCTCTTGTTTCCTTCGGCAATGAAGTCCTTCTTATCTTGTATTTTGACATCCATTAGCGCGTGAGCCATTTGGACTGCTTCATCGAATGACCCAGGCTTAGATGAAGTTGTCTCACCCTTGATATTTCTTGACAAACCCTTGATGTACTGCTTCATTTTCTTGTTATCATCAGCAAAGGCATCGGGACACAAAAGGCTCAATTCATTAAACCTCCTTGTATACACTGTAATGTCATTGTTCTTCAAAGTCAAATGCCTTAACTCATCTTCCAGTTGACCCAGCTCCTCTTCGGGACATAACTTTTTGGTCAAGAGAGCCTTAGTAGCAGTCCAAGTCCTTGCATTTTCTACCGCTAATCCAACAGTGGCTACTTGATTGTTCCACCAACTTAAGGCGTCATCAAGAAAAGTGGCAGCTGCAAACTTGACTTTATTTGCCTCTGAACATTCGCTAATCTCAAAAGTACTTTCGATCTTCTCTAACCACCTTCGGAGTTCTAGGGCTCCGCCAGTTCCATGAAACTGCGTGGGACCGCATTTCATAAAACCAGCATAAGTACCCTCCCTCGGGGCTTGCTGTCTTCCTGCATTTCCACCTTGATCTGGGTTTCGGTTTGCACGATCCGCTTCGAGTGCATTTGTAATTGCTTCTTGAATCATTGTGTTCACACGGTCAGCTGTTAGCTTTGGAGGCATGGTGAATTCTCAAGTACACCTCTCTGCAAAGACAGGGAAAATAGAAAAATAATGTAAGTATACACATCAAGATTAAGATGGTTTTCTCTTTCAAGACATAATATAAGTACAACAACACATCACTACAAGGTTACTAATATTCATCAATTCACATCACAAAAGAGCAAATTAAAGACATATCATAGATTATGAAAGGTAAACATGGATTGTATTGATATATCAACCAAAATTTGTGACAAGTAATGCCACTACAACCATACACCATCAAACTTAAGTCCTCTAGTTTTTCATCACAATACCATCATACAGAAGTCTAAAATAGTTCGATTACAACGATCAAAGATAAAATAAAATACAAGCAACTAGTCACGTGGTGATCCACACGACCTCTTGGATGGCGGTTCATCTTCATCCTCCTCGGGCTCTTCATCACTGTCTTCCTCGTCCTCGTCCATCTTCCTCTTTCCTTTATCATTCGGCCCACACTCAGTCGCCTTCTTCGTCCCAGAAGTAGATCCACACTCCACTGCTACCTGATTCCCTATAGTGATACACACACCTTTGGCAGGTGGCTGGGCCATAAAATCATTAGCCTCCATTTCCAAGTCATCTACAAATCTCCAATCTGGTGGCAGGGATGCTCTAACTCGATGCTCCCAACTCTGCATCCTAGTCAACCTCGCCTGATCCTCCCTAACTTGCTCAAGACTAGCACTCAGGTTTGCTATCATTGATCTCAAACTGTTTATATCACCCTTATTTGCCACTCCATCAAATTCAATCCTTGCAGTTCTTGCTAACAACCTCTGATGTGCCCTCTCATTCTCGTCGAACCTTTTGATTACTCTAGTTTCCACTACGTACCGTTCGTACATCGATCCATCCAATCTCCTCAAAACAAGCGGAACGTCATGATAAGCTCTTGGTCCGGGGCAGATAACTCTTGCGATGTCCTGATGTAGAGAATTAGCGCTTGCTGCAGCGTCGGAACTTCTAGGGATACCTGGCATACCAATCAGATGAGGAACACGAGTAGGCCTGGGGAAGGTAGTTCTCCTTCGATCGGGGTCCTGAGCTTGCACATTGTTCGTCTTGGCTTGTCCTTCAACAACTGTTACCGCATTCCCCCTTCGTGTCCTACGGCGTATTCGTCTCCATTTCCGTTAGGCGGTACCTCTGCTATTCCTGCAATAACAGAGAATTTTGGAGGGTACGTTAGATTACTATTCAATATTTATAAATACATGCATGCAAATGCAATGCAAAGGTGGTACACATGCCCAAAATGCGATAATATGATGCTCATGCATATGTAATACAAGAATTACGGTATCGAGTACTCCACGTACAATTCCAACGTTTACATATAGTAGTTCAATATCTACGTAATAAATACCCACATATATACTTCAACCCAAAGGTATACATCTATACCATAAATACTAAAATAAACCTTACCGGAGCCATGCAGGATAGTTGTGTGCTTGGACAGTTTCTTACGACACCAAAAGTTATAGTTTAGGAATTTTCAAAACGACCTAGTTCTCTATAACTCATGGCTCTGATTACCAATCTCTAACACCCCCACAAATGCTATGCGCAGTGGAACTACAACATTTGGGTGCTAGGCAGTTATCATCGCACACAAGATATATCAAACGACTCAAAGAGACGTAAAAGTTTTAAACATAATTTAAACATTGTTAAAAACATACATGTATACGGTTTTCCAAACCCAAAATGATATAACACAGAGTTAGCGTTTCGGTCCCCACGAATCTCAACCCCAAAAGATACATTTTCAACAACATGACATAAAAATTAAAATGTTCAAGTTAAGTATGGGTGGAAAAACAAGTAGACGCCAAGCCACACACAACTCCCATCCAATGCATGCTCCATGCTACACTTCATCGGTTACCTGAAACACATGCTAAATTGGGTCAACAAATAATGTTGAGTGGAATTCATAGGTTTTATAATCTTATTTTGAACTTATGTGTTATAAAAATCATTCACGATCATTCATAGACTTGTCGATCAAACAATCTATTTTCAAGGTTATGACAATTGTGTTTAAGCTCATGACACTAATCCGTTAACTCAATCACCCGCGTAATAATTACCAGCGTGATTAAGATGAAACCATTGCCCCTTCTAAAGGCATCAGTTGCAATTATACCTTATCTGTTATCACAAATTATCCGTCCGCAGGGGGTACTCAACGTACTATCCCTCGTCTCGGATAGGGTCGTCAACCCCATAGTACTATCAATTGTATAACCGGCTATTTTCAATCCACACTAGGATTAAACAATAGTTAATAGTTCATGAATATAGGGTCTTTTGCAACTAGGTACTCAACACAATTTAAGGCAACATTCGGGTCCAATAATCATTCATGACATATGTTCATTTTAGAAAACTAGCATGCATTTCCCTTTCGGGTAAAACAATTTAAAACAATAGTAAGCGAGGCTACAAATTCACACCTTATATATATAGAGTAGTCGACGATTCGAGTGACGATCACTGACGATGATGAGGATGCCCGGGGAAATCAACACCTAACAAACAATAACGCGTAATGAGTAATCTCATTTATAAACTTTAAGTACTGTATATTACATACATATTAGTCAATTGTGATAATTACAAACTCAAGCCAAAACCAAACAAATAATTGTTACTCGTTTTATACTATTCGTCTACGATATTAACGTTATTACCCTTTTCACGTTTTTCGCCGATACTTACCAAAAGTATGGGCTGTTTTACTAGACTTAAACCTTTTAATAAAATTTAGGAAAATTCTAAAAAATACCTTAAGACCTGTAGAAAACCCATTTTTAATCCCATTAAAAGTTTTCTCTTTTACGACCCGTTACTCAACACATTACTAAACCTACGTTTTTCGGACTGATTTTGCACTTTGACCAAGTTGGACTCATTTGACCCATTTGAAATATACCATTGACCCATTTGACACCTAAGTCTACTAATAAACTCACAAATGCAGGTTTGAGACCAAAAATCAACCTTTAACCATTTACCTAACTATATCTATGGTCCCCGTGATTTGACCCAAAACCAAACATAATTTCGGATTATGTAGGTTCTCATCTCCCGGTACACGTATTTTCAAAACATCATAACTTTTGACTCGTTAGGAGTCGTAAGCTCTATCTTATACAAAGTCGAAGCTAAGAAGACGCTCTACAACTATATCCTAGTCTCATGACCTGTTTACAAAATCAAATTTATGAAAACATCCTAAACATTCTGCCTAAAATTACCCGTCTCAAAATCAATCCAACACTCGTTTCTAAACCATTTTATCGACACTTAACCTCAACTTAAACACTCCTAACCATGACTAACCATCCTAATCACTCCTTAACCCCTAAAATATCAAATCCATCTCAAAACCCAATCACCAAATCAAACATGCAATGAATTTACCCATTCTAAAACACCTAAAAACAAGAATTAAACACAACCCACAAGCAAAAACCAACAAACACCATGATCCACCAAACACCCCCATTTGGCCGTGGGGTGTGGGTGATCAAAACACCCCAACCAAACTGATCTTGGTTAGTTTGTTGGGTGATTATCCATCTATTATATCCCAATTAAACATGCATGTACTCAATTAACATCAAAACAATTTTTGAAAAACCCATTTGATTCTTGAATTTTTTTTATGGATGCATGTTGGATTAAAGTATATGAAAACACTTGTAATGATTAAACTAGAAGTTGTCTAACCTTAGTTTTGATTAAAACAAGCTAGAAAAAAAATGTGGTGGTGGTGTGGTGATTTGGCCGTCGGCCTAAAGAGAGAAAAGAGAGAGATGAGAGAAATTTTTTGGTGAATTTGTGTTGTGTGTGTGTCTGCATTTCCATTTTGTAAAAATTAGGGCCCTTGTTGTTCAATTATAGGATTCTTTTGGCCTTAAGTGAAAACGACCTCAAATGTTTGCGGGAATGACTCACTAGTCAATTTGAAAATTTTTGCGGGAGTCAGGGATCATCCCAAGCACTCCAAAATACTTTTAGGACAATTTAAATGTACCCGGAAAGCAATAAAACGCACCTGACTCAAATTAACACGAACCGAAAGTAAAATCCTCGAAAAATTATAATACCGATAAAACGACAATAAACATAGAAATTTAGGCATCCATCGGGATCGTAGTCGTCATCGTTCTTCTTAAATCGTCAATCGTCAAAATTACGACCTCAAACGTCGGTTTCAACCAAAATGATAAAATATATAGTAAATAAAATTTCTTAAAAGTTTCAAAAATAAGCGTATTTAGGGTAAGGTAAGTGACCTCGGTTCTAGGGTATCACAGGGTGATCCTTTGTCCATTTTGTGTTGTGAGTTTCAATCCGTGGTGGTCGCGAGTGAACGATTGCAGGAGCTTCTTCTGAGGTAGACGCACCGTTATGGTTTTCTGGTATTTGTGAACCAAAGAAAGGAAGCTCTTGTAAGTGAGCAAATTCCAAATCGTGATCATAGTGATCCTCTTCAACATCATTAGGAACAAGTGGAGGTGATGATTCAGGTGTAGTTTGTGAATTGGTGGGGGATGGGACATCTGGTTCAGTTCTAACAGTAGATGTCTCGGACTGATTTCCATTATTTTGAGCAACAACTTCGGGAATCAGAGCTGCTGCTGCAGGTGCTGGAGAATCATTACTAGGTGGATCAAAGAATTCATCAAACATAGGTTGAAATAACTCATCCCACTCTGGCCTTGTAGGTGGTATCAATGATGGAGAAGTAGGATTGTTGGGAGTTAATCCGGAACTAATCATACCGGATCCCATCTCATGTAATGCGGGTTCAGAGCTGTGTTGCTCAGAAGCCATCGCTGTCAGCTCATCAAAATCGGCATCCAAAGTTTCTACTATCTTGCCAAGACGACGGTTATAAATTCGGTAAGCTTTCTTTGCGGGTGAGTAACTGATGTGTCGTGGATAGTATAGTGATAATTTGGATACGTTATAGGATAAATTAGAAAATTACCTTTGGGAAAAAGTAATAGACTAATATTACAAATGAAGAATTCAATTAAACACGTTGGTGAATCAAGTTCGTTATACACGAAGATCTTATGAATTTGAGACGTTTTGCTTTGATTTGGACAATCGATTTGAATTGGTTTTCGGATTTTAAACTAAAATTAAAGTCTACAAATTTTAAACTATTTTTAATCCTAAAGTGCATGAATCGTAAACCCCGTTATATTAAAATCTAAAACAATTAATTACTTAAAAATTAAATCTAATTAACAATTAAACTATTTTAATAATCTATGAAAATGATTCTATTTAATAAAATAACCTTTAAACTATTTTTAGAAAACTAATTAAAATTTTTAAACTAATTAAAATTACTTTAACCAAATTATATTTTTAAAACTAAATTTATTTAAAATCTACAATTATAAAATTCTAATTGATAAAATAAACTAATTAAACTATTTAAATCTAATAAAAACATTTTTTTATTTTATTTATTCTATTTTATTTATTATTTTTATGAAACTAATCATTATTAAAAATCTGAAAGTTTACTTTAACTAAATAAATGTTAATCTAAATTTATTTTAAAAATAAAAACGTAATACACTTAAAAATAACTAAAAGGCAAAATCTGTCAAAGAATAACAAACTATATTAATTACGTAACAGAAAACAAAACCAAATAAGCTAGCATCTCAGATGGTTAACACATTCGACCTTTACCCTTGAGGTCAAGGGTTCGAATCCCAGATGGGACATATTTTTGGGTATTATTATTTTCTTTTTGACTGTTAAATTGTAAGGAGTCACAGGAGTGACTTATTGTAAGCTTATTTCCTATAAGCTATTAGGAAGCAGCTTTTGAGCTTATCAAATCGAAAGGATCACAAAAAGCTTAAACTAAACCAAGTAGAAATAAAGCAAAACAATCAAATGAAACCCTACAATTCAGCAGACAAAAATAATTTCCAAACTAGAAGATTAAAATTCAGTCACAATTTAGTAAACAACAACTTATAAAAGTGAGATCAGTTACAGTTAAAATTCTGGAACAAATGAACTAGAAATCAAGTAAGCAGGTAACAATTTCAAAAGATTAAGCAACTCGGCAAATCTCATCACACAAATCAATCCTAAACACACTAAGAATGACTGTCACAACTTCATCAGAATCCAAACAGACCCTTATTCAAATAAGCAGACATTAAGCAGACTACAAGCTAAATCAGAACATGATTAAACAGTACATATCTAACATTTATAAGCAGATTTAGTGAAATAACTCAAATACACAAATAAATAATCAGATTAATCAACTTTATTAATATTTGAAAACAATTCAAGTAAACTAACCATCATAGCAGTTCATTAAAATCAAACAGATTATCATAAATTGCATTCACAAAAGCTAACAGATAACTAACTTTAATAACTTACTAATATCAAATTAAGGAAATAAAATAAGCAAACATGAACAAGCATAACAGTAACATCATGAAGTTTCAAACATGAATCTAAATCACTTAAATAACATAGGAATTAAAAGAAGATGCAAACCTTTTGGAGATTTCCTTTGAGTAGTAGGTTAGCGCTGAGCTACCTAAGAACCCGAAACTAAGTCACCAACATTCACCCTTCGTCCTTCGAAACACCATCATCATCAATTGGAAATATCAACTTACCATACGATCAGCAACATTAAATCGATCCAGTAGCTTTTAATTTATCCAATTAGGATAAATCATTCCCAAATATTACTTTCAATTAATTGATTAAAGCTATCAATCAGCTTAAATCAAGTAATCATCAATATTAATATAATAAAATAGATTCAAAATTAAAATGCAATATTAATTTTTAGCAGTAAGAAACTCGACAGTAGATAAAAAAAACTTTTATTTAATAACTAAAGAAGATTACAAAGCTTACGGAAAAGAAAGATTACAAAATTACTCTAAATCTATTTTAACATAGTAACATTAAAGTAAAATAAAGGATGATTTTACAAGTAAATTGGGGGGGGGGGGGGGGGGGGGAGGGGTTTATAGCCATCCCTAAGGCTTGCTGAGGAGCATCTTCGGATATTCTTGAGCATATTCTTCTTTATTTTTGGCCCTTAGATCAATCTCTCTCCTGTTTGTTTAAATCTGATGGTTGAAAATCACACACTAGCACACGGATTGCCAACATGGCATCCGTGTGTGCTAGTTGTGTTTCTTTGTAGCCTTGTGATTGGTCGAATGGATAAATGAGCTGTTTAACCCAATCATCTTCTGCCACGTAGCTTTACTCTTCCTCACAATCTCTTACTTAAACCATGGGGGTTTTATTCCCACACGTATGAATTAAACGTGTGCATAAAAAGCCCCAAATAATACACATGATTTCTTCGCTAGTTTTTTTTACACAGTAACTTTGTTACTGGTTATTTTTGTTGGTGAGATGGGGAAGGAGATGATAACACATAGAATGTAACGAAAATGTAAAAGCGAGTGGTGTAAATGTGTGGTGGTGCGTTTAATTTATTTAATGAAGCAAGAGAAAAACGTGTGGATGTGAATAATGGTGTAACGTGTATTGGATGAAAATGATACATTTGTTTATTTATTATGTGTGATGGGTTTTGTAGAATCTTGATAACCTATGAATCTATGAAGTGGGTTGATGTTTTCTAGAGAGAGAAACTAGAGAGAGAAAGAGAGAGAGAACTATGTGATATTTTATTAAGTGGAAAACACAAATGAACAACAACCAACCCCTTTCCAAGGAGGAAAGGGGTATTTATACTTCCAAGCCTTATGTGGACTTGGGCCGGCCCATGACAAGCCCATGGACCGGTTCTTACTTAACTAAATAAGTAACTATTAACTATTTGTTAACTACGAGCTATTACAACATAAATAATATTGTGGAGTGACCGATACTTCTAATATACGTAAAAACGTATTTCTAACAATCTCCCCCTAAGGGAGGTCACTCCACGTTACAAAGTTCTAAACCTAGCATACTATACTAAGTCTTCGTTCTTTAGCTCGTAGTCTTTTCTTCTTTTTCTTTTTGTTGTGAATATTTTGATTTGATCTTTTAGGCTTTGGCTTGAGAGCATTGTTCTTTTGTCCTTTCACGTGCGATCTTTGCCTTCTTGTGAAACTTGCCTCCTCGTGACTCCATGTTCCACACACTTATGTCTTTTTGTTGAATTCTCGAATGCTTCAGAGTTTGGTACAGCGGAAGACTTCATTTTGCACTTTCTTGAATTTTTGCTGAACTTTGATGCAGAAAAACATAAGCATGTGGGAACGACTTCTACAGGTACACCGCAACACCACCGTCTTCACTGGTACACAGCAACGCCACCGTCTTCAACAGGTACACAGCAACGCGCCACCGTCTTTAACATGTACACAGCAACGACACAAATAAAATGGCTTTGAACATTTTATTCTAATTCGGTAGCATTTTACCTCCGGTCGGTGAAGACCGTTGGACGATATTAGATATCGTACCCGTGACGGATAGTTTCAATTAAGTAACTTCCTGACAGGATTTCGCGGGTAAACCCGTTCTCTTTATTCGACCGTCCAAAGCTGACTACGAACATAAAGAGTGAATCACTTGGATAAATTATCCTTGTGATTTGAAGCCGTCAATTCATGAAACCTGGAACAAGTGAATTTCAATTAAGATTTTCACCATCATTGCTTTCCAGTTGTCACGAGCTCAATTCATAAAGAATCTTGCACGTCACCTACCAAGTGCTGTTTGATGTTAACACTAGAAGGATTTCCACTCGTCACTGTGATCAATAAAGAGTCACTCTGAGTGTTCTGGCAAGATCATATGATAACGCGTAGAGGCCTGGAACGAGTTTAAGTTCAATTAGGAATTAAACCACTGTTTCTTTCCAGTTTTTCACAAGATTGGTTCTAAAAGAACCGCACGTGTAACCTACCATGAGCTTGTTTGATGTTGGCTCAAGCAGGATTTCCATATTCATTGTAATACTTGCGTATTACTCGGATGTTCTGGCAATATTACAGGAATACTGCGTAGGACTCATGAAAATCTCTTACTTTTCACAGTGTGTGAGAAAGCAAGGAATAAATGGAAAGTGTCCTAATGAGACTTTTGATGATCTCTTGTCTCTAGACTCGATTGTGCGTTTTGATTTAGTGAGCGATGGCTGGAGAGGAGTGCCACCTTTTCAATACTAGTCTATTCGGAGTGAATAAACCAATAGATAACGTGTTGATCTCCGTGTGATTAAAACAAATACCTTTTGAGAGATATTTGAGTTAGTTGGGAAGGGTTGTGCATTGCATCACTGGGTCCATGATGTCTTTCTTCAATATCAAGAATCATTAACAAAAATGATCTCAATAGCATATGTATTGACCCGGTTTCTGCCTTAAGTTGTAAGGAGGGCTTCTTTCTTTACACCCTTTATCTTTACATTTCTTTTTCATTCTTCAACCCCTTCAGTACTTACCAATACATCATCACTGGCACCTTGTTGTGATTGTTCCAGTGCTAGCATCAGTAATTAGTCGGTACTCAGCTACGTCCACATTCTTTCTCCATCTTTCCTAGGACTTCTAATTCTATCTAGAGAATTGTCCTTGGGAAGATTCCATCGGCTCTGATGAATCATTGAACTAAACCTATTCCTACCACCCTTTTGTCACCACATTCGTCGTGAATTAAGCGTGTTTTGGGAAGGAATTGCCACCATGAAAAATCATTGAAAATCACCTAAAGTACTTGTGATATTGAAATCAAAAGTTTCGTACCTTAGGTGTTTTGTTCATCAAAAACTCTCCCCCTTAACACGTGCTTTACACATATTAAGTTGGATTATCGTTAAGTCTTTTTCATCTTTTAGCCAAGTATCATTTAAGTCTCCTTAATCCCATTTTCTCCCCTTATCCAAAATGTTAACCATTAATATTTGGGATATTGAATGGATTAACCGGTCTTTGGGTAAAAATGAAACCGATGTTTGGCCATAGAACATGTTAATGCTCCCCCTTAAGTTAATAAGGGATAGTTGTAATGCTTTAGTATGATATATGTTGAAAGATTTAGAATCTCGTGAGAAATTCTTGAAAAATTATCATACCTTAACACTACATCAAGCCATTAAAGCACAATATTCACAAATTTACATATTCACAATTAAAACCAATATAAAGTGGACCTGAAATGTACGACCCATTAGATGGATCGTTGCAGTAACTTGTGGTGCACTCCATATGGTCTACCACCAACGAATCTTTCTAAACTCCTCATCAATCTACGTTCACGGAGCTTTTGATCAATCTTCTTGATCACATACTTCGCCATCTGCCGATAACCCTGATGCCAATCTTCAGTCATCTCTGGTAAAGTCCCACCCGAATTGAGATGATCCAACTTTCCTCTGACGTAGATGAGAGTCCCATCACTGTACTTATAAAGCTCACCCACCCTCATAAACTTCATTAATCCTCGACTATTCAAGTAGAAAATCCCATAATTCGGAACAGAAATGCCGGTATAGGGACATCTATTGACATGTTGAGGTAACACTTGATTCACTGGACGGGTTAGGTTAAGCTTCCTTTGGTAACTTTCGACTCCCAACTGAAGATCTTCAACTCGTTTCTTGATAACAACACTTCGTGTGAACATACAAAGTGCTGTATTCAAGGCAATGAGGTCTTCACGAGGAATATGTGTGAGTTGATCACGGGTCATCAGAAGCAACATATCTTCGATATCCTCAAGGCGAATGATAGAAAAATCTCCCTGCTGGACTTTGTATTCTCTGTCATCCTCCCTTTTCAAACGAATCTCCGTCACATGATAGTAGCCATTCTTGGCTTCAGTTTTCATCCCTAAAATACTGGAGATGCGGATATCGGATCTAACGTTGCTTCCTGAATTGACTAAGCAGCAACCCCTGTACGCCCTTCGGACTCGTTCGTCCCAATGAGATGCACCTATAACAGCATACATATCATAATTACGATTTACCTTTGGGACCCAGAGTCGATTTACCTTTTCCTCGATAAAGGGTATTGTCCCCCAGTTGGCAGCTTTCAGCAAGGTCAGGGAGGTTGCATACTTTGATGACCCCTTCAGAAGATACACAAGATCTTTGGTGACGAAGAAGCCAAGAGCAATCTGATTATCTTGAGAAGGATCAAGTGGAGGTGGAGCTATTTCTGAATCATGAAGACCTGGCTGTTGAACGGTATTCAGAGCTTTCAGGATCTCATCAGCATAATACTCGAACTCCATTCGGGTTAATCTGGTTTTGGCGCGAAGTCTTTTATCCTTTAGTGCTCTCTTCACCAAAGACGGAGTAACCGAAGTCTTATACTCATGAGCAAGAAATGCACACAAGTCAATCGGACTACGGATACGGAGATATAGAACATCTCTGTCAGCGTCCGTGATTAGATCATATTGAGCCGCTGCCGTGATCCAAGCTTGTGGCAGTGCAGTCTCGTCAATCTCCAACGTGTCTGCCCAGTCCCGTGTGCTTGATTCAGGAACAGTAGATAGTGGTTCTTGTTGTAGAGGAGTGGAAACATGAACATCTACTGGTTCTGATTCAGGCATCTCGGCGGTGTCATGAACGGGGGAGTGTTGTGCAGCTTTAGGTTCAGTTACTGACTCTGCAATCACAGGAGCAACAACAACAGAACTAATAGGGTTAGTGGTAACAGGTATAGACACAGCAATAGATGTACCAGGAATCGATGACGCCGTAGTAGCATTCACATCGTGGCGCCACTTGGATCGTCTTGATTCCGTTGAGGAAGATTTTTCCTTTGCCGCTGCATCTTTCTTGGACTTGGTTCCAGACTTAGCAGGTTTCTTTGAGCTGGCAACCTTATCCCCCTTTTCAGGCTGTTTACCCCCATCATCATTCTCATCGCTATCCTCGTTGCTCCCCTTTGCACTCTCCTCATTACCATCACCACCATCGTCACCATCATCATCATCATCATCCTCATCATTATCGTCATCGTCATCATCATCATCATCCTTTTCTTCTTCTTCTCCTTCTTCTTCCTCTTCTTCTTCACCAGTACCCTCTTCCTGTTCACTATCATCTTTGTCCTCCTCAGGTAGAATGTGATAGGGTACCACACTTCCAAACGTTTTGAATAACCTATCATCCTCCATGATAGCGTCATTCAGGGATTTGTAAAGAGCCCGTTGAATCCTAGATTTATCAAACGATCCAAGTTCCCTCATTCGAGCTTTCAGGATCTTCTTTAATTCAAAATCCGTCAAGTCATAGGCAATTTTGTAGGCGGATTCAGAAAGATTGGATGACTTGATCATCAAGTTATCAACTGCTAGTGTCTTCAACTCATCACGTAATTTAGGCATAATGGATTCAACGGATTCTTGCACTCTCTCTTCAACAGAAGCTTCAAGTGCTTCTTTTTGCTCCTTGTATTTATCCCTCATCGCTTGAAGTCTAGTGATACGTGCAGCATGCTTATCAGCCTCAGCCTGCTTAACCTGAGCTAGTTCTTCTGCATGAGCTTTTCGCGTCAATTCCATATCTACAGCGAACTTAGCAAGCATCTCTTCTTAGGCTTTCCTAGATGCTTCTTCACTTTGAACTCGTCTATGTAGCTCTTGGCGAAGTTCATCCATTTCTCTTTTGTGATTATCCGTATGTTTATCCAACATTTCAGCCATCACCAATGCAGCCATTGTAGATGTTGCAGAGCTGCTCTGGGTTGATTGAAGAGGCTCGGTTGTGACCACGGTACCAAGGATGGGAGTTATTGGTGGTGGAAGGAATGGTGTTGAAGCCGGTCTGGTTGGTAAGGGTTGAATTGGTGGAGGTTGAGTTGCTAAAGGTTGAGTTACTAACGGTTGAGTAGACACCATGATAGTAGGAGCACCGGACTCCTTTTCAACACTTGCTGAAACCGGGATGGATGTCTCCTTCGAAGTAGAATACCTTTCAGGTGACCCAAACTCATCAATATCCTCTGGCTCCTCGTACTCTTCTTCAATATTTACCCTTGCACCTGAACCACTACCGCCAGTATCTTTCCTACTCCTTTGAATAGCTATCTTCATCATTTTTCTCTCCGCCTTGTCAAGAGTAGGATCAACAACATCTTCTTCGTCACGTAGAACTAACTCATCAGCCTTACCCTTTCCCTTCTTAACCTCAGTCTTCTTCTTCTTGGTTTCAGGTTCAGGTAAAGCAGCTGGTTGCTTGCGTTTACCTTTACTCTTGACCGTAGTAGACGAGTCTTCTCCAGTCTGAAGGCTTGCTTTTAGCTTCTTGATTTCTAGCAGCAGTAGCTTGTAATCAGCAGAACCTTTAATTTTATCCGTCAGAAGATAATCGGGAATAGGACCAGGAATCACAGCACCAGATGGTCCTTCATGCCTTAGATCTACCGTATGATCAGCTTCTTCGGTGTGATGACGACTTGCTGCACGCCTATCAATAGTAACATCATTCTTCATACAATAATTGATAATAAGCTTGATAAACCGAGGGTAAGCAAAGAAATTAGTCTTCAGCTTTTTGTTTTGGAAGAGTTGAAAGGTGAATTCTTCCCATAACAACAAAGCATAATCTGCATTTGCGCCTTTGTACATTCCATGGAAGATGTTCATTATTGGACTTCGCAAAGCATCATGTCCAGATGTTTTTGGGGTAAGACATCGACTAAGAATACCCAACATCGCTCTCCAAGGTTGTCCTACTTTAGCAGTGGTAAACTCAGACGCAACTCGTATATCAGGACATCCAAGAGCATCGAACAGCTCCATGAGTTCATCTTTGGTAGGATCCTTCGAAAATGACATACCTTTGGGTGTATCCCGAATGCCAAATATCTTACGGAAGTCTGAAACCTTAAGTGTCTGCTGCTTGTTGTCGAGAGTGAAGGTGATCTTGTTTGAAGTGATTTCCTTGGTAGCCCAGAACTCATACATGTAATCATAAGGCACCGAGGCACTACTTCTTAAAGCATTCTTAAAATGGGATTGATCAAGGATTGCTATGGCGACTTTAAACCCATGGTGAGTGGATTTTGAGACTTGCTTCAGCCGGTAATTATTTGGTATGAACTTGAGGGTTCGTGCTTCGGCAATATCTGCTGCTCTAGAATCTTGGATAGCTTGTACTGTTGGATTAGTCATTGTATCTGCTTAAGATAAGACATGAAAGGTTGATGCACAAAAATATATGTATCATTATTACTTCTAAGCATAACACATTTCATAACATAATTCAACAAGTACATATAACAGGCAAATACTATCAATCAAATAATCCTTCATCCGGAACTTTTCTTCATTCGGAACGTCTTCATTCGGAAGTTCTTCATTCGGAAGTTCTTCATTCGGAAGTTCTTCATTCGGAACTTCTTCATTCGGAACTTCTTCATTCGGAAGTTCTTCATTCGGAAGTTCTTCATTCAGAACTTCTTCATTCGGAACTTCTTCATTCGGAACTTCTTCATTCGGAAGTTCTTCATTCCGAACTTCTTCATTCGGAAGTTCTTCATTCGGAACTTCTTCATTCGGAAGTTCTTCATTCGGAACTTCTTCATTCGGAAGTTCTTCATTCGGAACTTCTTCATTCGGAAGTTCGTTCGGAACTTTCCTTCATTCGGAAGTTTTTCAGAAAAAATCCTTCATTCGGAAGTTGATATCCATGTTCATCCGGAACTTCATACACACAGCCTATGATGATTTATTCTAAGTGCGTTTGTGAATTCTAAGGCAATCTAAGGTAACCAACCACTTTCTAATGATATTCTGCATGAATCCCACCTAAAACCTTAATCAATTAATCCTTAATAGGCAAATAAACCCTAAATCTGATAAAGTTTACTACCCGAATCTATTAACAAGATTTAGATGAAGAGTTGGACGAATTATAAGTTAAGAATTGATGTAATTACCTTTTTAAATCGAAGGAAACGGATAAAATTGTAGTGATTGAATCGAAAGATTGAAAGCTTGTGTGTGTGTTTAATGGCGGCAAGAAAAAATGGTGAAACAGTGTAGATAATAAAACGCAAAAGGGGGGGTTATGGTTTTGACTTAGGTCAAAATTTTTGCAACTTTACCATATTGTCACTTTTAACCCTACATTTTCACTCCTTTTCCTTTTTGGTTTATTACTTTTCATTTTTCCTAACCATTGTTAAACTTAGCCACTATTAACTTTCACACAACTTAGCAATCGCAACCTATTTCCACAAACACTTTTGAAAATCGTTTTAATGACGAAGATAATTTAATATTTTCTCCCCCTTAAACGATGACCCGTTTTCTATTTAAAGAGCTGTAGTCATTGTTTAAAGAGTCAAATATTGATGAAAACGTTTCCAATTAGTATTTTGAAAAAGATTGATTCGTGGTGTCAATAAGATTTCTCTTATTTAGACAAATTAATGCACTGAGACGTACACTAATTCGTGTTAGACCAAGTTATAAAGTAAACCTTGATCCCTTTGCATGATTTGGCTTGTAAATCATGCCCGAGAAAATTAATTCCCGTTGTGAGCCAACGTTTTCCAAGGAAATACGTGACTTGAATATGAAAACCGGGTTGCAGTCAGAAATAACTACAAGCCATAATGGGCATGTTTTAAAAATGTACAACTTTTATACGGACTCTATTTATGGCACCGTGTCAATATTGATCGACATTTCTAAGGCCGTAAATATTACCGTACTAAAAGACATGCCGGATTTAAAAACGAAAAATATTTTTGGTTTTTCTGGATTTTATAATTTTTATGGTTTTTTAGGTTTTATATTATTTATTTTTTTTGTTGGTTTTATATTTTTGTATTTTTCTTTTTTGGGTTTATATATTTACAAATAATATACATGATCACGAACAAAGGATACTCTGAATAGTTTACCACCACTATTCAGCTAATTCTTCTGCCAACTCTTTGAGAGTCGCTGGAGTGAATGATTTCATGCCAAGCTTGTCAATCAAAAACTTGATTCGTCCTTGATCTAAGGCTTTGGTGAACATATCCGCCAGCTGGTACTCAGTAGTGACAAAATACAGCTCGATCACTCCGTTCTCCACCTGCTCCTTAATGAAATGGTAGCGAATATCTATGTGCTTGGCCCGGGAGTGTTGAACATAGTTGCAGCAAAGGGCAATGGCGCTCTTGTTGTCACAATACATCGGGATTTTGTTGAATCCCAAACCGTAGTCAGTTAATTGTGATCGTATCCAAAGGACTTGAGCACAACAACCGGACATGGCGATGTATTCAGCCTCCGTGCTAGAAATTGCAGCGCTTTTCTGCCTTTTTGAAGACCAACTGATCAATCTATCTCCAAGGAGTTGCACAGATCCAGAAGTGCTACGCCTCGTGTCTTGACACCCAGCATGATCGGCATCTGCGTATGATATTAAAGCAATAGAGGAATCTTTCGGATACCATAGACCACGATGAAGTTTTCCTTTTAGATACCGAAAGATCCTTTTCACAACATGTAGGTGCTTTTCGGTAGGTCGAGCCTGATACCGGGCACACATGCATACAGCAAATTGCAAATCAGGCCTGCTAGCAGTCAGATAGAGAAGGGTGCCGATCATCCCACGGTAAAGTTTTGGATCGACAATAGTCCCATTCCTATCTTCATCTAACTTGGATTTCTCCACCATTGGAGTGTCCACGGGGTCACAATTTTCAAAGTTATATTTCTTAAGAGATTCTAGAGCATATTTGGATTGATTAATAAAGATGCCTCTGGGATTCTGAGAAATTTGTAATCCTAAGAAAAATGAAATTTTTCCCATCATCGACATCTGAAAGCGTGTGGACATTATCTTCTCAAAGCGATTTGACAATTCTATGTTAGTGGCAGCAAATATTATATCATCAACATAAATTTGTACCAGAATCATGTCGTTGTCCTCCTTGAGAGTGAATAGAGTGGGGTCCACCTTGCCTTTGGAGAAGCCTTCCGAAATGAGGTATGTTGAAAGGAGATCGTACCACGCGCGTGGAGCTTGTTTCAACCCATAGAGAGCCTTCTTAAGCTTGTACACATGATTAGGAAACTCCGTGCTAACGAACCCATCCGGCTGACGAACATAGACCTCTTCCCTTAGTTCACCGTTCAAAAATGCCGTCTTCACATCCATTTGATAGACGATCATATTCATATGAGCAGCATACGCAAGGAATAGTCTAATAGCCTCCAATCTTGCCACAGGAGCAAAAGATTCTTCAAAGTCTATACCCAAGGCTTGTTTATATCCTCTAGCGACCAATCTAGCCTTATTCTTCAATACTGCACCCATCTCATCGAGTTTAACCTTATAAACCCATAACAAAGTAAGGATGTTAACCTTGTCAGGGAGAGGAACCAATTCCCATACTTCAAGTCTTTGGAATTCATTTAGTTCCTCCTGCATGGCTTCAATCCAAGATGATTGAGTCATAGCCTGCTGCCAATTTTTAGGTTCAACTTCAGAGAGAAATGCATCAAAGTAGCAATAGAGTGCACTCTCTTGTAATTGATGGCGTGTAGAGACTGGTCTATCTAGATCTCCAATGACATTCCTAATTGGGTGATCTTTTGTCCATTTGGTGCTATGATTTTCAATCCTAGGTGGTCTGGAGTGAACAATAGAAGGAGCTTCTTCTGAGGTAGACGCGGCTGAAGGGTTTTCAGGGAACGGTATACCAAAGAAAGGAAGCTCTTTTAAGTGAGCATATTCCAAATCGTGACCAGTAGAATCCGCTTCCACATCATTAGGCACAAGTAGGGGTGATAATTCAGGTGTAGTTTGAGAATCACTTGGTAAAGGTGCATCCGGGTCAATGTTAATTGAAGATGCATTAGATAAAGGTTCATTAGCTTGAGCAACCACTTCAGGGATTGGAGCGATCACTACAGGTGCTGGAACTTCATCAGTCGGGGGATCGAAGAATTCATCAAACAACGGTTGAAACAGTTTATCCCACTCGGGCCTTGTTGGTGGTAAAAATGATGTAGAAGTAGGATTATTGGGAACTAATCCGGAACTAATAGCACCGGTTCCCATCTCATGAAGCGCGGGTTCAGAGCTGTGTTGCTCAGAAGCCATCGCTGTCAGCTCATCGAAATCTGCGTCCATAGTTTCTACAATCTTGCCAAGACGACGGTTGTAAATTCGGTATGCTTTCTTGGACGGTGAGTAACCAATGAAGATACCTATATCGGCTTTCGGTTGAAGCTTGCCCAAGTTCTCACTATTAATGTTTGGATAACAAAGAGCACCAAACACATGAAAGAATGAAACATCGGGTTTACGATCACGTAGAAGCTCGTAAGGTGTTTTTCCATGGCGTTTCCGAATGATAGAATGGTTTTGGGTGAAACATGCAGTAGATATAGCTTCTGCCCACAAGAACAATGGAGCGTTCGCATAAATTAGCATAGTCCTAGCAGCTTCCATAAGCGTGCGATTCCGTCTTTCAACGACACCGTTTTGTTGTGGAGTGCGTGCAGCGGATGTTTCATGTGAGATACCAACTCCTTCATAGTAATCACGAAGAGTCTGGTTGACGAACTCTGTTCCATTGTCTGTACGAATACGGCAGACAGTAGTATTCAAACGTACCTGAATAAATTTCAGAAAAGTGATGATAGCCTTCGGTGCTTCATCCGTTGTACGTAGAAATCTAACCCATGTAAACCTGGAGAAATCATCCACAATAACGAGAATGAATTTCTTACCGCTCACACTTTTAGTTCTCATTGGCCCACAAAGATCCATATGCAAAAGATAAAGTTTTTCTTGATTGGTGTCTTCAGCTTTGGGCTTGTAAGATTTCTTGGTACTTTTCCCCCTTGAACACGCGGAACATAAATGGTCCTTGTGAAATTTAAGTTTTGGAAGACCACGAACTAATTCGTTTTTAGCCAGATGATTAATAGCATCAAAGTTGAGATGAGATAATCTGCGATGCCATAACCAAGACTTGGTCTTAGATGCTTTAGAGAGAAGACATACTGGAGAGGCGGCCATCATGTCTTGTAGGGACAACGTATAAATATTTGCACCACGAGAACCCTTCAACAAATCTTTTCCTTCCAAGTTGCGGATGAAACAGGTATGTTGTCGAAAAGCAACCTCTAGGTTGGAATCACAAAACTGTCCTACTGAAAATAAGTTATGACCAAGACCTTCTACATAGTATACCCTTGAAATCGTAACGTTTCCAATCTGATATTCACCATACCCCATTATCTTTGCTATATGATCATTCCCGAATTTAACCGTACCAAGAAACTTGCTGACGAAATTTCGGAGCATCGAGCGATCTCCGGTCATATGCTTTGAACAACCGGAGTCCAAATACCAAAGGATGATTTGGACCACCTGAAAATATCACCACACGAAGACAATGTAGAGGTATCGGAATCTGAATGTTCCTTGTTATTAGCAGGTACATATTTAATAATCTTAGATTTGCTAACTTTAGGTTTCTTAGATTTCCTAGCCTTCTTCTTCCTAGTTGGTGGTGTAGATTCTAGTTGGCTTAAATCCTGTGGTATTTCTTCACTGATAGGCACTATAGTGGGGGCTGACCTAATTAAAGGGTGCTGTTTCCATACTTGAGTGCGAGTGTTCCTAACTAAAGGACGCTCAGACCTAACCTCAATGGATGCATTCCTAGTTAAAGGGCACATTGTTCCATCTAATGTAAAGGTCCTACCAGTGGGACGCCATTGCCAGCCAACTTGGGCACGAGTTCTACCAGTCGGCTTCCATTCAATATTATTCCTAATGGCATTCATTTCATTCACATGATCAATAAGACACAAATCATGACGTTGGGAAAACATACATTCATTACAATTCCAACAATTCAAATTAGAATTCACGAATGGTTTAGGCTTCTGCACAGGCGCAGAGCTTTTAGTCTTAACATGATTCTTTTTATTTAAAACTGAACTAACATTCCTGTGGTGAGCTTCTACTTTCTTCTTTTTGGCACTACTAGTGGAGGGCTTGATCTTATCTTTCTTGAGTGGCGATCCTTTAGCCTTAGTAGTCTCTTTTACTCCTGTAGAAGGCAAAGTGGGAATATTAGCAACAGATTTTAAAGGTGCCTTACTTAATGGTGCCAATGACGGTTTTGCTCCTAGGGTCTTATTGAATGGAGTTACAGCAATAGGCCTATTAGTGAGTAGTGCAGAACCTGGTTTACCTATGTATTGCAAATATGCTAAGCAATATTGAACTCGCTTAATATATTCATGAGCCGAATAATAGTAGCTACTTGAGGGATCTAAGGCATAAAGATCGTCTAAGATATCCCTAACAAGATCTACATGCTTAATGGCATTCCTCATATAATCATCGTAGGTAACCGGGTTTCTCTTATGAAGCGGGTTCTTATAAAGCACTACTGACTTGGTTGTTGGAGCACTAGTGGACGGTGCAGAGTCGGTAGCTAAGTTATCAACAACTTCTTGTCGGGTGAGAAGAAGTGTCTCCTTTAACTCGGCCAAAACCATGTTTTTGTCAATGAGCAGGATGTTTAAGTCAGAAATTTCCTCACATTTTTGGTTCAATTGTTCAACATAAAATTGTTGCTGTGCCGCATTAAAAGCGAAGCGTTCTTCTAGTGAACCATAAAGTTTGGACATTCCCTGTCTTGCACGATCCATCTCCCCTAGAATAGACGAAAGTCTAATTTCTAAGGCCTGGTTTTTAGACTCTGCAGCCTCTAGTTCCAATTTTAGTGTTTCATTTGATGACACATCTCTCTTCAATCTCATAATCTCTTCCTCTAATGCCTTAACAATTGCAATCATCTTGTCACTCGTCTCAACACCATTTTCACAACTATTTGTTATCAAAAGATCCTCATTTTGAGTTTGTTGTTTTAATTCTAAAGATATACAATGTTGTTCTAGTTGATTAAAGCGTTTTGAAAGTATATTGTAAGAATCTTGTAGCTTTAAAAACTCAGCGTTAGATTCGTGACAAGAATGATTATCTACCTCATTTATAGTATCAGCAACATTTACAGAGAGATCACAAACATCATCACAAATATTCACATCATCACAATTAATCATAGCGGATGTAAGCTCATTCGAATAATTAACATTTACAGTAGTAAGCACATCACACGAGATTACTGCGGACAAGAATCGGTCATATTCGGTTAAAATATTTTCTTTTTCAATTAGTTGTAGTTCGTAAGCGGTGTCCATTTCATAAAACACTTTTTGAACTTCACCAATTTCAAACACAAGATTTTCCTTAAGAGATGCAAAACTTCCTTTTAGACTTTCGACAAACGGATTGATCTCATTTTTAAACACCTCGTTCATGTGTTCGAAAGCCCATTCTCCGGCGTTTAAGCCATTTGAAGTCGTACATTCCAAAATGACCTTGTCAAAATTAGTAAAGTATTGATTAATCTCTTGCAAGTTTAACCATACAGTGCTAACAGGTGGAAGATTCTTTGGAATTTCCTTAGGACCTTCCATATTGACAAGTGTAGGAAATGTACTAGGGTTTTCTTCATCTAACATGTAGGTTGGTGCTGTGATGAGATCTTTGTCCATATGAAAGCGAATTCTAAAATCCGTTTTTGCAAGCTCCTTATTCATTTTAAAATAATCACACTCGGGATATTTTGTAGAATTGTATGACCGATCCTCATCAACTAGATCCTTACTTGTTCGATCATCGAAAATAACAATCGGGTCTAAGACCAATCCTAATTGGGTTGCATTATAAAGTCTAGGACTATGTCTTAAAGCTTGTTTTGCATACCGTGGGTTAGGGGGAAGGCCTTTTTGACGTGATAAGTTAAATTCTCTAAACGAAGCATCAAATAAGTGCACTAGTTGAGAAGCAGCGTATTGTCTTAAAAGCAAATAATCTAGACTTCTAATCTTATTAGCAGCATTAATCTCTATTTCATTCTTCTTAGACTCGAGTGATTCAAAATCCGTTTGAAGTTTTTGAAAAATAGTGACCACTAACTCCTTTTCTTTAAGTTCATTAGAAAGATTTGCTCTTAAGTTTTCAATTTCTTGCAAGTGACCCATTTGTTTGTTTCGAAAGTGATCATATTCGGGATTTGTTAGAACACTAGATGAAGGCACTAATTCCAAGGCTTGAACTTTCTCATTGCTTAAGGCAAGCTCATCAGACAAATTCTTATTCTTAGCTAGGGTTTCTAAGAGCGCAACATTCATTTGGCTAAGTAATGTAGCAGGAACCATGACCAAATCTTGTTGAGCAGGAGTAGGCGTATGCGAAATGGCTCCCGGTTGTGATTCACTCAAAGTCTGGGGACTCACATTGATATTACTATCATTGATTGTCTCCTCATTTGAAAGACTCACCACCGAAGACTCATTCGAATCAGCACTCTCTTGCACAACTTGATGTGGTTGAATACTAGCATCAGTGGTATTAATAAGTACCTCAGATCTCTTTTCTGGCCCTAAGCTGGAGATAGTTGCCATGAGAACAGCCTTTGCAGATTCAAATTCATCACAGTCTGAGTCATACGCATCGAGATCATCTGCTTGGTATGCTGCATTCTGTGTGGTAACAGTGTCTTGTTCAGCAATCCATGGATCAACAAGAAATGCAATCTCCTCTTCCTCAAGTTCCCTTCCTTGTGCTTGAGCATTCACCAGATAGATCTTCTCTGCAAACCATTGTCCATCCCTTCTCCTCTTGGGTTTCTTACAATCCCTGGACATGTGACCTTCTTCCTTGCAGTTGTAGCATGTAATCATTCTCAACTTGCCTGTGGAATTAGCCCGTGGAGCAGGATTGACCATTGGAGCAGGATTGTTCGTGCGAGCATTGGTAGTTGATGTGGTAGGTCTCCCATGATATGGTTGAATAGGTTGAACCATTACCCTTCCATTCTCAATAGTAGCTTGTTGGCGAGAATTGGATGAATTCCTCAACTGATTGTTGGTAGGAGCTGATCCCCTAAATCCTCGTTTGCTTAAAGTCCTTGTGAGATAAGCAGACATAGTGGTTAACACTTCAACTGGGTCAGCTCCTTGTTTGAATACAGGAATGGGGACTTCCTCATCATCACAATACATTCCTTGGTCTTGTAGAGCTGCATAATCACTAGAAGGAATACTCATTTGATCAGGGTAGCTTGTTGGATATGCTGCATTCTCTTGATAAGAAGAATATGAAGATTGAGCATAAGGTGCAATACTTGCTGGGTGAGGTTGTGTAGCATATTGTGATGAAGGTGCACTAAACCGATATTGTTGCTGATGTGAGGTGGGTGGTTGCGGTAGAATCGAGTATTGGGGGAAGGTTGGTGTCATGTAAGGTGATGGATGATAGGCTTGATGTCCCAAGATATAAGGAGTGTTGTTGTGAGACAAGCTTGGTTGATTCGCCATCAAAGCTAATGAATCAGGGTACATACCTCGAGGCGAACGGTGCATGATCACATGTTTCTCATGCTGCTGAAGGAAAGCATAGAGTTGATCCAAATTGCACTTATGCAAATCCCTGGTTAACTTAACATCGGTAATATACTCACCCCATTCAGCTTGAGGTAAAGTATTCAATAATTTGGTGTTAACCTGGAATGGAGCAATCACGAGATTGTATACATTCAGATCATTCATGAGAGTGGTGAATCTGAAGTAATAATCGTGAAGCGTTTCCCCTGGGTTGTACGTGAATCTATCAAACAGATCATACAACTGACATTCCCTTTCCTGTTTGGTAAGAGACGTACCTTGTAGCAACACCTTAAGACGTTCCCATAAATCCTTTGCCACCGTATACTGACTTACCATCCGATAGATGTCATGTGGAAGAGCTTGAAGAATGGTTTGAAGAGCCTTTTTGTCTGCATCTGCAACAAGTTGTTGAGCTGGTGTGAGTTCTTCAAATTCTCTTGGTCGAGTCACATTGTTAACCACGATGGTACCATAGTCAAGTGGACCATTTAAAATTGACTTAACCATAAGCCTCCCATAAACCGGTTTTCCCTTAAGGTAAGACATCATCCGGCCTTGCCAAGCTTCAAAAACTTCTTTGATGAGCATTGGCGGGCGATTATCCGTTCCCGTAATGACGGAAATATCCGTAAGTGATGTCATCTGAGGCATTACTAAATTCGGATTCATTTTGTTAACTTCAAAGAGACAAAGATTATCGGTTGATCGAGCAGTGAAGTAAAGCTAGTGAATTGTGTTGAGTTTTTGTTGTAAGAAACCAAGATTAAATCCTCTAAAAAATCGTCGAAAAAACAAGTAAAATATCCCTTGATTCGGAACTTTTTGTTGATTCGGAAGTGTTGATTCGGAAGATTTGGCTTGGAATACCTTGATTCGGAACTTTTGGTTCGGAAGTCTTGATCCGGAACTTTCCCTTGATCCGGAACTTTTCCCTTGATCCGGAACTTTCCCTTGATCCGGAACTTTCTCCTTGATCCGGAACTTTCCTTGATCCGGAACTTTTCCTTGATCCGGAACTTTCCTTGATCCGAAACTTTTGGTTCGGAACTTCCTTGATTCAGAACTTTCCTTGATCCGGAACTTTTGGTTCGGAACTTCCTTGATCCGGAACTTTTGTTGATCCAGAACTTTTCGTTCGGAACTTTTGGTTCGGAACTTTTGTTGATCCGAAACTTTTCGTTCGGAACTTTTGGTTCGGAACTTTTGTTGATCCGGATGTTTTTGATTCGGAACTTAGTCTGGGTAAACAGAAACTTTGTTCGTGATGAACAGTCGATCAAAAAAACGTGAAATAAGCCCAGATTTTTTCCAAATGACCCAAAAAGTTTTGTGATTTCTACAATAATAAGTGAAAACTAATACTTATCTACTAATCCCAATCACAAAAACACCAAAAACACCAAGAATCAAGATGGATCTTCTTAAAGAACACTAATACAATCAAAAACTAAAAACCACACAAATCATTACCTTAAATCACCCCATAGCTCTTGATACCAAATGTAGAATCTTGATAACCTATGAATCTATGAAGTGGGTTGATGTTTTCTAGAGAGAGAAACTAGAGAGAGAAAGAGAGAGAGAACTATGTGATATTTTATTAAGTGGAAAACACAAATGAACAACAACCAACCCCTTTCCAAGGAGGAAAGGGGTATTTATACTTCCAAGCCTTATGTGGACTTGGGCCGGCCCATGACAAGCCCATGGACCGGTTCTTACTTAACTAAATAAGTAACTATTAACTATTTGTTAACTACGAGCTATTACAACATAAATAATATTGTGGTGTGACCGATACTTCTAATATACGTAAAAACGTATTTCTAACAGGTTTGACTGAAAACATACGCACATTCTTTTGCAACCCTAAAAGGCCCAAACGTCCATTCGTTTTCCTTTAATATTTTGGGCTTGGGCCCAATGAGCATTTGTCCATCCGTGACTTTAAATAGCAAATTGGGCTATTTGAATTTTCAAGCAACTCATACTATTAACTTGAATCATAAATGGGCTTTTGAGCCCATTTACCCAATTGTGGGACCCACATGATAAATAATACTTCCAAAACTTGAGTCCCGTCTTTAAAAACGACTTGTCTCTTGGCTTCTCGATCTTTTCTTTAAACTTGTGCCGATTTCGCCGGTTTTCGCAATCTTTGGTACCTACACACATGAAACAAGAAATACACATATACAAGGCATTTTTGATACATTTCATGAATAATTTCATTGTTTTAAGATACAAATGATATGAGTATATAAGCTCATATCAAATTCCCCCATGCTAAGCAATTGTCGTGTCCTCACGCAATGATAAAATAAAACACAAACTACACCATTATTCAACTCTTGACACTTTATTTTGCAAAGACATAATGTATTGCTTTCATTATTGAAAAATAACTTTAAGGATCATAAAACTCAAATAGATTCATCGTCCCCGACTTTTCACTTTTCCATGCCAAGTGCAAAAACAAGATCATTGTTATTATAAGTTGGCAAACTAACACGAACTCATGTGGGCCAATTATTCACTTAGACTCCCTTATTCCTAGGTGTATCTCTTATATTTTATTGTTGTCTTGAATGATCACGAGGATGCATAGTTGACTTATTTCGATAATTTATTAGGCCGAAAATAAAGTGAACGATTTAATCAATAGTTATCTAAAGGACAAAATCTTTTAAAACTGCTTCTCGGGACCTCATAAAGTTCATATCTTGGCATAAATTGCTTCGTGATGTGAGACCTTTCTCAGACCGATATTTGGCAGCGACTTTATAATTCAAACCTTGAGAGACGTTCATGAAATAATGGTCTTCTCTTCATATAGGAATTTCTTCACTTGAAGTTTTGAGAGATTCATACTTGGACCACGACTTCTTCATTTTTCTCCAATCTTTATTTGGGATTTTGATATACAACGATCCGCCTCCTTTTTGGACTTGGCTTTATTTATCCTCATACCTTGTTAAGGCCTTTTTGGATAGACTTCTCCATGACTTTTGGGGAGTTTTTGCTTTTCGTCGTGTGTCTCGATCCTTCATATTGATTTTTGATAAATGATTCTTCACATCACTTGGGATCTTTAGCAATAAAATATAGCCCTCATGTCTTGTTAGGACCTTTTTGGACTCGCCAATCTTCGCATCCCGCTTCAATAAGTTATGCCTTGGCTATGAACTCTAATCCATACCGAGCAACTTTTAAACGACCTTGGGCTAGAAGCTAAGTAACTTTTCAAATCGTACAACCTTATTTATTGCAGATAAATTTATTAGCAAGCGATGGGAGAATAGGCTTATAATTAACTCACATAAATTCCCGAAAGAATACCAAACTTATAATTGGCTCTATCATCTCTTGTTCTCCATATTGTAAAATTTCAAGAATGTGAAATCAATGGATACTTAGCCTATTAAATCAAAGTTTTGGGTTTTCAAGTCATCTATAGGATCTTGCATCTTCTTATACTTTTTCAAGTTTTAGAATTTGCGTTTTAAAGTTCCCTTGATAGACGACTTTCTAGGATCAATTATAGGAACTTGCGAAAAGTTCTTGTTCTTAACTCGTATGAATTAAGACTTTCGTGTTTTAAAGCTCCCTACATGAAAGCCTAGCAAAACTTAATTCAAATACGTTAAGGAAAAGCTAAGGTTAAAAACCGAGTCGAGTCAAAAACTACTCTTATTTTCACCAACAGAAAGCCTACATTTGTGTCAAAAGCACTTATTTATTTTATTAAAACTTAAAAATAACACTAAAAATTTAAAATTTTATGAAAAATGAGAAAAACAATACGTTTGGACACGACAAAAGCAATTGCAAGCGATTATATCGATTGACTCCCCCATGCTAAAACCAAACATTGTCCTCAATGTTTCTTAGCTCAAGAGTAACACCCCTTGCTAAAACACGAAGAGTCTAATGCAAAATCCTAGCATGGAAAGAGCACGCAAATCTATAAGCCGTTTATTAATTATGCCTCAAGATAAAACGTTAGTCGATAAAAATCAAGGGATAAAGAGTGTGCCCCTTTTTGGCATTCAAAGAAATGGAAGATCAAGTGGACCGGCAAAAACCGAACACGAGAGTCTTCAATGATAAGGGTCATACCTAAGATCACAACACAACAAAACACGAGCACGAGCTTGAAAGATCAAGCATTATTAGTTGTTAGAAAATAGAAAGAAGATAGAAAGTATGGGACTCCCCCACGAGGCACCTCGTTTTTGTTCACCGAGTCATGAGCTCGACTCGATCCCCACATTCATTGGTCCTTAGGGAAAATGGTAAAAACCGGCATATTGAAATGAAATCCATGATAAAGCACGATGCCGGGGTCAAAGATCACATCCTCGTTGTCGGATGACAAACGAAAGGATAAAACTCCAACACAAATCTCTAAAAAGAGATGGTAGTCACAAATAATGGTATGGATGTAGCATGCTCCCCGAGATAAACTCACACCAAGATGATCGAAAAATCTTTCAATTATTGCATCGGTGAAAGGCCGAGATTTCCCTAAATCAACGATTCCAGGGTCGAATACCTCGTCCTCGAAAGAGAAAGGAAAGGACAACACGGTGTCGTCCCCCATGCTAATTCAAGATCATATAAAGCACATGGTAATGGTGTGGTAAAAGTTTCATCCAAAGTAGAATCAACATTCTTAGCTTTAACGACCATTTCACCCTTAGAAATGTGATCAATTGGGTCATGGTACTCAATATGAGACACATGAAAAACCCGCACATTAAGGTCAAAGTGGGTGGGAGGAGGACTATGGACGAAATCATCATCAAGTAAATTCTCTAAAAAGAGAGCGTCCTCCTTAGGGTCGATATCATCAACACCCGGTGGTATCGAATCATGAGAAGCAAGAAAAGTATCAATCTCCTCCATAAGCGGATCACTATCCTCAAGGGGAATAGGAGATGGAGAGAAAGACTTTCTATTAAGCTTAGAATTTAAAGCCTCGATCCTAGAAATGAGAAGATAGACGTTGGATAATTTTTCACGAAGAACCACGTCTTCCACATCTAAATGAGTAAGTTCATCAGAGAACTTCTCAAGGATCAGAATAGTCAAATCAACCTCATTTCCCGGTGGAAATGGGTCTAAAGGAGCAAGTTCAAAAGTGAACCTCTCAAAAACCGGATCACTATCATCCTCATTTCCCGGTGGAAATGGGTGAAGAAGAGTGGGTTCATCGGTAAACCCCTCAAAATCCGAATCGTGAATGTCATCTTTATAAGAAAGTTCATCGGAGAACTCCTCATTAGAAAATTCACTAGAAGTAGAATCATCCTCAAAATCTTCATTTCCATCACAATTTTCATCATTAGTATTGGAGAAAATCTCAAAGTGAATGGAAGAAGTCGAGTCATCACAATGTGGCAAATCACACATCTCATTGGAAATGCCGTCAAACTCTCTTGGGTTTTGGACAAGAATAGTGCTAATATGCTCGTCCCCCTTGCTTAGAGAATTTTCGGGTTCCACGATGGAAGAATCATGAATAGGAGTGGTGATGTCATGAGAGATTTCCTCATCCTCTAGGATGGGAGAATCCTCGGGCTCAATAGCCGGCAAGATACGAAAAGGAAGCACGATAGCACTAGACGAAGGATGTAGAGCAATAAGATCTCTCAAAGAAATACCACTATCCTCGTCATCATCCAAAAGAAGAGAACGCTCGATTTCACGATTAGCAAGATATTCCTCTTCCTCTTGAATTTTTTCTTTCTTTCGAATTTCAATGCTTAATCCATTATAATCTTGCGAAAGTTGTCGAATCTTAAGTTCACAATCTCTTCTAAATCCCTCATCAATTTTTTCTCCATGAAATCGACGACTTCCTAATTCATTAGTTATATCATTAATCTCTTGATTAATTTGTCTCTTTTCAAGCAACAAATCTTCAATGCTCTTTTCAACAACTTCAACATTTCTTTGATTCGTTATTTGTTGGAACATTGTTTCAAGTCGTTCATTATCGAAAGAATATTGTGGAGATTGATCAAAACCGGAAGGAATCGAATTATAGCAAGGATTAGGCTCATAAAAATTTTGATCCATCGGTTGACAACAAAAGCTCTCGTGAGGACCTCCACAATACTCACAACAAGGATGCTGTTGTGATAAACTCGGTAAATCTTGTGGATAACAATTATCATTAAAGTTTTGATTGTAGCTCGGTTCTTGCTCGTAATTAAGCGAGAATCGATGCGAACAATCATCACCAAAATGAGAATCGTTTCTACAAAACTCACACGAGGGTGTCTCGTATGTAGAGTGTGGAGGTGGATTGAAATCGAGAGAATTATTCGAAAAATTCGGATTTCCAAATGAAGTAATATCATCACAACAAGGACAAAATCCAACTCGTACATCGTGACGTAGATCATTACCACAACGCTCACACGTGCACCACCGACATGGTAAAAAACCATATAACGGTTCTCCACACCCAACACAATCGACGAAGGAAGAATTAAAATTTAGAGGGTGAGGAGAAAAAGAATTAAACATGATAGAGGATTAAGAAGATTATTTTTGGTATTTTTCATAAAAACGATACATAATAAGAAAATAACAAAACTTTCCGAGGACGGAAAGGGTCTTCAAATCAACGATCAACAAATCTCCACAAAGACGAATCTTACACAAGATCCCCGGCAGCGGCGCCAAAATTTTTGATGTGTCGTGGATAGTATAGTGATAATTTGGATACGTTATAGGGTAAATTAGAGAATTACCTTTAGGAAAAAGTAATAGATTAATATTACCAATGACGAATTCAATTAAACACGTTGGTGAATCAAGTTCGTTGTACTCGAAGATCTTATGAATTTGAGACGTTTTGCTTTGATTTGGACAATCGATTTGAATTGGTTTTCGGATTTTAAACTAAAATTAAAGTCTACAAATTTTAAACTATTTTTAATCCTAAAGTGCATGAATCGTAAACCCCGTTATATTAAAATCTAAAACAATTAATTACTTAAAAATAAAATCTAATTAAAAATTAAACTATTTTAATAATCTATGAAAATGATTCTATTTAATAAAATAACCTTTAAACTATTTTTAGAAAACTAATTAAACTTTTTAAACTAATTAAAATTACTTTAACCAAATTATATTTTTAAAACTAAATTTATTTAGAATCTACAATTATAAAATTCTAATTGATAAAATAAACTAATTAAACTATTTAAATTTAATAAAAACATTTTTTTATTTTATTTGTTCTATTTTATTTATTATTTTTATTAAACTAATCATTATTAAAAATCTGAAAGTTTACTTTAATTAAATAAATGTTAATCTAAATTTATTTTAAAAATAAAAACGTAATACACTTAAAAATAACTAAAAGGCAAAATCTGCCAAAGAATAACAAACTATATTAATTACGTAACAGAAAACAAAACCAAATAAGCTAGCAGCTTAGATGGTTAACACATTGGACCTTTACCCTTGAGGTCAAGGGTTCGAATCCCAGATGGGACATATTTTTGGGTATTATTATTTTCTTTTTGACAGTTAAATTGTAAGGAGTCACAGGAGTGACTTATTGTAAGCTTATTTCCTATAAGCTATTAGGAAGCAGCTTTTGAGCTTATCAAATCGAAAGGATCACGAAAAGCTTAAACTAAACCAAGTAGAAATAAAGCAAAACAATCAAATGAAACCCTACAATTCAGCAGACAAAAATAATTTCCAAACTAGCAGATTAAAATTCAGTCACAATTCAGTAAACAACAACTTATAAAAGTGAGATCAGTTACAGTTAAAATTCTGGAACAAATGAACTAGAAATCAAGTAAGCAGGTAACAATTTCAAAAGATTAAGCAACTCGGCAAATCTCATCACATAAATCAATCCTAAACACACTAAGAATGACTGTCACAACTTCATCAGAATCCAAACAGACCCTTATTCAAATAAGCAGACTACAAGCTAAATCAGAACATGATTAAACAGTACATATCTAACATTTATAAGCAGATTTGGTGAAATAACTCAAATACACAAATAAATAATCAGATTAATCAACTTTATTAATATTTGAAAACAATTCAAGTAAACTAACCATCATAGCAGTTCATTAAAATCAAACATATTATCATAAATTACATTCACAAAAGCTAACAGATAACTTACTTTAATAACTTACTAATATCAAATTAAGGAAATAAAATAAGCAAACATGAACAAGCATAACAGTAACATCATGAAGTTTCAAACATGAATCTAAATCACTTAAATAACATAGGAATTAAAAGAAGATGCAAACCTTTTGGAGATTTCCTTTGAGTAGTAGTTAGCGCTGTGCTACCTAAGAACCCGAAACTAAGTCACCAACATTCACCCTTCGTCCTTCGAAACAACATCATCATCAATTCGAAATATCAACTTACCATACGATCAGCAACATTAAATCGATCCAGTAGCTTTTAATTTATCCAATTAGGATAAATCATTCCCAAATATTACTTTCAATTAATTGACTAAAGCTATCAATCAGCTTAAATCAAGTAATCATCAATATTAATATAATAAAATAGATTCAAAATTAAAATGCAATATTAATTTTTAGCAGTAAGAAACTCGACAGTAGATAAAAAAAACTTTTATTTAATAACTGAAGAAGATTACAAAGCTTACGAAAAAGAAAGATTACAAAATTACTTTAAATCTATTTTAACATAGTAACATTAAAGTAAAATAAAGGATGATTTTACAAGTAAATTGGGGGGGGGGGGGTTTATAGCCATCCCTAAGGCTTGCTGAGGAGCATCTTCGGATATTCTTGAGCATATTCTTCTTTATTTTTGGCCCTTAGATCAATCTCTCTCCTGTTTGTTTAAATCTGATGGTTGAAAATCACACACTAGCACACGGATTGCCAACATGGCATCCGTGTGTGCTAGTTGTGTTTCTTTGTAGCCTTGTGATTGGTGGAATGGATAAATGAGCTGTTTAACCCAATCATCTTCTGCCACGTAGCTCTATTCTTCCTCACAATCTCTTCCTTAAACCATGGTGGTTTTATTCCCACACGTATGAATTAAACGTGTGCATAAAAATCCCCAAATAATACACATGATTTCTTCGCTAGGTTTTTTTTACACAGTAACTTTGTTAATGGTTATTTTTGTTGGTGAGATGGGGAAGGAGATGATAACACATAGAATGTAATGAAAATGTAAAAGTGAGTGGTGTAAATGTGTGGTGGTGCGTTTAATTTATTTAATGAAGCAAGAGAAAAACGTGTGGATGTTAATAATGGTGTAACGTGTATTGGATGAAAATGATACGTTTGTTTATTTATTATGTGTGATGGGTTTGACTGAAAACAGACGCACATTCTTTTGCAACCCTAAAAGGCCCAAACGTCCATTCGTTTTCCTTTAATATTTTGGGCTTGGGCCCAATGAGCATTTGTCCATCCGTGACTTTAAATAGCAAATTGGGCTATTTGAATTTTCAAGCAACTCATACTATTAACTTGAATCATAAATGGGCTTTTGAGCCCATTTACCCAATTGTGGGACCCACATGATAAATAATACTTCCAAAACTTGAGTCCCGTCTTTAAAAACGACTTGTCTTTTGGCTTCTCGATCTTTTCTTTAAACTTGTGCCGATTTCGTCGGTTTTCGCAATATTTGGTACCTACACACATGAAACAAGAAATACACATATACAAGGCATTTTTGATACATTTCATGCATAATTTCATTGTTTTAAGATACAAATGATATGAGTATATAAGCTCATATCAGTAACCAATGAAAATTCCAATATCAGCCTTCGGTTAAAGTTTGCCCAAATTCTCACTATTGGTATTTGGATAACACAATGCACCAAACACATGAAGAAATGAAATATCAGGTTTGTGTCCATGAAGTAGCTCATATGGAGTTTTACCATAGTGTTTACGTATGATAGAGCGGTTTTAGATATAACATACGGTTGCCACTGCTTCAGCCCATAAGAATAAAGGAGCATTCACATAAATCAACATAGTTCTAGCAGCTTCCATAAGTGTACGGTTACGTCTTTCCACGACACCGTTTTGTTGTGGAGTGCGAGCCACAGAAGTTTCGTGTGAAATACCGACCTTTTCATAGTATTCTCGTAGAGTTTGATTAACAAACTCAGTTCCATTATCAGTGCGAATGCGGTGAACAGTAGCATTAAGACGTACTTGGATCATTTTTAAGAAAGTAACAATATACTTTGGTGCTTGATCCTTGGATGCTAAAATTTTTACCCATGTAAACCTTGAGAAATCATCCACCATGACGAGGATGTATTTTCTACCACTCACACTAGCCGTACGCATTGGCCCGCAAAGATCCATGTGCAAAGATACAGTGGTTCTTGGTTGGTGTCTTCAGCTTTAGATTTGTATGATTTCTTGGTACTTTTCCCTAAAGAGCACGCGGAACATAAATGATCCTTGTTGAAGTTTTGGAAGACCACGAACAAGTTCGTTTTTAGCCAAATGGTTAATAACATCAAAGTTAAGATGAGATAACCGACGATGCCACAACCATGACTTGGTCTTAGATGCTTTGGAAAGAAGGCATACAGGACAGGCGAACATCATGTTTTGAATGGATAGTTGTAGAGATTATCCTCTCGAGAACCCTTTAACAAATCATTTCCTACAAGATCGCGAATAAAGCAAGTATGTTGTCGAAAAGCCACTTCAAGGTTTGAATCGCAAAATTGTCCAACTGAAAATAAGTTGTGACCAAGTCCCTCCACATAATATACCCTTGAAATCGTAATATTCCCAATTTGGTATTCACCATAACCCATGATCTTCGCAATATGGTCGTTGCCGAATTTAACCGTTCCTAGAAACTTGCTGATGAAATTTCTGAGCATCAAGCGATCTCCGGTCATATGCTTTGAGTATCAGATTCCAAGTACCAGAGGATGATTTGGACCACCTGAAAATATCACCAGACAAAGACGATGTATCGGAATCTAGTAGTTCCTCTGTGTTAGCAGGTGCAGATATATTTATCTTAGATTTACTAACCGAAGAATTCTTAGGCTTCCAAATTTGCTTCCTAAATGCCGGCTTAGATTCTAGTTGTCTAAGATCCTGAGGTACTTCTTCACTGGTAGGCACAATAGTGGGGGCAGACCTAGTTAAAGGGCGCTTTTTCCATTTCTTAGTGCTAGTGTTCCTATTTAAAGGATGCTGAGACCTAACTTCCGTGGATGTGATCCTAGTTCAAGGGCACGTAGTTCTATTAGCAGTGAAGGTCCTACCAGTGGGTTTCCATTGCCAACCAACTTGGGTGAATTTCTTCCCTGTTGGAATCCATTTAATATTGTTCCTAATTGCATACATTTCATTCACGTGATCAACAAGGCATAAATCATGACGCTGAGAAAACATGCATTCATTACAATTCCAACATCACAAATTCGAATTCACATTTTGCTTAGGTTTCTGCACAGATGCAGATCCTTTTGTCTTAGATACATGATTCTTTTTATTTAAAACTGAAATAACATTCCTAGGGTGAACTTCTACTTTCTTCTTGGCAGTCCTACTAGTGGAAGGCTTGATCCTATCTTTCTTGTCTTGAGATCCTTTAGCCTTAGTAGACATAATTACTCCTGTAGAAGCCATGGGAACATTAGTAACAGATTTTGATTTAGCCTTGATGGGTGTGTTTAATATAGGCTCAGATCCTAGATTCTTATTTAATGGAGTAATGGCAATGGTGGGGGTTTGTTGTTTTGGTGGTACAGAACCCGATAGTCCTATGTACTTTAAGTGCTCTAAGCATTGCTGTACCCTCTCAATGAAAGCGTGAGCATGGTAATAGTGACTATTCCTAGGTTCAAGTTCACAGAGATCATCTAACTCTTCCCTAGCAAAATTCACGTACTCAACTGCGTGCTCCATATAGGACTTATATGATAGTGGATTGTTCTTATGGTGCGGGTTCTTAGTGATCACCACCTTGTTGGTTTTTGGAGCACTAGAGGTCGAGGCAGAGATGGTGGCTGGATTATCAACAACTTCTTGTCCTTTGAGTTGAAGTGTCTCCTTTAATTCAGCAAAAACCATGTTTTTGTCTATGAGTTGAATATTTAAATAAGAGATTTCCTCGCACTTACGGTTCAGTTGGTCAACGAGTGACTTTTGCTCTGCCGCATTAAAAGCGAAGCGTTCTTCTAACGAACCATAAATTTGTGAAAAACTCTGCTTTACATTATCAAACTCCCCTAGCATAGACGTAATTCTATCTTCCAGGGCATGATTTTTGATCTCTGCAGCCTCTAGTTCCAATTTCTCTGCTACTAATTCTCTCTTAAGTCTCATAATTTCTTCCTCTAATGCCTGAACCACCCGAATCATCTTGTCACTAGTCTCAACAGAGTTTTCACAATCATTTGTTTTTGAAAGAGTTTCATTTTTAGATTGATATTCAATTTCAAGAGATATACAATGTTGTTAAAGCTCATCAAAACGTTTTGAAAGTGAGTTATAAGAATCTTGAAGCTTTAAAAATTCTGCGTTAGATTCATGACAAGAATGATTATATACATTATTCACAGGTTTAATAATATTCACAGATATATCATGCACATCATCACATTTATTCATAGCAGTTGACATCACACAAGCAAATTCAATAGTAACAACTTGCGTCACTTCGAGAGACACTATATGTTCTAAGAATCGGTCATATTCGGATAAAATCTTTTCTTTCTCAATTAAATGTTGTTCATAAGCATCATCCATTTCATAGAAAACTTTTTGAACTTCACCCATTTCAAAACTTAGATTTCCCGCGAGATAATAAACTCCATCTTTAATCTTGTTTATAAACGAAAAGATCTCTTTCTCAAACACCGTTTTCATGTGTTCGAAAGCCCATTCTCCAGCGGTTTGAGCCGTTGAAGTCGTACATTCCAGGATGACCTTGTCAAACTCGGTTAGGTATCGCTCAATCTCTTCCAAGCTTAGCAATACCGTACTTATCGGTGGAAGATTCCTAGGAATTTCCTTAGGTTCGTCCGAATTAACAAGTGTAGGAAGTATACTAAGGCTTTCTCTAGTAGGCATGTAAGCTGGTGTATGGATAAATTCCTTTTGCATATTAAAGCGAGTTCTAAGATCTATTTTTGCATATGTTGCATTCATTTGTGTACAATCATACTCAGGATATGTAAAAATTACTTTTGACCGATTCTTTTCATGTAGTGACATGCTCTCAGATTCATTCGAAAACACAATCGGATCTAAGACCAATCCTAACTTGGTTGCATCATAAAGTCGTGGGTTGTGGTTAATGCTTGCTTTGCATACCCCGGGTTAGGTGGTAGGTCTAATAGACGCGATAGATTGAACTCTTGAAAAGAAGAATGAAACAAGTGTACTAAATGTGAAGCAGAGTATTGTTTTAAAAGAAAAAATTCAGTCTTTTTAACTTTCTTAGACGCCTTAATTTCCGTTTCAACCCTTTTAGACTCAAGAATTTCGAAATCCGTTTGTAGTTTTTGAAAATTATTAACGACTGACTCTTTTTCTTTAAGTTATTTCGAAAGATTTGCTCTTAAACTCTCAATTTCTAGCAGATTATCCATTTGGACTTTCCTAAACCTATCAAATTCAGGATTGGTTAAGGTAGTGGACACTGGAGTTAATTCCAAGGTTTTAACCTTTTCCTTATGCAAAGCAAGCTCGGCAGAGAAAGTCTGATTAACACTGAGGGTTTCAAGGACCGCATTATTCATTTGGCTAAGCATAGATGCTGACACCATAACCAAATCGGGTTGAGCAAACGAATTTGTAGTCGTAATAGCTCCCGGTTGTGGTTCACTCAAAGTCTGGGGACTTGCATTGATATTTCTATCATTGTTTGTCTCCTCGATTGAGTTACTAACCACCGGAGGCTGTTCTGGATACTCAGACACTTACTCAACTTGATAAGGTACAATACTAGTATCCGTAGTAGTAATTGGTACCTCAGAAATTGTATCAGCTCCATAAAGTGAAAGATTTGCCATGAGAGCTGCCTTGGTGGTATTGAAATCATCACAGTCAGAGTTGTATGCATCCAGATCATCACATTGATATGCAGCATTGTTTGTGATGGTTGCTGTGAGACCGTCAGTGTCCGCGACTCCCGGATCTGCGAGAAATGCTAACTCTTCTTCATTGAGCTCACGTCCTTGGGCTTGAGCATTCACCAAGTAGATCTTCTCCTGAAACCATGTGCTATCCTTTTTCCTCTTGGGCTGCTTACACTCTCGAGCCATGTGCCCTTCCCCTTTGCAGTTATAACATATAATCATCTTCATTTTGCCAGTGTTATTACCCCTTGTAGCAGTAATAACTGGATTTTACTTAGTTATGAAAGTTCGTTGAACCAGTCTCTTCGAATTGAGAAAGGGAAAAATGTGCGACTCAGTCGTCTTTTGGTGGAAAATAATAGTTTGTCGTTGTAGTAAAATTAAATGTGCAAAACTTTAAAGTAAATGACGGTAACTAAAACTAAAACTAATTAAAACGTAAATGGTGCAATATTAAAACTTTTAAAAGTAAATAAATTTAATGACAAAAATTAAAGCTCAACGAAAAGTAAATTTGACAATATATTAAAAATGCAGACAATTAAAATAACACTTGAAGAAAAATAGCGGGAAAACTAAATGCTTAAAAATAAAACAGAGGATAAACAAAACCTGAGTCGGAATCCAAAATACTGTCACTATCCGGAATTACCAACAAGCTGCTTATCTGGAATAAGGCTGTCACCCTTATCCGTAATCTGAATCTACCTAATATCTGGAATAAACACACTCCCCTTATCCGGAATGTATTCGATTCCTTATCCGGAATCCCCTGCCAAAGCTTATTCGGAATCCCCTTCGAGACCTTATCCGGAACTTGCCTCGGACTCTTATCCAGAATAATTACTCTGAAAGACTATCCGGAATCACTGTTCTGCTGCTTATCCGGAATAAGCAAATGACTGCTTATCCGGAATTAATCTTGGAAGCTTTATCCGGAATACCAACCCGAAGCCCTTATCCGGAATCTCTTTCTCGTGGCTATCCCGAATGCTTTGTAGTTTTACCCGGAATGTTTAAATCTCCCAATCCGGAATAACTGGTATCCGGAATAACTTTTGTAGCTTATCCGGAATACCCCTTTTCTTCCTTATCCAGAATCACCAATCCAACCCCTATCCGGAATAAGCTGCTATCACTCTTATCCGGAATCAGAATTGTTGCTATATTCGGAATGTGAATCGAAGGTTTATCCGGAATCTTCACACCTTGCCTTATCCGGAATACTTGAATATGTCCACTATCCGGAATAAGAGGGTTTTAATTAACCCGGATAACAATAAGAAGCAAATAAGCTACAAACTAAAATAAGCTAAAAACAAATAAGCACTTAACTAAAACTTTTACCAAATCAAACTTAAGAAAAAGCTAATAAGCCAAAATTTAAAAACTTTTAAAAACACTAAATAATAAAAATATATTAAAACAACTTTTTATAAAAATTAACTAATAAGCACTTAATTAAATTTAAGAAAAACACAATAAACTATAAAATCAATAAGCTAACAAAATCATAAACATAAAAACATGACAAATAATCAAATAAGCATGACAATAAGCACATAAGCATAAAGATTAAATCAAGAACAAGAAAGGTAGAATGAGAGATTAATTATGAACTTAATTAAAACTAAGATTCAACAATTAAAGTAAAAACAAGAATTAAAAGCTTACAAATTTAAGGTGCAAGCAAGAAATTAAAGGTTCAATTAAGTAAAGAACATTAAGAAAAGTGCAAGTAATTAAAGGTGGAAGACTAGTTTGTCAAGTTAGCCAACACCTCCTAATGTGAGATTAGGAGGGTATTTATAGGTGATTAGGGAAGGTTAAGCATGTGTTGCTTCTTTCTTTCTTTCTTTCTCGTCTTTTCGTTGATGAGATGGCATTTATACATGATCTCATCGTTCTTTTCGGGTTTTAAATGCACAAAAATGTCATTAAATACCATATATATGCTTATGTTTGTTTACTTGTGTATTTTAGGTATGGATATCGTGAAAAAGACAAAAGATCACAAGTTACAAGGAAAAACGGACACGAGAAACGAAGCCGTACAAAGAACCGGGCCCTAATCATAGAATTCTCAACAAATACCCTTGAAGACTTGAAGACAAACAAGATTGATCCTCATTTATTGAAGAAATGACATTTAAAACCCTTGTATATTAATAATTACAAGTTTGGTCCCTTAAGTTTGTCAAAATTACACAAAAGGTCCTTCAACTTTGAAGAAATGGCAAGATTAGTCCCTCAACCAAATCTAAATTACCAATAATGGTCCCTCATGAAGTCAAAGATACAATAAAGACCTTTGAAGATCAACAATGTCCAAGATCAGCCCTTGAATTATCCAAAAATGGCAAAAACAACCCTTGTAACCCTTTTGGAAAAGTCTTGTGCCAAAATTGTCAAGTTCTGAAAGTTATTAACAAAGGAAATGTGTTTGTTTGCAAAATAAACGTGTTATACACTTTCTGCCAAAACACAAGGACTTAAGTTGCCACATTTGAAACATTCAAATGTTTTTGCGCCAAACACTTATCCAATCCACCAAAAACGGATCAAACACACTACTGTTTACCTTTTCACCACCCAGATTTTACACCACTTAAAACAAAGGGTTAATTTAAATTACCTTGACACACACTTAATTCACACGCCCAGAAACCCTTCCCAACCTTAAAACACTCACTCCCACTCACCAAGAGGCCCCACCATTCAAACCCGTCCACCAATCAAAACACAACTTGGGCTCCAAGCTTAGCCACGTGTCAAGATCAACAGCTGACACTCATTGCTTCATCACAAAGCTATTTTAAACGGTTTGGATGCATTTTGGACAACTCACACCAAGAAAACGTCTAGAAGGACTTAGGGCATTTAGGGAGATTCATATCTAGGGTTTGTGAATAGTGTTAGCCAAGCATTTGCCTATAAAAGGAGACCTCAACATGTGAGAGTCCCTTTGTTCCAGTTTTAGGCTATCAATCTTTGTAATTCCTTTTTAAAGTAATAAAATTTGATTTTCTAAATTTTGAGAAATCTTGTTCTTGTTTATTAAAAGTTGGTGTTAGAATAGCCTAATTCTGAGTTCCATTTATATGTTTGAAGGTTTTTGAGGCAAGGTTTTAGTTGATAAAGCTTGGGTTTCAAAAATCAGAAAGTGCTTGTTTATTTGATCTCACCTTATTGTTTGTTCATCTTAGCAGCATTGGAAGCTGGTACTTGTTTTGCTAGTACCTCAGCTCAAACAATCCAGGGCTTGGATGTAGGTCTTGGAGGTTTGCACCTTCTTCCCTTTTCATTTTCTCTTTAAGTTTCTGATTATTTGTGATTTTTGTGGATTTATGCTTGAATCTGTGTTATTGTGGTTGATTATTGTTGATTTGGTTTGGTTTGATGTTATTGAGGTGTTAGTGATCTGATTTGTGGGTTGAATCTTCATAAGCCTTTGAAAATTTGTGAAAATAGGTTTTTAAGGGGTGTTTGGGATTACTGCATAAGTTGGATTTGTGGCTTGTTAAGTGTTTGTTTGTTGTGAGCAAGTATTGGTATCTGTTATTTGGGTGCATATGTTCATCTGTTTGCAGGTTTTGTGGGTTTGAACACACTGATTCTTGAATTGGCTATAAAATCTTCATAACTTGGTAAAATTAGCTAGGATTTTGAGGACACCTAGATCTAGGCTTAGGCTAGGGCTAACAAGTGCTAAATCATAGTTAATCACACCAGGGTAGAAGGTTTTGAGGCTTGAAATTGGATCAAGTGTCAAGTATATCAGCAAACTGTTTCTGCATATTGTTCATTGTTCATCAGTAACTTCTAGTGCTTTGATCTTGTTGATTTCTTTGATTCAGTGTTTGATTCTTGTTGCTTTGTGTTTATTGTTAGTTTATATAACTTGTGTATGCATCTGGTTAAGTTTGGTTGGCTTATTTTGCTTAAAACTGCTTATTAAGTGCTTAACTGCTTATTTCCATATCTGGTGCTTATCTGGTGACTGTTTGGCTTATTGTGGCTTATTGTGTGGATCATTTTGTGATTTTATTGTTTCTATTGACTCCTTGTGGTTCACTGATCACAAGGGTGCCTTTGTTTCCAATTGAATCAAACCAGAACTCTCATAAAAGCTTGGTCAATTAGTCAAAGCTGTGGGAACTCCTTTTCCCTGCTGGTTGCCACTGATAGTGCAAATTTGGTGTTAGCTTATCATTAAGCTATAATAGCTTATTTTAACCAGCAACAACTTTGTTTTTGTAATAGGTGCTCATATTTTGACCCATTTGTTCATACTGGAGCATTTGGGTGGTTGACTTTTAGGTTTGACTAGAAAACCAAGTCCTTTGACTTTTACATAAGTTCATTTGAGCTTATTCTGGCTTATTGGTTATGCTTATTGGATTTTTGTTGATTGATATTGCTTATTGAGTCCATTTGAAAGCTTTTGCAAGTTGAATCAGCTTCTGAGGTGCATTATTTCTCAAAAACGACTATTTTGTCGTTTTGTGGATTTTTGCTTTTCTATTTTCTGGCTTATTGAGTGTGCTTATTGGAAATTTCTTTTGACAGATCTCTTAAGCATCCTAAAAGAGGGTTGTGTGTCAAATTAGAGCTTATGGCATTAGCTTATGGCTTAATGGGCTGAAAAGCCCAATAAGAATAAGCTTTGTGTTCAATAAGCTGTGATAAGCATATTTTCAGCTTTTGGGCCTTTAGAGTTTTGTTCTTCGAATTGAATTTTAAGTCAGATAGGGCTTTTCCAAGTCAATTGGGCCAAGTTTGACTTTTTGGGCCCAAAAGCCCATTTAGGTTGACTGTTTTTGGATTTGGCCCATTTGAGGGCCCATTAGGGGTAATTTGGTAATTTCACTTTCATTTTCTGATTATTTAGGTTAAAATAAACTAGTTTGCAAGTTTTTAGAATTTTTTATAATTTTTGGATTTTTAATATTATTTTATTATTATTTTATTATTATTTTTAAAATTTCACTTTTTCCAACTATTTACATTTTTCTTAGGTTAAATACATTAAAATAGGAATTTAGCAACTTTTAGAATAATTTTATCTCTTTTAGATTAATTTTTATAATTATTTTAAGTTTTAATAGTTTTTAAATCATTTTAAATAGTTTTTATTAGTTTTAAAATTTCCAAAAATAGTTTTTAATCTTTTTAGGTCATTTTAAAGGTTTACCAATTAAAAAATCTTTATTTGAGCTTTTTGATATTTTATTTGATTTTTAGGGCTTTAATTAGCATTTAAAAATTGAATATTTAATTATTTAAAAGGTTTGAAAAAGTTTTGATCATTGGTAAACTCTTAGTTTATTATTTTTGATTTTTGGTAAATTTTTGGTAATTTTTAGAATTTATTTTTATTTTGGTGATTTTTAAGGTTCTACGTTTTAACTTTCTAATAGTGATTTTTCTTGGTAATTTTTATTTTTACGTCTTCGTCATCTTCTTTTCTCATCCCATTTCTAAACCAATCATTAATCACAAACATTTAACAAATTTCTCACACACATATACCTCCTTGGGAAACGAACTTCGAATCCATCAAGGGTCATTAGTGTTGATTTTCCTAAATCATCACTCGATACTTACCCTATTTACGCTCTTTTCCTAAAGAGTAGTAAAACTCTACAATCATTCGTCTTCTAAATTCTTTGACTTTTTCGACTTTGTCTCGGGATTAATAAACTCGTCTTGTAATTTCTTCATTAATTTAGACTTGAGTTCTTCGGCTTTTATTAAACTTCTGTCTTTAGACTTTTCTTCTATAAATCTTCAGAATAGGCCTTGGAATTCCGTTCTTTTTTAACTCTTGATCTTTTGACTTCGTCTTTTGTCGTTTTCTTCGATAAAAGCCCGTGAAAGCCCGTTTTTTCTTCCCTTTTCACATTTTGATCCTAAATCACAACAAAAACACAAACCACGCATAATTTGACATTTACGACATAAAATACACGTTTTGGCTTGGTTATTATTATAATTTAGTGGTAAAAGGATAAGTGTTTTCACACTTATCAAATCCCCTACACTTGATCATTGCAATGTCCTCATGCAATGCATTCGTTACAAAGCAAGTTTTACATTTTCCATCATAATCAATCCACATTAGCCTTTATTAAAGGGATAGAAAACTACAAGATATTAAAAGGAAGAAAACAAATAAAGAAATGAAAAACTTACCTTAGGGTTTTGGAATGTCATGAATGATTATCACCCTCAAGTTTCACGTTCCCCAAACCAAGCTTAAAAACGAGATCATTGTTATTATAAGTTAGTAAACTAACACAAACTCATGTGGGTCAAGTATTTACTTAGACTCCCTTATTCCTAGGTGTATCTCTTATATTTTATTGTTGTATTGAATGATCACGAAGATGCATTGTTGATTTATTTCGATAGTTTATTTAGGCCGAAAATAAAGTAGGATGATTTAATCAATAGTTAGCTAAAGGACAAAATCTTTTAAAACTGCTTCTCAGGACCTCATAAAGTTCATATCTTGGCATAACTCGCTTCACGATTTGAGACCTTTCTCGGACCGATATTTGGCATTGACTTCATACTTCAAATCTTGAGAGACGTTCATGAAATAATGGTCTTCTCTTCATAATAGGAATTTCTTCACTTGAACTTTTTGAGAGATTCTTCATATTTGGACCACGACTTTTTCATTTTTCTCCAATTTTTATTTGGGATTTTGATATACAACGATCCGCCTCCTTTTAGGACTTGGATCTATTTATCCTCATACCTTGTTAGGGCCTTTTTGGATAGACTTCTCCTTGATCTTTAGGGGAGTATTTGCTTTTCGTCGTATGTCTCGGTCCTTCATATTGATTATTGATAAATGATTCTTCACATCACTTGGGATCTTTAGCAACAAAATGTAGGCCTCATGTCTTGTTAGGATCTTTTCGGACTCGCCAATCTTCGCATCTCGCTTCAATAAGTTATGCCTTGGCTATGAACTCTAATCAATCCCGAGCAACTTTTAAACGATATTGGGCTAGAAGCTAAGTAACTTTTCAAATCGTACAACCTTATTTATTGCAATTAAATTTATTAGCAAGCGATGGGAGAAAAAGCTCATAATCAACTCACATAAATTCATGAAAGAATACCAAACTTATAATTGACTTTATCATCTCTCTTTCTCCACAATTTAAAATCTCAAGGAATGAGACTCGTGGATGCTTAGCCAATTAAATCAAAGTTTTGGGCTTTTGAGTCATCTATAGGATCTTGCAAACTCTTAGACTTTTTCAAGTTTAGAATTCGCATTTTAAAGTTCCCTTGATAAACGACTCTCTAGGATCAATTATAGGAACTTGCGAAAAGTTCTTGTTCTTAACCCATAAGAGTTAAGACTTTCGCGTTTTAAAGTCCCCTATATAAAAGCCTAGCAAAACTTGACTTAAACACGTTAAGGATACTAGCTAGAGTAAACTTAGATAAGTAAACTCGGGTTGAGTCAAAAGATTCACAACGTTTGAAAATTAAAACCATTTTATTAAAATTTATTCTAGCAAAGAAAGAAAATAAATATACAAAAATAAAAAACAACTAGGCCAAAATAGATCAAAAATTTTGAAAAATGTCGAAAAATCAAATTTTCCGGTTAAAATGAGGACAAATAGATGGAAAAGCCCACTTAACTTCGATAGAAGTCCCCCTACACTTAATATAAACATTGTCCTTAATGTTTAAGCGTGTGGAAGTAAACTCCCCTACACTTAGGACATTGTGTACGTTGTTTAAATCTTGCTAAGGAAGAGACAACTAAAGTGATTCCTATTTTAATGTTGATGAATATAAAATAGAGAATCAAAAGGGTTTAGGATAGAACCGGGAAGACGTGTACATGGAATCACGGGTCGTCAAAAGTTATCAAGAATGTATCTTTGATAGCTCGAATCCCTGCACATGATAAGAAAGAAAACAACAAACACATACTAGGGTCTCCCCCTACACTTATTATGAAAACAAAAGAAAAAGGATAGATACTGCGGGGTGCCTCCCGAGAAGCGCTTGTTTTTGTTAACCGAGTCGTGAGCCTGACTCGACCTTGATTAGCATAGGAAGAAGCTTGAAACACATCCACCATGATAAAATACATGGTTTTCGTCCATTAAATAGCACAAGCTTAAGGCAAACAAGGCAAGCCAAAGAAGAATAGGCAAGGTTCCCTTAAGCAAAGATGGAGCACGGTGGTAGTAAGGGTGAAGAGTTACAAGCATATCTCCATGGTTTCCAAAAGTATTTCCTTTTATTTCATCAGATGGATACTGAGATGGATTAAAAATTACCATACCGGGATCAAATACCTTTTCCTTTAGGGGAAAATAACACTCAGGTTCAGTAGTCCTTGAAGATGATCCGCTCATAAATCACACAATCTCATCATCGGAAGGGGGATAGAGAGGTGTCAAGACATAAGTACTGCGGGTATCGGTGTCTTCCGGCTTCTTCTCCTTTGAAACGGGTTTCTTCATATCCAAAGGAGGATAAAGACCAAAATCAAAGTCCAAAGGAGGAGAATCACTCTCACTAGGGAAGTAGGTGTTGAGAAAAGTAGCAAAATCTTCCTCAAATGAGAGTCATCCAAAGTAGGATCAAGTATTGTTGGTGAAGGATCTTCATCAAAAGTAGGAGTAAGGTCATCATGAGAAGAATCACTCGAGAGAGTATCAGCCTCATCAAAATCATCATAAGTGGGCATGCCTGGATACTCAGAAGTAAAATCATCAGAATCATCCATATCAGAACTAGAATCGTCATCATAGTCATCATAGATCAGTGGAGACTCAAATATTGGTGGAGGATCTAAATTGGAGAGAGAATCATCCACATCATCTTGGAAAAGTGGATTATCGTAGTAAGAATCGAAAAGAGGATTGTTGTAGACGACAAAATCATCGAGCACATTAATCATATTCGCCGATTCTCTTCCATTGGGTTTTGTTGTGATCTTCCCCATTGTAAAAACTTGTGCATAATTCCCGATTCTTAAAATGAGCTCACCTTCAGCAACATCGACTAATGCTTTTCCGGTTCTCAAGAATGGCCGACCAAGTATTAAAGGAATACGAGGGTCCATTTCATAATCAACAACAACAAAGTCGACCGGAAAAGTGAAGGTGCCAACTTTAATGAACACATCTTCGGCAATACCAACGGGGTAAGCGAGAGTGCGATTTGCAAGCTCAAGAGTCATCTTTGTTGGTGTAAGGTCGGGTAATGATAGTGTTTTCCAAACACTTAAAGGCATCAGATTTATACTTTCCCCGAGATCGGCTAAGGCAGTAAATTCTTTTGTTTGGTTAAAAATGCATGGCAACACAAATGGACCGGGATCTCCAAGTTTCTCCGGAAGTTCTTTAAGAAGGATTGCAGAACAATTCTCATTCAATCGAGTATTAACAAACTCGGCCATCTTCTCCTTCTTATTAAGCAATTCCTTAAACATCTTAACAAATTGAGGCATTTGGGCAAGAGCTTCAACAAGGCTAAGGGTGATGGTCACTCCCGAAATCTTCTTCAAAAAGTTCGACACTTGAATGTCATCCTTGGTGACCAATCAGCCCTTGTCTAAGCGAGAAGGATAAGGAATGTTGGGTTTATAGGTGGAAGGTGGGGTTGGTGAAGGGTTCTTCTTGGGTGCTTCTTCATGCATAGGTGGAGACGGTAATGGAGAACTAATACTAGGCGTGGGAGTAGGCGGGAGAAATGGTGGTGGAGGAGGTGTAGATGGAGTAACTGGGGGAGGGGTAGATGGTCCTACTAAAGTTGCTCCACTGCGTGTAGTAATAGCACTCACATTCGCTCTCGGATTGGTGACGGTATTTGAAGGTAGAGAGCCCGAAGTAGAGGGTTGAGGAGTGGGTAAGAAACTAGCCAGCATATTCTTCAAATCATTTGTTTGAGTGCTAAAAGAGGTTTGTATATCATGTCGAAGCTCGGATCTAATATCATTACCTTGCTTAGTGATATCTCCTTTCAAATTGATAATTTGGCTTTGCAGATTCTTGATTTGCTCTCCTTGGGTTCTCATTAAGGTTTCAACATCTTGATTAATGGGTGGGGCTTGTTGAGCGGGTGGGTGATAAGGATTAGAAGCTCGAGGTGGGTTTGGGTTGCTTCTATTAAAGTTGTTGGGGTTGTGGTTTTGAGGAGAAAAACCGGGTGAAAGAAAGTTGTTAGAATAGTAACTTAGCAAGTTACGATCACCTTGATGTCGGGCTTGGTAATTTTCGGTTGAATAGTTACCATAAGCCGCATACACGTTTTCCGGATTGTCATGAGTAGAAGGACAATCAGTGTATGAATGAGGACCCTCGCAAATCTCACAAGAAGTTGCAACAGATTTAACTTGTTGTTGTTGATTTGTAGCCAAAAGTTGCATATCCTTGCTCATTTCGACCATTGCGCGGGTCAATTCGGTGATATCAGGGTTTGCAGAAGTAGAAGAAACATTGACTCTCGGGTTATTCCTTGAAGATGCGGATGAATCCCAATTTTTGTAATGAGTAGTCATGTTTTCTATAAGATCTCTACACTCCTCGGGTCTTCTTTTCATAAATGTGCCACCGGCGGATGCATTAATCGTATCACGATCACGAAAAGTTAAACCGTTGTAGAAAGTATCAATTAAGGTGACGGGGAGCATGTTGTGGTTTGGACATCGATCGATCAAAACATTATATCGTTCCCAAGCATCAAAAAGTGATTCATCAGGTTCTTGTGTAAATCCACTAATTTGATTCCGAAGGCTCGTGACCATGTATGGTGGAAAGTAGCGCGACAAAAATCATTGAGTCATCTCGTCCCAAGTATGAATTGAATTCTTCAGAAGACGATCAAACCATTTTTCGGGATGGTGGGATAAGGTGTGTGGAAATAGGTGAAGGAGAAGAAAATCCATAGTAACACCGGGCTACTTCATGCTTTGAGTAACGGTAATGAACTTGTCGAGGTGTTTGTTGGCATCATCATCCGGTAATCCGCAAAATGGACAAGTGTTCTGCACTTGTTGGATCATGTGATGCTTCAACGAAAACTCTGGAGCCGTGATTTGCATCGGCGCAATCGGTCCTCCTCGTCCATTCATTGTAGGTTGACACAGCTCCTCCATCGTTCTAAGATTGGGTGGGGGAACATTGTTGTTATTATTGTTGTTGAGGTGCGGTGGGTTATTGTTGTTGTTCACACCTGCCATATCTAAATCTTCACGAGTCTCGGGCTCTGTATAAGTTGAAGATCTAGTACGCATACACCTGCAAAAGCAAAAGAAAAAGATACCAAAGAAATAGAGAATATATATGTACGTGTAAAAATAAAAATAAAAATCTTTTTGGATTTTTGAAAATTTTTAACGATTTTTGAAAATTTTTGAGCAAGAAAAATAACGTTCACGAGTGAACGGATCCCAAAATTCAAGGCTTCTCTCACAGAAAACCGTTAATCTTTACGAAAAGAGCCGACAACAGCGCCATTTAATAACTGGTTTTTACTTAGTTATGAAAGTTCGTTGAACTAGTCTCTTCGAATTGAGAAAGGGAAAAATGTGCGACTCAGTCGTCTTTTGGTGGAAAACAATAGTTTGTCGTTGTAGTAAAATTAAATGTGCAAAAGTTTAAAGTAAATGACGGTAACTAAATCTAAAACTAATTAAAACGTAAATGGTGCAATATTAAAACTTTTAAAAGTAAATAAATTTAATGACAAAAATTAAAGCTCAACGAAAAGTAAATTTTGACAATATATTAAAAATGAAGACAATTAAAATAACACTTAAAGAAAAATAGCGGGAAAAATAAATGCTTAAAAATAAAACAGAGGATAAACAAAACCTGAGTCGGAATCCAAAATACCCTCACTATCCGGAATTACCAACAAGCTGCTTATCTGGAATAAGGCTGTCACCCTTATCCGCAATCTGAATCTACCTAATATCCGGAATAAACATACTCCCCTTATCCGGAATGTATTCGGTTCCTTATCCGGAATCCCCTGCCAAAGCTTATCCGGAATCCCCTTCGAGACCTTATCCGGAACTTGCCTCGGACCCTTATCCGGAATAATTACTCCAAAAGACTATCAGGAATCATTGTTCTGTTGCTTATCCAGAATAAGCAAACGATTGCTTATCCGGAATTAATCTTCGAAGCTTTATCCGGAATACCAACCCGAAGCCCTTATCCGGAATCTCCTTCTCGTGGCTATCCGGAATGCTTTGTAGTTTTATCCGGAATGTTTAAATCTCCCAATCCGGAATAACTGGTATCCGGAATAACTTTTGTAGCTTATCCGGAATACCCCTTTTCTTCCTTATCCGGAATCACCAATCCAACCCTATCCGGAATAAGCTGTTGTCACTCTTATCCGGAATCAGAATTGTTGCTTCGGAATGTGAATCGAAGGTTTATCCGAAATCTTCACACCTTGCCTTATCCGGAATACTTGAATATGCCCACTATCCGGAATAAGAGGGTTTTAATTAACCCGGATAACAATAAGAAGCAAATAAGCTACAAACTAAAATAAGATAAAAACAAATAAGCACTTAACTAAAACTTTTACCAAATCAAACTTAAGAAAAAGCTAATAAGCCAAAATTTAAAAACTTTTAAAAACACTAAATAATAAAAATATTTTAAAACAACTTTTTATAAAAATTAACTAATAAGCACTTAATTAAATTTAAGAAAAACACAATAAGCTATAAAATCAATAAGCTAACACAATCATAAACATAAAAACATGACAAATAATCAAATAAGCATGACAATAAGCACATAAGCATAAAGATTAAATCAAAAACAAGAAAGGTAGAATGAGAGATTAGTTAAGAACTTGATTAAAATTAAGATTCAAGAATTAAAGTAAAAACAAGAATTAAAAACTTACAAATTTAAGGTGCAAGACAAGAAATTAAAGGTGCAATTAAGTAAAGAACATTAAGAAAAGTGCAAGTAATTAAAGGTGGAAGACTAGTTTGTCAAGTTAGCCAACACCTCCTAATGTGAGATTAGGAGGGTACTTATAGGTGATTAGGGAAGGTTAAGCATGTGTTGCTTCTTTCTTTCTTTCTTTCTCGTCTTTTCGTCTTCTAAATTCTTCGACTTTTTTCGACTTTGTCTCGGGATTAATAAACCCGTCTTGTAATTTCTTCAATAATTTAGACTTGAGTTCTTCGGCTTTTATTAAACTTCCGTCTTTAGACTTTTCTTCGATAAATCTTTATAATAGGCCTTGGACTTCCGTTCTTTTTGCACTCTTGATCTTTTGACTTCGTCTTTTGTCGTTTTCTTCGATAAAAGCCCGTGAAAGCCCGTGTTTTCTTCCCTTTTCACATTTTGATCCTAAATCATAACAAAAACACATACCACGCATAATTCCGACATTTACGACATAAAATACACGTTTTGGCTTGGTTATTATTATAATTAAGTGGTAAAAGGATAAGTGTTTTCACACTTATCAAGCAGCAGTGTTAGATGAACGTGCACCAGCAGTAGATGAACTGGGTCTCCCCTGAAGTGGTTGCACCATTACTCTGCCATCTTGAATTGTAGCCTGTTGTCGAGAGTTAGAAGAGTTCCTTAACTGATTGTTTGTTGGAGCAGGTCCTCTGTAACCTTGTTTGTTCAATGTTTGAGTGAGATAAGCAGACATTTGAGCAAGTATATCAGTGGACTATCCCCTTGTCTAAACTCAGGGACAGGAATCTCATCGTCACAATAGAATGCTGGTGCTGATTGAGCTACAAGCTAATTTGAAGGAACACCACCATGTTGTGAGTAATGGGGTTGAGGGGCCTCAAGTTGTTGATAGGTAAGAGCAGGGTTTGTTGGAGGTTGATAAGGTGAATACTGTTGTGAAGCATAAGGTAACTGATGTGAGTCTCCTTGTGATGATGTTGCTGGTTGCTTGTATTGTTGGTGATAAGATGTAGGCGGTTGTGGCAAGATCGAATACTGTGGGAAGCTTGGTGTTTGATACAATGGTTGATAGGAAGATTGGTGTCCCAAAGCAAACAGAGAGTTGTGATATGACAATGTTGGATGGTTTGCCATTAATGCCAATGGTTCTTGATAAGATCCCTGGGAGATTCGTTTTTGGATCACATGCTTCTCGTGTTGTTGCAAGAAAGCATAGAGTTGATCTAAATTTGACTTGTGCAAATCTCGAATCATCTTAACATCTGTGACATATTGAATCCATTCTTGGGGTAACGTGTTCAAGAACTTTGTGTTTAGTTGAAACTGAGCAATCCTTAGATTATACACGTTCATATCATTCATCAAAGTAGTGAAACGCCATTAGTAATCGTGGAGAGTCTCCCCTGGAATGTATGTAAACCTATCAAACAAGTCATACAATTGACACTCTCGTTCTTGATTAGTTAGAGAGGTTCCTTGTAACAAAACAACTAATCGATCCCAAAGATCCTTTGCCACTGTGTGTTCACTTACCATTCTATAGATATCGGGTGGAAGGGCTTGAAGTATTGTCTGAACGGCCCTTTCATCTGCATCGACAATGAGTTTGTTAGCATCTGTTAACTCATGATACAACCTTGTCCGCGTCACATTATTGACATTAACTTCTCCCCAATCTAGTGGACCTTTTTCAATGGATTGAAGCATAAGTCGACCATTGGGTTTTCCCATGATGTAAGTTTTCATGCGACCTTGCCATGCTTCAAATAAATCTTTGATGAGCAACGGTGGGCGAGTGTCGGTACCCGAAATGATTGAAATATCAGTAAGTGATGTCATTGTAGGCATGAATGAATGAGGATTCATGTTTTATCACTTGAAGAAAAAACAGATTATCTTTTGATCGTTCGATGAAACAAAGTTGTGAAAGTTGTATTAGTAACGTGAGAAGTCTTCAAAAATAATGCCTAAGTCCATTACAAATTAGTAACAAGTCCTCAATGTCCAAATCAAAGTAACACAATTCCTAAATGTTAACAGTGAATATTTCCGCAATATGTAGGTTTAAATTCCTCAAAGTGCTAAAAGGATTCAATTTCGCAACTTGCAAAAAAAAATGATTCAATTTCGCAACTTGCAAAAAAATAAAAAAATGATTCAATTTCGCAATTGTGCTAAAAAATGATTCAATTTCGCAATTGTGCTAAAAAAGGATTCAATGTCGCAATGTCTGAGATTGATCCAATTCCGCAATGCACTTAGAAGGATTCAAATTCGCAATTGTGCCAAATGTCGCAATATGAATCAGAAATACAATTTCGCAATACGAATCAGAGAGACAATTTCGCAATACGAATCAGAGAGACAATTTCGCAATATGAACCAGAGAGACAATTTCGCAATACGAATCAGATATTGCGATTTCTTCCTAAAATTGTGGAACTCGGATGTACTTGTTGATTTTCAAGACTTTAAGCCAAAAATGATGCCAAACACCCAATTTTTTTGCGTTTTTGACCAATCCAAGTATCACAAATCTCTACCACGGCTATGTAGACGATTTATGAACTATCTAAACACCACAAAATGCAAAACATTTTGATGATTCGATCTCTAAAATAAAAGAAAACTCACGAAACCAATAAAGTATCAAGAACACAAATCAAGACAACTTTATTTCAGCCCATAGCTCTTGATACCAATTGTAGAATCAAGATAATCTATGATCTATCAAGAGGGTTGTTGTTTCTAGAGAGAGAAACTAGAGAGAGATGAGAGAAAAGTATGTGTAACTTATATTGAAAATGAAACAACCAACACCCCTTTCCATGGTGTAAAGGGGTTTATATACCCAAGTCCTTAAGTGGACTTGGGCCTCCGGCCCATGAACATTCTCATGGGTCGGGCTATTTAATAAACATTACATAAACAATACTACGAGCCTATAACTATATTGTTGGAGTGACCGAGAATTTCTTTATACGTAAAACGTATTTCCAACAGAGAACGGGTTTACCCACAAAATCTTGTCAAGGAGGTTCTTAATTGAAACTACTTGCCACAAGTACGATATTTAATATCGTCCAACGGTCTTCAACGACCGGAGGTAAAATGCTACCGAATCAGAATGAAATGTTCAAGGCCATTTCATCCGTGTATATGTTTTATTGCTAACTGTCTTATGCAGCGTAACAAGAAGGTGGCATTGCGGTGTAAAATCCAAAAGAAGTCATCAACACATGCTTATACTGTATGCACTTAATACTTCAAAAAATTCAAGAAAGTCTAAAAGTGAAGTCTTCCGCTGTATCAAACTCTGATGCTTTCAAGAATTTATAAAAGTATAAGTGATACAAGGCTTTTGGCCCGTATAAAAATTAAAGTTCGTTGTGTTGGTCTAATCGAATTGATCTAGGTTCTATGTGTGACTCTATTGTCTTTGGTGGAACAAAAGTGTTGTCGTTGTAGTATTAAAAATGTGCAAAGACTTAAAAGTAAATGTCGTTAAAATAAATTGACGAGTTAATTAAATCTAAACTAATTTAAAATTAAAGCGTGACGAGAATTAAAAATGGACAAAGTATAAAAACATAAGCCAAAAATTAAACAAGACAAAACATGAAAAATACTCCCCAATCGGAATATATTCCGATCAAGCCTCGTCGGAATGTGCACAACCGTCCAATCGGAATATGAGCTTACCCACAAATCGGAATATAGATTGGAATACCAATCAGAATATGTCACCTTACCTCTGATCGGAATAACCAAAACACCTTGATCGGAATAAGTACTTACCTGATCGGAATATGGGATAGACGTTGGTCGGAATGCTGATCGGAGCCCTTGATCGGAATACTGTCACTTACCCTGATCGGAATACCAAACACGCACCTCGATCGGAATAAGGAATGAAGCACCAATAGGAATAACTGTCACTAGACCAGATCGGAATATCCACTTACCTTGCTCTGATTGGAATACCAACTTACCCACCAAATCAGAATGCACAAACCCTTTTCTGACCAAGCCAAGGAGCTATGGTCGGAATGTAAAACCCCTTTCCGATTTGTCAGATCGGAATACGGGAGAAAAGGCACAAATTAAGCTAAACAAATAAGCTACTAATCAAATAAGCACAAGTCTAAAATCCTAAGGCAAACCGTATAAAGATAAGCTACTTAACTGAAATTTAAAGACTTTTAAAACACGAAATGAATAAGTTTTACGAAAAAAAAACAACTTTTTATATAAAAATAATTTTCATAAAAACTATATAAACTTGAAAATAAACAAAATAAGCTATGAAAATAAATGATCTAAAACAATCAAAAGCATAAAAACACAATCTTTAATCAAATAAGCAACACAATAAGCATATAAACATAAAGATCAAACAAAGAAAGAAAGGTAGAATGAGAGATCAAACAAGTAAAGTAAAGGTGCAATAAAGATAAAAGTAAACTTACTTGAAAATTAAAGTGCAAGACAAGGTAATTAAAGGTGCAAGTAATTAAAGGTGCAAGGTATTTAAATGTGCATAAAAGTAAAGGTGGAAGAACTAGTGTCACTCTAGCCAACAAAAACAAATGAATGAAAATGGGGTGTATTTATAGGAGATTAGGAGGGTGGTTAGAGGAAGCTTCCTCCCCTCCTTCCTTTCTTCTTAATTGTGCTATTAAGTCCTTCCTTCTTAATCTTTTTGTTAATCTTGGACTTTGATGACTTTTGGCTCGGGATTTCTTTGGACTCGTCTTTTAATTCTTCGATAAATAAGACTTGAGTTCCTCGGCTTTAAGTAAACTTCCGTCTTTTGACTTTTTCTTCGATAAATCTTCAGAATTGGTCTTGGACTTCCGTTCTTTTTGCACTCGTGACTTCTTGACTTCGTCTTTCATCTTTTTCTTCAATAAAAGTCCGTAAATGCCCTTGAATGCCCGTGTTTTCTCCACTTTTCACCTTTTCGTCCTAAATCACAACAAAAACACAAACCACGCATAATTCTGACATAAAAGACATAAAATACACGTTTTGGTCCGGTTATTATTGTAATTAAGTGGTAAAAAGGATGGGTGTTTTCACACCTATCAAATCCCCTACACTTGACCATTGCAATGTCCTCATGCAATGCATTAGTTACAAAGCACGTTTACATTTTTCATCATAATCAATTCATAGTGGCCTTTATTAAAGAAAATAGAAAACTATAAACATTCAAAGTAAAGAAATCAAAAGCATACCTTGGGTTTTGGAAATGTTGTGAATAATCATCATCCTCAAGTTTTCACTTTCTCCAAACCAAGCTTAAAAACAAGATCATTGTTATTATAAGTTAGTAGACTGACACAAACTCATGTGGGCCAATTATCCACTTAGACTCCCTTATTCCTAGGTGTATCTCTTATATTTTATTATTGTCTTGAATGATCACGAGGATGCATTGTTGACTTATTTCGATAGTTATTTAGTCCGAAAATAAAGTGAACGATTTAATCAATAGTTAGCTAAAGGACAAAATCTTTTAAAACTGCTTCTCGGGACCTCATAAAGTTCATATCTTGGCATAACTCGCTTCGCGATTTGAGACCTTTCTCGGACCGATATTTGGCAGCGACTTCATACTTCAAACCTTGAGAGACGTTCATGAAATTATGGTCTTCTCTTCATAATGGAATTTCTTCACTTGAAGTTTTGAGAGATTCATACTTGGACCACGACTTCTTCATTTTTCTCCAATCTTTATTTTGGACTTTGATATACAACGATCCGCTTCCTTTTATGACTTGGATCTATTTATCCTCATACCTTGTTAGGGTCTTTTCGGATACACTTCTCCATGACTTTTGGGGATTTTTTGCTTTTCGTCGTGTGTCTCGATCCTTCATATTGATTTTCGATAAATGATTCTTCACATCACTTTGGATCTTTAGCAACAAAATATAGCCCTCATGCCTTGTTAGGGCCTTTTCGGACTCGCCAATCTTCGCATCCCACTTCAATAAGTTATGCCTTGGCTATGAACTCTAATCCATACCGAGCAACTTTTAAACGATCTTGGGCTAGAAGCTAAGTAACTTTTCAAATCGTACAATGATGAGATGGCATTTATACATGATCTCATCGTTCTTTTCGGGCTTTAAATGCATAAAAATGTCATAAAATACCATATATATGCTTGTGTTTGTTTACTTGTGTATTTTAGGTATGGATATCGTGAAAAAGACAAAAGATCACAAGTTACAAGGAAAAACGGACACGAGAAACGAAGCCGTACAAAGAACCGGGCCCTAATCATGAAATATTCAACAAATACCCTTGAAGATTTGAAGACAAACAAGATTGATCCTCCAAGAATGAAGAAATGACACTTAAAACCCTTGTATATTAATAATTACAAGTTTGGTCCCTTAAGTTTGTCAAAATTGCAAAAAGGTCCTTCAACTTTGAAGAAATGGCAAGATTAGTCCCTCAACAAATCAAAATTGCCAATAATGTTCCCTCATAAAGTCAAATATGCAATGAAGACCTTTGAAGATCAAGAATGTTCAAAATCAGCCCTTGCAATATTCAAAAATGGCAAATATAACCCTTGAAAACCCTTTTTAAAAGTTTGGTGCCAAAATTGCCAAATGATGAAAGTTGATACAAGCTTAAATGGGCGCTGATGGGTTTTAAAAGAGAAAAGACAAAAGAAAGGAAGGATAAGGACTAAATGTGTGCACTTTGAAACATTCAAACCAAAACACGCGCCTAACACCCCTTTTCCCCCAAAATCGGATCAAACAGAGTTACTGTTCACCTTTTTCACCCCCAGAATTTACCTTACTTAAACATGGGTTAAAAATCAATTAACCTTGCACATGCGTGATTCACACACGCAGGAACATATCCCACACACAAAACCCTCACCCCATTCACTGTGGACCCTACCCCCAAATTCCTTTTCAACCAATCAGTATACACCTTGGTCTCCAAGTATTATGACGTGGCCAAAATCAACAGCTATGGTTATTTGCTTACTCCCAACGCACAAATAAACGCCCAGGATCAAATGTGACAACTCATCACTCAAACACGTCAAGGGGCATTTTGGAGATTTTCTTTGATTAGGGTTTTGATTTTAAGCATTCTAGTATGTTCTTAGAGTAGTATAAGAGGAGGATGAAGTCTGTTCATACCCCTTTGTTCCAGTTTCTCTTCAAAAATTTTGTAATCCTTTTTAATTAAAATAAAAGTTTGGTATTTGTTTTTAAGCAATATAATTCCTTTTTATGTTTATTTAAAGTTGGTATTTACTATTGAAGAGAGATTGAGTTCCATTTGTTAATTGGTGAAATAATTTTGTGTTTCAAAATTATTTCAAGGCTTTGAAAATCAGAGAATTTTTGGAAGAAATTGTTTCAGGTTTTTGGTGTTAAGAGTTCATTAGTAATTGGTAATATAGGTGTTTTAAAACGTTTTGAGAAGCTTTGAAAAGTTTTTGGAAGATTTTTAGAAAGAAAGAAAGTGAACAGAATATATATTGCTTATATTTGTGCTTGCTTTTCTTTGATTGTTCTTAAACAGGTGGAAGATATTTGGTTGATCATTGATCTGCATACACCCGGGTGTATAAGGAGGTGGATTTTCATCCACTAGAACCCTGGATGTAGGGTTCTAAGGTAAAAGTCCTTGTTCCTTTTTGAAGTTTCAGAATAGTTGTAGCTTATGTGATTTTTCATGCTAAGGTGTTCTTTGTCTGTTAAAGCTTTTGGATTTGAGTTCTTATGTGTTATTGTACATGTTAGATGCTATATGATCCAGATTCATTACGTTTTAAAGGCTTTGGTTTGGAAAAAATTGGAAAACTGAGTTTTAAAGGGTGTTTGGAAACGGGTTTAAGCAGGGTACAACATCTTTGAATGTGATTGAAAAGGTGTTAGCAAGGTTAAAAAAGGCTAAGATAGGTTATTAGCTAGTTGGTAAGAAAGTTTGCATAGATTTGAAGCATAGTTGTGAGTTTAAAAAGAAAAAGTAAGCTAGAAATCTTCTAAGTCACTTTCTGTTTATTTTTTATGAGATTTTGGTGATTGAATCTTGATTGCTTGTTAGTGTTAGGGAGATTGAGAGTTTTATATTGTTTGTGCATCAGTTTGTAAGTTTGTGTGCAAAGTTTGGGTGTTTGAAACTCACTAGTGTGCAAGTAATAAGCTTAAACAGCCACCAGACCTCTCATAACTACATCAGCAACATGCTTTGGCCTGTGTATGCATTTTTGTGATAATTTTGTGTGCTAGGTGATTGTTTCCTGCTTGTTCTTGACTCCTTGTGCTTCAAAGAGCACAAGGGTGCCTTGTTCATCCAAAATCATCCACAAACAAAGCATAGCCAAGCTCCTCTTGGCTTTTCATCCTTGTGAAGATAAGCAAGAAAACAAGCTAACTGCTTGTGTTCAAACTAAGAACAGGCCACGTTTTCCTTTGAATCTGACTTAATCTTGTTTAAAAAGAGGATTGGATTCGTGTTTCTAAGCTTGTTAAGGTCACAAATTGGTTTGAAAAAGTAAAAAAATAAAAAAAGAAAATTTGGCAAAAAGGTCACCCGCAACAGACTCGAACCCCCGACCTCTCGAAGGAGGAGTAAGGGGAACTACCGTTGATCTAGATGCCTTTTTACGTCTAAGTTTGATTTCATTAGTTATTTAACACGTTTTTCTTTCTAGCTTATTAAATAAAGCCGTAGCTTATTTCCCCCGTTTCCAGCTTATTTGATTTGTGTTTTTGGCTTATTTGATTTTTCCTAGGACCTTTATAGACTTTAGGATTTTTCTAGCTAATTTTTATATTTTTCCCTTTATTAAATTATTTTCTAGCATTTATTTATTAGCCGTACTTTAAAAAATCATTAAAAAATAGAAAAAAGAGTTTTAATTTTTAGGAAAAATTATTCTTAGCTTTTAAAATAATATTTTGAGGTTTACATCTAGTTTTGCTTTTATAAACTTTAATTTTTAATTTTATATCATTTTAAGGTTTTTTATAAACTTTAATCATTTTTATAAAATTATTAAAAAGGGTTTAGGAACTTTGATTTGTGTTTTTCTCTTAGTTAGATTATTTAGGATTTTTAGAAATTTTTTAGAATTAATTTTATTAACTTTTTATTTTTAGTATTATTTTAATATTATTTTATTATTAAAAATTCAAAGTTTTATTTTTCTTTCTTTTTCATTTTTCCTAGATTCTTTAGCAATAATTAGGACCTTTTCCATTTTTAGAATAATTTTCTTGCTTTTAGATTAATTTTTATGATTATTTTAAGTTTAATTAGTTTTTAATCATTTTAGATCATTTTTAGAGTTTTAAAAATAGTTTTAATAGCTTTTAATTTTTAGAAAATTACTTTTTAGTCTTATAATAATATAAGTTAAGTAGTTATTCAATAAAATCATATTTTAGACATTTTTATTAGTTGTATTTAATTTTAGGGCTTTAATTAGCATTTAAAATTAAATATTAAATTAATAAAAGGTTTTAAAATATCTTTGTTGGATTTTTATCTTTATTTATATTATTTTAGACTTCTTTTTAACCTTTTCTTTATTTTGTTTTTGGTTTTAGTAAATTTTTAATTTGGGTAGTTTTTCACGACTTTACGTTCACGTCTTTTTCGTCGTAGTGTAATTTTAACGTAACCGTCTTTTCATCCTTTCATCCCCATTCTTCTCAATATTAATCTCAAATAATTACAAGTTAGAACACACACATATACCTCCTTGGGAAACTAACTTTCTCTCTTTTATTTGATTGGGTCATTAGTGTTGATTTTTCCTAAAATCATCACTCGATACTTACCCTATTTTTAGTTGCTTGTTTTTCCTAAAGCAAGTATCTAAATTTACTACAATCATTTTGGCGCCGCTGCCGGGGAGGTGTGTTGTGCTTTAATTTGGAAGCTTTTGTTTTTGATATTATCCATAATAAGTATTTGTGTTAAGTGGAACTCCCTTAACACGTATTATCGGTTTTCTTGGTTTTTTCTTGTATAAATATTAATATATTGTATTAAGTATCACAATAAAAATACAATATCTCCAAAAGTGTGAAAACACAACCTTAATTGGGATTTGATCTCCTAATTATTGTATTCGAATCTCAAACAAAAAGAAAAAAGGCAAAAATAGATAAATACTTTCGAGAAGCTCGATTTTGAAAAATACAAACTATAAGGTGTGTATAAGGCGGGTATTATAAAATATACCCTAAGGAAAAAGGCTCTTAAGTGCTTCGCGCCGCTTCGTTTCCCCGCTTGCTTGTGAGTATTTTGACATTGAAGGCTAATCGAGGGTTTTGCCGCCCAAAGTATTATTACGTATACTATATTTGCTTGGTTTCTTTGTGATTAAACCCTCTTGAACAATTTGGTTTTCACCAAAGTTCTAAAGTCATTCGAAGGCGTTCACTCCACGTGATCGTTTTCATTCCTTTGAGGCTTCTTTAATCAAGAGTTTGATTCGAGGAGAGATTTTGTAGATTGTTGTCTACGAAGATACACCAAAATCCAAAAAAATTAAATATCATCAAAAACACAAAAAAAAAAATTGAAAATTCACAAAACACCCAAAAAGAATCTTCTTTGCTCACCTCCCATTCTTCGTGAAGTATATGATCACTCGTAATCAAGCAAAACGAGCTCGTAGACGTCTTCAAAAGCAAGCAAATCAAGGATCGTTGATTGTTGAAGAACCTCCAATTGTTGAACCTATTGTAGAACAAGAAGTCATCATGGCTAATCGTACTATGATGGAGTTGCTACAAGCACCCACCGAGGGTTTTGGAGAGGCTATTGTGATTCCCGCCATCCTTGCGGAGAATTTCGAGATTAAGACGGGTTTAATGTCGATGTTGCAAGCAAATAAGTTTAGAGGTCACGAGAAAGACAACCCGCATTACCACATTAGGAATTTCAACCGTCTCACCGCCACTAGAAAATTTAAGGATGTTCCACATGACGCCATTAAGATGATGTTGTTTCCATACTCGTTGGATGGACCCGCAAAAATTTGGCTCGAGAAAGAACCCCAAATTCGATTTTGACATGGGCCGATCTCGTTTCTAAGTTTGTGAACAAGTTTTTTCCACCATCTAAAACAACACACTTAAAAAATGAGATTTCACGATTTGTGCAACGTAATAATGAAAGTTTTTCAATGGCATGGGAACGATTTAAAGAGATGTTACATGAATGTCCACACCATGATTTCACGGAATTACATCAAGTGGATACTTTTTATAATGGGCTTAATGATCATGAACGAGATTATTTGAATGCCGCCGCGGGTGGTAATTTTTTGTGCAAGACGACAAATGAGGCTTTACAAATCATTGAAAATCGATCTAAGGTTTATAACCCTCATAACACACCGAGTGTTGCCAATATGGGTTCGTCATCTTCGTCACAATCGTCTCGTAGCATTAACGCCTTACATGATGAAGCTAATGAGGAAAATCGGTTTTTTGATAGATTTGCTAATCTAATGTCCCATTGGAAGGCTCAAGAAGCTTCCAATTCCGCTTCGGTTAAAGCGGTTGCTAAGAGTTGTTTATCTTGTGGGGGAGCTCATGATCTTTCCGAGTGCATTACCGCGGATGGTAACACTTCGAGTGCTTATGTAGCAACGGGAACTTACAACCAAAACGGCCAAGGTTCCCGTCCAAATCAAGCTCCACCAAACCAATATGTTAATAATTATCGAAACAACAACCAAGGTAATTACCAAGGCAACACACGCAATTACAACAAAGGGAATTATCAAAGTGGGAATGGACAAATCTCTAATCAAAACCAAAACCGTGATTTTCAAAACACTACACAAGGTTTTCAAAATGCTCACACGAAAAATTTGCAAGGAGAATTTTTGGATTATGCAAAAGCAAATGATGCTAAATTTGATAATATGCAACGTGAGATGATTAGCTTAAGATCCGAGTTGAAAAACGAGCTTAAAAATGAACTTGCTAATGAACTTAAAACTCATGCAAACAAAATGGAAGGAAATGTCCAACGTCTTCAACAAAACCAACAAAAGATGGAATTAGGACAACATGAGATTAAGCAAGAGTTATTAAAAGCGGATGCTAGGCAATCAAAATTTGAGGACCGAATGGCTAAGATGTTTGAAGCTATCATGTGTAAGCCCTCTTCTTCGGGTGGTCTTCCTAGTGATACCATTAACAACCCGAGGGGAGAATTGAAGGTTGTTGCTACACGAAGTGGTAAAACTTTCAAGGAACCAATCTCTCGTCCAAGTACTTCTACGGAGAAGGAAATCGAGAAAGAACCCGAGGTGATGGTCGAAAAGAAGCATATTACAATCCCACGAAGTACCGCTCAAACCACACCTACGGTTGAACCAATACCAATTGTGGAACCCGAGTTTCCAAGGCCGTTGCCTAATGACCAACCCACACCACCTTTACCTTACCCTTCAAGACGAAACAAAGAAAAAGCACAAGAACGGAACAATTATCAATTTGAGCTATTTATGAAAATGTTTCGTGATCTACATTTTAACATAAGTTTTGCCGACGCTCTTATCATGATGCCTCGATTCGCCGCAAACTTCAAAAGTATGCTAAACAACAAAGAGAAGTTACAACAATCGTCTAGTTGTTCATCGGTTTTTCTTAGCCGCATACCACAAAAAGTCGGTGATCCCGGTAAATTTTTTATTCCGTGTGCTATTCAAGATATGGAGGAATGCTACGCCTTGGCCGATCTTGGTGCTAGTATTAATTTAATTCCTCTCGAGATTTTCAAATCGCTTTCTCTTCCGGCTCTTACTCCTTCGAACATGTCTATCGAGATGGCCGATCATTCTACGATCTTAGCATGTGGAGTAGCCGAGGACGTTTTCGTTAAAGTCGGAAAGTTTTACTATCCCGTTGACTTTATCGTTGTAGACATTCCTATCGATCGAAAAGTTCCTCTCATTTTGGGTCGTTCATTTTTGGATACATCAAGAGCACTTATCGATGTTCATGCTCGAAAAATCACCCTTCGTTTCAATGAAGAAGAACTTGTCATCAATGCAACACAAAACTCCAATCTTTCTCATGTCTATTCTATTGCGACTTTAAACCATGGTGACTCGACCAATGTCATTTGCAAAGAATTTTCACCAATAGTTTTAGGAAATGTCGCCAAAAACAATTTACCATTTCCTCCGCCGGTAGAGGTTATGAGTGTAAAGCCTACAAAGAAGAAACCATCAATACTTGAATCGAAAAATCCTTCGCCTCACCTCGAACATTCATTCTTGAAAAGTGTTGATAAGTTGCCGGTTTCTACGAAAAATCTTTCGGATGATGAATATGTAGACCCCGATGGGGAGGTTTTCTTCGTCAATAAACGTTTTGAGAACTTGCCACCACCAAAACCAAAACGGTTTCAAAATGTGAGAATTTTTAGTGTAACTAACATCGTATAGAAACACCGAATATTTTCGACATAATCAAAAAGGGTTTTCATAAGAAGAGTTCAAAAGATACAAAAGGAAAAGATCTTAAATGTGATTTAATTGATTTTTCTACAAATCTAACTCCGTCATCACCACGTGTTTTGAGTGCTACAAACTCGTCTACTCCTTTTGACGATGCTTTGTGTGGTTTTAGTATGGGGGAAGCCCCTTATGTTCCCTCATCCTTGTCCACCGAGGACGAGATATTCGATCCCGGAATTTCATGTAAAGGGAAATCTCGGTCTTCCACCGATGCAATAAATGGAAAATCTTTCTATTTGATTGGTGCGAGTCTACCTCGAGTAGCTCAAACGTTTGTCTTACCAATTGTCTCACCCTTCTACTTCTCATCTATTTTCTTCAAACTCTTTGAGTTTATGGCACATGTTTAAATGGCGTTAAATTGTTTTTCAATGGAAACGAGAACGCCATTTTCGACCCCGGTATTTTGCATCACTTAAGGACTTAGTCCTTTATACCGGTTGCTTTTTGGGCCTTGTTTATCATGTAAGCCCCATCAAAAATTGACCATACCATGAATTTCCCTAAATGTTCACATTTTGAGGGGATCGAGTCGAGCTCATGACTCGGTTATCAAAAACGAGGTGCCTCGTGGGGGAGATCCCATGCTTATCTTTTATGTTCACTAATAAGGGGACTTGTACCCTTCCAACTCGTTGTCTCGTGGTTGTTTGTGATTGTGTTATCTAGATTATCATCATCATCTACGATTGAAGACTCTCGTGTTCGTTTACGTGAACCTCCATCGTTCGTTTAAAGAAGTTTTTCACGATTACATGACATATCCTTTATTGTTCTAACAATTATCTTTTAGCATAATTAATAAACGGCTTTAGATATATTGTTGATCACCCTTTCCATGCTAGATCTTAAGCATTCGACTCTTCGTCTCTAGTATGGGGGTGCTCCACCTTTAGACTCGAAACATTGAGGACAATGTTTACTTTTAGTATGGGGGGGTGAATAGGTACTTGCTTTGCTACGCCCTCACGTTTTCCAATCTTCAATGTTTTGTTTTGTTAATAAGGCTAAAAATGGCCAAATTTTAAAATTTTCCTTAGTTTTCATAAGTGTTTTTAAGACACGAATGTATATTTTCCGATGGGTAGAATAAGAGTTAATTTTTGACTTGATGGGCATTTGGAGCCATTTACATTCCTTAACTCGCTCAATTCAAGTTTTGCTAGACTTTTATATAGGGATCTTTAAAACGCGAAAGTCTTAATTCATTCGGGTTAAGAACAAGAACTTTTCGCAAGTTCCTATAATTGATTCTAGAAAGTCACTTATCAAGGGAACTTTAAAACGCATTCTCTAAACTTGAAAAAGTCCAAGAAAGTGCAAGATCCTATAGGTGGCTTGAAAACCCAAAACTTTGATTTGATATAGTCTTAATGAAAGCTAATCCAAATTTGGCTTAATTTTGACTTGCATGGCTAAGTATTCACGAGTCTCTTTAATTAGAGGTCTTTATATAGTGAAGAACGAGAAATGATAGAGTTAGACAAGCGATCATGCTAAACGTAGAACATGAAAATGTTCTTTCAAAAACTCATATGTTTTTAATTGTGGCTTTTTCTTCCCATAAGATCAATGCATTAGGATTAAATCATAATTGCAATAAGTAAGGTCGTACGATTTGAAAGGTTACTTAGCCTCTAGCACAAGATCGTTTAAAAGTTGCTCGGGGTTGAATAGAGTTCATAGCCAAGGCATAACTTATTGAAGCGGGACGCGAAGATTGGTGATTATCCAAAAAGGCCCTAACAAGGCATGAGGAGCTCTATTTTTGCTAAAGATCCAAAGATGATGTGAAGTATCATTATTCCTAAATCAATATGAAGGATCGAGACACACGACGAGAAGCAATTACTCCCCTAAAGAATGGAGAAAGTCTATCCAAAAAGACCCTAACAAGGTATGAGGATAAATATATCCAAGTCCGAAAAGGAGGCGGATCGTTGTATATCAAAATCCAAAGTAAAGATTGAAGAAAAATGATGAAGTCGTGGTCCTATATGAAGAATCTCTCAAAAACGTCAAGTGAAAAAATTCCAAATATATGAAGAGAAGACCATTATTTCAAGAACGTCTTCCCAAGATTTGAAGTATGAAGTACATGCCAAATATCGGTCCGAGAAAGGTCTCAAATCGTGAAACGAGTTATGCCAAGATATGAACTTAAGGAGATACACGAGAAGCCGTTTTAAAAGATTTTGTCCTTCGGCTAACTATTGATCAAATCGTGCTACTTTGCTTTCGGACTAATTACTCAAATAAGTCAATATGAATCACTTGTGATCCATGACAAATAGATAAAAAATGCTAGTAACCCATTTTCTTTTATAATAACTAGGATTGCGGGGAGAAAAAGTATTACACAATTTGGACGTATGAGTAGTGTTAGCATTGTGACTTGTACCAACAATGATCTTGTTTTTGCACTTAGCATGGAATGTATGACAATCAAGGATGACGAAGTTTACTCTAAGGGACATTAACTTGTTTCTATTCTTTGACCCTAAAAGTCACCTTTTAGTGATGAAAATCATACATTATGTCTTTACACATTCTCGTAGTATGTTGCAAGTCTTTTACTTTTCAATAAAGGTTAATAAAATTGAACTTGGGTGATGCTTAGATACTTTATTCTAGCATTGCGTGAGGGCACGACAATGGCTTAGTATGGGGGAGTGATGAGATGGCATTTATACATGATCTCATCGTTCTTTTCGGGCTTTAAATGCATAAAAATGTCATAAAATACCATATATATGCTTGTGTTTGTTTACTTGTGTATTTTAGGTATGGATATCGTGAAAAAGACAAAAGATCACAAGTTACAAGGAAAAACGGACACGAGAAACGAAGCCGTACAAAGAACCGGGCCCTAATCATGAAATATTCAACAAATACCCTTGAAGATTTGAAGACAAACAAGATTGATCCTCCAAGAATGAAGAAATGACACTTAAAACCCTTGTATATTAATAATTACAAGTTTGGTCCCTTAAGTTTGTCAAAATTGCAAAAAGGTCCTTCAACTTTGAAGAAATGGCAAGATTAGTCCCTCAACAAATCAAAATTGCCAATAATGGTCCCTCATAAAGTCAAATATGCAATGAAGACCTTTGAAGATCAAGAATGTTCAAAATCAGCCCTTGCAATATTCAAAAATGGCAAATATAACCCTTGAAAACCCTTTTTAAAAGTTTGGTGCCAAAATTGCCAAATGATGAAAGTTGATACAAGCTTAAATGGGCGCTGATGGGTTTTAAAAGAGAAAAGACAAAAGAAAGGAAGGATAAGGACTAAATGTGTGCACTCTGAAACATTCAAACCAAAACACGCGCCTAACACCCCTTTTCCCCCAAAATCGGATCAAACAGAGTTACTGTTCACCTTTTTCACCCCCAGAATTTACCTTACTTAAACATGGGTTAAAAGTCAATTAACCTTGCACATGCGTGATTCACACACGCAGGAACATATCCCACACACAAAACCCTCACCCCATTCACTGTGGACCCTACCCCCAAATTCCTTTTCAACCAATCAGCATACACCTTGGTCTCCAAGTATTATGACGTGGCCAAAATCAACAGCTATGGTTATTTGCTTACTCCCAACGCACAAATAAACGCCCAGGATCAAATGTGACAACTCATCACTCAAACACGTCAAGGGGCATTTTGGAGATTTTCTTTGATTAGGGTTTTGATTTTAAGCATTCTAGTATGTTCTTAGAGTAGTATAAAAGGAGGATGAAGTCTGTTCATACCCCTTTGTTCCAGTTTCTCTTCAAAAATTTTGTAATCCTTTTTAATTAAAATAAAAGTTTGGTATTTGTTTTTAAGCAATATAATTCCTTTTTATGTTTATTTAAAGTTGGTATTTACTATTGAAGAGAGATTGAGTTCCATTTGTTAATTGGTGAAATAATTTTGTGTTTCAAAATTATTTCAAGGCTTTGAAAATCTGAGAATTTTTGGAAGAAATTGTTTCAGGTTTTTGGTGTTAAGAGTTCATTAGTAATTGGTAATATAGGTGTTTCAAAACGTTTTGAGAAGCTTTGAAAAGTTTTTGGAAGATTTTTAGAAAGAAAGAAAGTGAACAGAATATATATTGCTTATATTTGTGCTTGCTTTTCTTTGATTGTTCTTAAACAGGTGGAAGATATTTGGTTGATCATTGATCTGCATACACCCGGGTGTATAAGGAGGTGGATTTTCATCCACTAGAACCCTGGATGTAGGGTTCTAAGGTAAAAGTCCTTGTTCCTTTTTGAAGTTTCAGAATAGTTGTAGCTTATGTGATTTTTCATGCTAAGGTGTTCTTTGTCTGTTAAAGCTTTTGGATTTGAGTTCTTATGTGTTATTGTACATGTTAGATGCTATATGATCCAGATTCATTAAGTTTTAAAGGCTTTGGTTTGGAAAAAATTGGAAAACTGAGTTTTAAGGGGTGTTTGGAAACGGGTTTAAGCAGGGTACAACATCTTTGAATGTGATTGAAAAGGTGTTAGCAAGGTTAAAAAAGGCTAAGATAGGTTATTAGCTAGTTGGTAAGAAAGTTTGCATAGATTTGAAGCATAGTTGTGAGTTTAAAAAGAAAAAGTAAGCTAGAAATCTTCTAAGTCACTTTCTGTTTATTTTTTATGAGATTTTGGTGATTGAATCTTGATTGCTTGTTAGTGTTAGGGAGATTGAGAGTTTTATATTGTTTGTGCATCAGTTTGTAAGTTTGTGTGCAAAGTTTGGGTGTTTGAAACTCACTAGTGTGCAAGTAATAAGCTTAAACAGCCACCAGACCTCTCATAACTACATCAGCAACATGCTTTGGCCTGTGTATGCATTTTTGTGATAATTTTGTGTGCTAGGTGATTGTTTCCTGCTTGTTCTTGACTCCTTGTGCTTCAAAGAGCACAAGGGTGCCTTGTTCATCCAAAATCATCCACAAACAAAGCATAGCCAAGCTCCTCTTGGCTTTTCATCCTTGTGAAGATAAGCAAGAAAACAAGCTAACTGCTTGTGTTCAAACTAAGAACAGGCCACGTTTTCCTTTGAATCTGACTTAATCTTGTTTAAAAAGAGGATTGGATTCGTGTTTCTAAGCTTGTTAAGGTCACAAATTGGTTTGAAAAAGTAAAAAAATAAAAAAAGAAAATTTGGCAAAAAGGTCACCCGCAATAGACTCGAACCCCCGACCTCTCGAAGGAGGAGTAAGGGGAACTACCGTTGATCTAGATGCCTTTTTACGTCTAAGTTTGATTTCATTAGTTATTTAACACGTTTTTCTTTCTAGCTTATTAAATAAAGCCGTAGCTTATTTCCCCCGTTTCCAGCTTATTTGATTTGTGTTTTTGGCTTATTTGATTTTTCCTAGGACCTTTATAGACTTTAGGATTTTTCTAGCTAATTTTTATATTTTTCCCTTTATTAAATTATTTTCTAGCATTTATTTATTAGCCGTACTTTAAAAAATCATTAAAAAATAGAAAAAAGAGTTTTAATTTTTAGGAAAAATTATTCTTAGCTTTTAAAATAATATTTTGAGGTTTACATCTAGTTTTGCTTTTATAAACTTTAATTTTTAATTTTATATCATTTTAAGGTTTTTTATAAACTTTAATCATTTTTATAAAATTATTAAAAAGGGTTTAGGAACTTTGATTTGTGTTTTTCTCTTAGTTAGATTATTTAGGATTTTTAGAAATTTTTTAGAATTAATTTTATTAACTTTTTATTTTTAGTATTATTTTAATATTATTTTATTATTAAAAATTCAAAGTTTTATTTTTCTTTATTTTTCATTTTTCCTAGATTCTTTAGCAATAATTAGGACCTTTTCCATTTTTAGAATAATTTTCTTGCTTTTAGATTAATTTTTATGATTATTTTAAGTTTAATTAGTTTTTAATCATTTTAGATCATTTTTAGAGTTTTAAAAATAGTTTTAATAGCTTTTAATTTTTAGAAAATTACTTTTTAGTCTTCTAATAATATAAGTTAAGTAGTTATTCAATAAAATCATATTTTAGACATTTTTATTAGTTGTATTTAATTTTAGGGCTTTAATTAGCATTTAAAATTAAATATTAAATTAATAAAAGGTTTTAAAATATCTTTGTTGGATTTTTATCTTTATTTATATTATTTTAGACTTCTTTTTAACCTTTTCTTTATTTTGTTTTTGGTTTTAGTAAATTTTTAATTTGGGTAGTTTTTCACGACTTTACGTTCACGTCTTTTTCGTCGTAGTGTAATTTTAACGTAACCGTCTTTTCATCCTTTCATCCCCATTCTTCTCAATATTAATCTCAAATAATTACAAGTTAGAACACACACATATACCTCCTTGGGAAACTAACTTTCTCTCTTTTATTTGATTGGGTCATTAGTGTTGATTTTTCCTAAAATCATCACTCGATACTTACCGCTATTTTTAGTTGCTTGTTTTTCCTAAAGCAAGTATCTAAATTTACTACAATCATTTTGGCGCCGCTGCCGGGGAGGTGTGTTGTGCTTTAATTTGGAAGCTTTTGTTTTTGATATTATCCATAATAAGTATTTGTGTTAAGTGGAACTCCCTTAACACGTATTATCGGTTTTCTTGGTTTTTTCTTGTATAAATATTAATATATTGTATTAAGTATCACAATAAAAATACAATATCTCCAAAAGTGTGAAAACACAACCTTAATTGGGATTTGATCTCCTAATTATTGTATTCGAATCTCAAACAAAAAGAAAAAAGGCAAAAATAGATAAATACTTTCGAGAAGCTCGATTTTGAAAAATACAAACTATAAGGTGTGTATAAGGCGGGTATTATAAAATATACCCTAAGGAAAAAGGCTCTTAAGTGCTTCGCGCCGCTTCGTTTCCCCGCTTGCTTGTGAGTATTTTGACATTGAAGGCTAATCGAGGGTTTTGCCGCCCAAAGTATTATTACGTATACTATATTTGCTTGGTTTCTTTGTGATTAAACCCTCTTGAACAATTTGGTTTTCACCAAAGTTCTAAAGTCATTCGAAGGCGTTCACTCCACGTGATCGTTTTCATTCCTTTGAGGCTTCTTTAATCAAGAGTTTGATTCGAGGAGAGATTTTGTAGATTGTTGTCTACGAAGATACACCAAAATCCAAAAAAATTAAATATCATCAAAAACACAAAAAAAAAAATTGAAAATTCACAAAACACCCAAAAAGAATCTTCTTTGCTCACCTCCCATTCTTCGTGAAGTATATGATCACTCGTAATCAAGCAAAACGAGCTCGTAGACGTCTTCAAAAGCAAGCAAATCAAGGATCGTTGATTGTTGAAGAACCTCCAATTGTTGAACCTATTGTAGAACAAGAAGTCATCATGGCTAATCGTACTATGATGGAGTTGCTACAAGCACCCACCGAGGGTTTTGGAGAGGCTATTGTGATTCCCGCCATCCTTGCGGAGAATTTCGAGATTAAGACGGGTTTAATGTCGATGTTGCAAGCAAATAAGTTTAGAGGTCACGAGAAAGACAACCCGCATTACCACATTAGGAATTTCAACCGTCTCACCGCCACTAGAAAATTTAAGGATGTTCCACATGACGCCATTAAGATGATGTTGTTTCCATACTCGTTGGATGGACCCGCAAAAATTTGGCTCGAGAAAGAACCCCAAATTCAATTTTGACATGGGCCGATCTCGTTTCTAAGTTTGTGAACAAGTTTTTTCCACCATCTAAAACAACACACTTAAAAAATGAGATTTCACGATTTGTGCAACGTAATAATGAAAGTTTTTCAATGGCATGGGAACGATTTAAAGAGATGTTACATGAATGTCCACACCATGATTTCACGGAATTACATCAAGTGGATACTTTTTATAATGGGCTTAATGATCATGAACGAGATTATTTGAATGCCGCCGCGGGTGGTAATTTTTTGTGCAAGACGACAAATGAGGCTTTACAAATCATTGAAAATCGATCTAAGGTTTATAACCCTCGTAACACACCGAGTGTTGCCAATATGGGTTCGTCATCTTCGTCACAATCGTCTCGTAGCATTAACGCCTTACATGATGAAGCTAATGAGGAAAATCGGTTTTTTGATAGATTTGCTAATCTAATGTCCCATTGGAAGGCTCAAGAAGCTTCCAATTCCGCTTCGGTTAAAGCGGTTGCTAAGAGTTGTTTATCTTGTGGGGGAGCTCATGATCTTTCCGAGTGCATTACCGCGGATGGTAACACTTCGAGTGCTTATGTAGCAACGGGAACTTACAACCAAAACGGCCAAGGTTCCCGTCCAAATCAAGCTCCACCAAACCAATATGTTAATAATTATCGAAACAACAACCAAGGTAATTACCAAGGCAACACACGCAATTACAACAAAGGGAATTATCAAAGTGGGAATGGACAAATCTCTAATCAAAACCAAAACCGTGATTTTCAAAACACTACACAAGGTTTTCAAAATGCTCACACGAAAAATTTGCAAGGAGAATTTTTGGATTATGCAAAAGCAAATGATGCTAAATTTGATAATATGCAACGTGAGATGATTAGCTTAAGATCCGAGTTGAAAAACGAGCTTAAAAATGAACTTGCTAATGAACTTAAAACTCATGCAAACAAAATGGAAGGAAATGTCCAACGTCTTCAACAAAACCAACAAAAGATGGAATTAGGACAACATGAGATTAAGCAAGAGTTATTAAAAGCGGATGCTAGGCAATCAAAATTTGAGGACCGAATGGCTAAGATGTTTGAAGCTATCATGTGTAAGCCCTCTTCTTCGGGTGGTCTTCCTAGTGATACCATTAACAACCCGAGGGGAGAATTGAAGGTTGTTGCTACACGAAGTGGTAAAACTTTCAAGGAACCAATCTCTCGTCCAAGTACTTCTACGGAGAAGGAAATCGAGAAAGAACCCGAGGTGATGGTCGAAAAGGAGCATATTACAATCCCACGAAGTACCGCTCAAACCACACCTACGGTTGAACCAATACCAATTGTGGAACCCGAGTTTCCAAGGCCGTTGCCTAATGACCAACCCACACCACCTTTACCTTACCCTTCGAGACGAAACAAAGAAAAAGCACAAGAACGGAACAATTATCAATTTGAGCTATTTATGAAAATGTTTCGTGATCTACATTTTAACATAAGTTTTGCCGACGCTCTTATCATGATGCCTCGATTCGCCGCAAACTTCAAAAGTATGCTAAACAACAAAGAGAAGTTACAACAATCGTCTAGTTGTTCATCGGTTTTTCTTAGCCGCATACCACAAAAAGTCGGTGATCCCGGTAAATTTTTTATTCCGTGTGCTATTCAAGATATGGAGGAATGCTACGCCTTGGCCGATCTTGGTGCTAGTATTAATTTAATTCCTCTCGAGATTTTCAAATCGCTTTCTCTTCCGGCTCTTACTCCTTCGAACATGTCTATCGAGATGGCCGATCATTCTACGATCTTAGCATGTGGAGTAGCCGAGGACGTTTTCGTTAAAGTCGGAAAGTTTTACTATCCCGTTGACTTTATCGTTGTAGACATTCCTATCGATCGAAAAGTTCCTCTCATTTTGGGTCGTTCATTTTTGGATACATCAAGAGCACTTATCGATGTTCATGCTCGAAAAATCACCCTTCGTTTCAATGAAGAAGAACTTGTCATCAATGCAACACAAAACTCCAATCTTTCTCATGTCTATTCTATTGCGACTTTAAACCATGGTGACTCGACCAATGTCATTTGCAAAGAATTTTCACCAATAGTTTTAGGAAATGTCGCCAAAAACAATTTACCATTTCCTCCGCCGGTAGAGGTTATGAGTGTAAAGCCTACAAAGAAGAAACCATCAATACTTGAATCGAAAAATCCTTCGCCTCACCTCGAACATTCATTCTTGAAAAGTGTTGATAAGTTGCCGGTTTCTACGAAAAATCTTTCGGATGATGAATATGTAGACCCCGATGGGGAGGTTTTCTTCGTCGATAAACGTTTTGAGAACTTGCCACCACCAAAACCAAAACGGTTTCAAAATGTGAGAATTTTTAGTGTAACTAACATCGTCTTAGAAACACCGAATATTTTCGACATAATCAGAAAGGGTTTTCATAAGAAGAGTTCAAAAGATACAAAAGGAAAAGATCTTAAATGTGATTTAATTGATTTTTCTACAAATCTAACTCCGTCATCACCACGTGTTTTGAGTGCTACAAACTCGTCTACTCCTTTTGACGATGCTTTGTGTGGTTTTAGTATGGGGGAAGCCCCTTATGTTCCCTCATCCTTGTCCACCGAGGACGAGATATTCGATCCCGGAATTTCATGTAAAGGGAAATCTCGGTCTTCCACCGATGCAATAAATGGAAAATCTTTCTATTTGATTGGTGCGAGTCTACCTCGAGTAGCTCAAACGTTTGTCTTACCAATTGTCTCACCCTTCTACTTCTCATCTATTTTCTTCAAACTCTTTGAGTTTATGGCACATGTTTAAATGGCGTTAAATTGTTTTTCAATGGAAACGAGAACGCCATTTTCGACCCCGGTATTTTGCATCACTTAAGGACTTAGTCCTTTATACCGGTTGCTTTTTGGGCCTTGTTTATCATGTAAGCCCCATCAAAAATTGACCATACCATGAATTTCCCTAAATGTTCACATTTTGAGGGGATCGAGTCGAGCTCATGACTCGGTAATCAAAAACGAGGTGCCTCGTGGGGGAGATCCCATGCTTATCTTTTATGTTCACTAATAAGGGGACTTGTACCCTTCCAACTCGTTGTCTCGTGGTTGTTTGTGATTGTGTTATCTAGATTATCATCATCATCTACGATTGAAGACTCTCGTGTTCGTTTACGTGAACCTCCATCGTTCGTTTAAAGAAGTTTTTCACGATTACATGACATATCCTTTATTGTTCTAACAATTATCTTTTAGCATAATTAATAAACGGCTTTAGATATATTGTTGATCACCCTTTCCATGCTAGATCTTAAGCATTCGACTCTTCGTCTCTAGTATGGGGGTGCTCCACCTTTAGACTCGAAACATTGAGGACAATGTTTACTTTTAGTATGGGGGGGTGAATAGGTACTTGCTTTGCTACGCCCTCACGTTTTCCAATCTTCAATGTTTTGTTTTGTTAATAAGGCTAAAAATGGCCAAATTTTAAAATTTTTCTTAGTTTTCATAAGTGTTTTTAAGACACGAATGTATATTTTCCGATGGGTAGAATAAGAGTTAATTTTTGACTTGATGGGCATTTGGAGCCATTTACATTCCTTAACTCGCTCAATTCAAGTTTTGCTAGACTTTTATATAGGGATCTTTAAAACGCGAAAGTCTTAATTCATTCGGGTTAAGAACAAGAACTTTTCGCAAGTTCCTATAATTGATTCTAGAAAGTCACTTATCAAGGGAACTTTAAAACGCATTCTCTAAACTTGAAAAAGTCCAAGAAAGTGCAAGATCCTATAGGTGGCTTGAAAACCCAAAACTTTGATTTGATATAGTCTTAATGAAAGCTAATCCAAATTTGGCTTAATTTTGACTTGCATGGCTAAGTATTCACGAGTCTCTTTAATTAGAGGTCTTTATATAGTGAAGAACGAGAAATGATAGAGTTAGACAAGCGATCATGCTAAACGTAGAACATGAAAATGTTCTTTCAAAAACTCATATGTTTTTAATTGTGGCTTTTTCTTCCCATAAGATCAATGCATTAGGATTAAATCATAATTGCAATAAGTAAGGTCGTACGATTTGAAAGGTTACTTAGCCTCTAGCACAAGATCGTTTAAAAGTTGCTCGGGGTTGAATAGAGTTCATAGCCAAGGCATAACTTATTGAAGCGGGACGCGAAGATTGGTGATTATCCAAAAAGGCCCTAACAAGGCATGAGGAGCTCTATTTTTGCTAAAGATCCAAAGATGATGTGAAGTATCATTATTCCTAAATCAATATGAAGGATCGAGACACACGACGAGAAGCAATTACTCCCCTAAAGAATGGAGAAAGTCTATCCAAAAAGACCCTAACAAGGTATGAGGATAAATATATCCAAGTCCGAAAAGGAGGCGGATCGTTGTATATCAAAATCCAAAGTAAAGATTGAAGAAAAATGATGAAGTCGTGGTCCTATATGAAGAATCTCTCAAAAACGTCAAGTGAAAAAATTCCAAATATATGAAGAGAAGACCATTATTTCAAGAACGTCTTCCCAAGATTTGAAGTATGAAGTACATGCCAAATATCGGTCCGAGAAAGGTCTCAAATCGTGAAACGAGTTATGCCAAGATATGAACTTAAGGAGATACACGAGAAGCCGTTTTAAAAGATTTTGTCCTTCGGCTAACTATTGATCAAATCGTGCTACTTTGCTTTCGGACTAATTACTCAAATAAGTCAATATGAATCACTTGTGATCCATGACAAATAGATAAAAAATGCTAGTAACCCATTTTCTTTTATAATAACTAGGATTGCGGGGAGAAAAAGTATTACACAATTTGGACGTATGAGTAGTGTTAGCATTGTGACTTGTACCAACAATGATCTTGTTTTTGCACTTAGCATGGAATGTATGACAATCAAGGATGACGAAGTTTACTCTAAGGGACATTAACTTGTTTCTATTCTTTGACCCTAAAAGTCACCTTTTAGTGATGAAAATCATACATTATGTCTTTACACATTCTCGTAGTATGTTGCAAGTCTTTTACTTTTCAATAAAGGTTAATAAAATTGAACTTGGGTGATGCTTAGATACTTTATTCTAGCATTGCGTGAGGGCACGACAATGGCTTAGTATGGGGGAGTGATGAGATGGCATTTATACATGATCTCATCGTTCTTTTCGGGCTTTAAATGCATAAAAATGTCATAAAATACCATATATATGCTTGTGTTTGTTTACTTGTGTATTTTAGGTATGGATATCGTGAAAAAGACAAAAGATCACAAGTTACAAGGAAAAACGGACACGAGAAACGAAGCCGTACAAAGAACCGGGCCCTAATCATGAAATATTCAACAAATACCCTTGAAGATTTGAAGACAAACAAGATTGATCCTCCAAGAATGAAGAAATGACACTTAAAACCCTTGTATATTAATAATTACAAGTTTGGTCCCTTAAGTTTGTCAAAATTGCAAAAAGGTCCTTCAACTTTGAAGAAATGGCAAGATTAGTCCCTCAACAAATCAAAATTGCCAATAATGGTCCCTCATAAAGTCAAATATGCAATGAAGACCTTTGAAGATCAAGAATGTTCAAAATCAGCCCTTGCAATATTCAAAAATGGCAAATATAACCCTTGAAAACCCTTTTTAAAAGTTTGGTGCCAAAATTGCCAAATGATGAAAGTTGATACAAGCTTAAATGGGCGCTGATGGGTTTTAAAAGAGAAAAGACAAAAGAAAGGAAGGATAAGGACTAAATGTGTGCACTTTGAAACATTCAAACCAAAACACGCGCCTAACACCCCTTTTCCCCCAAAATCGGATCAAACAGAGTTACTGTTCACCTTTTTCACCCCCAGAATTTACCTTACTTAAACATGGGTTAAAAGTCAATTAACCTTGCACATGCGTGATTCACACACGCAGGAACATATCCCACACACAAAACCCTCACCCCATTCACTGTGGACCCTACCCCCAAATTCCTTTTCTACCAATCAGCATACACCTTGGTCTCCAAGTATTATGACGTGGCCAAAATCAACAGCTATGGTTATTTGCTTACTCCCAACGCACAAATAAACGCCCAGGATCAAATGTGACAACTCATCACTCAAACACGTCAAGGGGCATTTTGGAGATTTTCTTTGATTAGGGTTTTGATTTTAAGCATTCTAGTATGTTCTTAGAGTAGTATAAAAGGAGGATGAAGTCTGTTCATACCCCTTTGTTCCAGTTTCTCTTCAAAAATTTTGTAATCCTTTTTAATTAAAATAAAAGTTTGGTATTTGTTTTTAAGCAATATAATTCCTTTTTATGTTTATTTAAAGTTGGTATTTACTATTGAAGAGAGATTGAGTTCCATTTGTTAATTGGTGAAATAATTTTGTGTTTCAAAATTATTTCAAGGCTTTGAAAATCTGAGAATTTTTGGAAGAAATTGTTTCAGGTTTTTGGTGTTAAGAGTTCATTAGTAATTGGTAATATAGGTGTTTCAAAACGTTTTGAGAAGCTTTGAAAAGTTTTTGGAAGATTTTTAGAAAGAAAGAAAGTGAACAGAATATATATTGCTTATATTTGTGCTTGCTTTTCTTTGATTGTTCTTAAACAGGTGGAAGATATTTGGTTGATCATTGATCTGCATACACCCGGGTGTATAAGGAGGTGGATTTTCATCCACTAGAACCCTGGATGTAGGGTTCTAAGGTAAAAGTCCTTGTTCCTTTTTGAAGTTTCAGAATAGTTGTAGCTTATGTGATTTTTCATGCTAAGGTGTTCTTTGTCTGTTAAAGCTTTTGGATTTGAGTTCTTATGTGTTATTGTACATGTTAGATGCTATATGATCCAGATTCATTAAGTTTTAAAGGCTTTGGTTTGGAAAAAATTGGAAAACTGAGTTTTAAGGGGTGTTTGGAAACGGGTTTAAGCAGGGTACAACATCTTTGAATGTGATTGAAAAGGTGTTAGCAAGGTTAAAAAAGGCTAAGATAGGTTATTAGCTAGTTGGTAAGAAAGTTTGCATAGATTTGAAGCATAGTTGTGAGTTTAAAAAGAAAAAGTAAGCTAGAAATCTTCTAAGTCACTTTCTGTTTATTTTTTATGAGATTTTGGTGATTGAATCTTGATTGCTTGTTAGTGTTAGGGAGATTGAGAGTTTTATATTGTTTGTGCATCAGTTTGTAAGTTTGTGTGCAAAGTTTGGGTGTTTGAAACTCACTAGTGTGCAAGTAATAAGCTTAAACAGCCACCAGACCTTCATAACTACATCAGCAACATGCTTTGGCCTGTGTATGCATTTTTGTGATAATTTTGTGTGCTAGGTGATTGTTTCCTGCTTGTTCTTGACTCCTTGTGCTTCAAAGAGCACAAGGGTGCCTTGTTCATCCAAAATCATCCACAAACAAAGCATAGCCAAGCTCCTCTTGGCTTTTCATCCTTGTGAAGATAAGCAAGAAAACAAGCTAACTGCTTGTGTTCAAACTAAGAACAGGCCACGTTTTCCTTTGAATCTGACTTAATCTTGTTTAAAAAGAGGATTGGATTCGTGTTTCTAAGCTTGTTAAGGTCACAAATTGGTTTGAAAAAGTAAAAAAATAAAAAAAGAAAATTTGGCAAAAAGGTCACCCGCAACAGACTCGAACCCCCGACCTCTCGAAGGAGGAGTAAGGGGAACTACCGTTGATCTAGATGCCTTTTTACGTCTAAGTTTGATTTCATTAGTTATTTAACACGTTTTTCTTTCTAGCTTATTAAATAAAGCCGTAGTTTATTTCCCCCGTTTCCAGCTTATTTGATTTGTGTTTTTGGCTTATTTGATTTTTCCTAGGACCTTTATAGACTTTAGGATTTTTCTAGCTAATTTTTATATTTTTCCCTTTATTAAATTATTTTCTAGCATTTATTTATTAGCCGTACTTTAAAAAATCATTAAAAAATAGAAAAAAGAGTTTTAATTTTTAGCAAATATTATTCTTAGCTTTTAAAATAATATTTTGAGGTTTACATCTAGTTTTGCTTTTATAAACTTTAATTTTTAATTTTATATCATTTTAAGGTTTTTTATAAACTTTAATCATTTTTATAAAATTATTAAAAAGGGTTTAGGAACTTTGATTTGTGTTTTTCTCTTAGTTAGATTATTTAGGATTTTTATAAATTTTTTAGAATTAATTTTATTAACTTTTTATTTTTAGTATTATTTTAATATTATTTTATTATTAAAAATTCAAAGTTTTATTTTTCTTTATTTTTCATTTTTCCTAGATTCTTTAGCAATAATTAGGACCTTTTCCATTTTTAGAATAATTTTCTTGCTTTTAGATTAATTTTTATAATTATTTTAAGTTTAATTAGTTTATAATCATTTTAGATCATTTTTAGAGTTTTAAAAATAGTTTTAATAGCTTTTAATTTTTAGAAAATTACTTTTTAGTCTTCTAATAATATAAGTTAAGTAATTATTCAATAAAATCATATTTTAGACATTTTTATTAGTTGTATTTAATTTTAGGGCTTTAATTAGCATTTAAAATTAAATATTAAATTAATAAAAGGTTTTAAAATATCTTTGTTGGATTTTTATCTTTATTTATATTATTTTAGACTTCTTTTTAACCTTTTCTTTATTTTGTTTTTGGTTTTAGTAAATTTTTAATTTGGGTAGTTTTTCACGACTTTACGTTCACGTCTTTTTCGTCGTAGTGTAATTTTAACGTAACCGTCTTTTCATCCTTTCATCCCCATTCTTCTCAATATTAATCTCAAATAATTACAAGTTAGAACACACACATATACCTCCTTGGGAAACGAACTTTCTCTCTTTTATTTGATTGGGTCATTAGTGTTGATTTTTCCTAAAATCATCACTCGATACTTACCGCTATTTTTAGTTGCTTGTTTTTCCTAAAGCAAGTATCTAAATTTACTACAATCATACAACTTTATTTATTAGCAGATAAATTTATTAGCAAGCGATGGGAGAATAGGCTCATAATTAACTCACATAAATTCACGAAAGAATACCAAACTTATAATTGGCTCTATCATCTCTCGTTCTCCACAGTTTAAAATCTCAAGTAATGAGACTCGTGGATGCTTAGCCTATTAAATCAAAGTTTTGGGTTTTCGAGTCGCCTATAGGATCTTGCAAACTCTTAGACTCTTTCAAGTTTAGAAATCGCATTTTAAAGTTCCCTTGATAAACGACTCTCTAGGATCAATTATAGGAACTTGTGAAAAGTTCTTGTTCTTAACCCGTGAGAGTTAAGACTTTCGCGTTTTATAGCTCCCTATATAAAAGCCTAGCAAAACTTGACTTAAACACGTTAAGGATACTAGCTAGAGTAAACTAAGATAAGTAAACTCGGGTTGAGTCAAAAGATTCAAAACGTTTGAAAATTAAAACCACCTTATTAAAAATTTGTTCTAACAAGGAAAGAAAATAACTATATAAAGGTAAAAACTAATGGGCCAAAATAGATCAAAAATTTTGAAAAATGTCGAAATATTGATTTTCCAGTTAAAATGAGGACAAATACAAGGAAAAGGCCACTTAACTTCGATAGAAGTCCCCCCTACACTTAACATAAACATTGTCCTCAATGTTTAAGCATGTGGGAGTAAACTCCCCTACACTTAGGACATTGTGCACTTTGTTTAAATCTCGCTAAGGAAAAGACAACTAAAGAGATTCCTAGTTTAATATTGAGAAATATAAAATAGTGAATCGAAAAAAGTTTAGGATAGAACCGGGAAGAAGTGGAACACGGAATCACGGGTCGTCAAGAATCATCATGAGTGTGTCTTTGAAGCTTGAATCCCTGGCTAAGTAGAAGAGAGGAGAGAGCAAACACCAAAGGGTCTCCCCTACACTTATTATAAAAGCAAAGGAAAAAGGATAGATACTTGGGTTGCCTCCCAAGAAGCGCTTGATTTTTGTTTACCGAGTCGTGAGCCTGACTCGACCTTGATTATCAACGGAAGAAGCATGAAACATATCCACCATGATCGAAGACATAGTTTTCGTCCATCAAATAGCACAAGCTTAAGGCGAACAAGGCAAGCCAAAGAAGAGGCAAGGTTCCCTTAAGCAATGATGGAGCACGGTGGAAGCAAGTATGAAGTGGTGCAAGCAGATTTCCATAAGTTCCAAAGATATTTCCTTTTATTTCATCAGGTAGATACTGAGATGGCTGCAGAATATCAATACCGGGGTCGAACACCTTTTCCTTTAAGGGAAAATAGCACTCAGGCTCAGCAGAGTGTGAAGAAGATCCGCGAAGAAGCACAACCTCGTCCTCAGAAGGGGAACAAAGAGGTGTTAACTCATACGTGCTGCGGATATCGGTGTCGACCGATTTCTTCTCCTTTGAAAGAATGTGCTTCAAATCCAAAGTAGGATCAAGACGATAATCTTCAAAGTCCAAAGGAGGAGCATCACTCTCATGAGGGAAGTAAGTGTTGAGAAAAGCAGAGAAATCTTCCTCAAATGAGTAATCATCCAAAGTAGGATCGAGTGATAGCGGAGGATCTTCATCATGTGAAGAATCACTCGAAAGAGTATCAGCCTCATCGAAATCATCATATGTGGGCATCTCGGGATACTCGGAAGTAAGGTCATCATAATCATCCGAATCTGAGCTAGAATCGTCATCATAAGCATCAAAGACCGGTGGAGAATCATAAATGGGAGAAGCGTCCAAATTGGAGAGAGAATCATCCACATCCTCTTGAAAAAGTGGATTATCAATGCAAGAGTCGAATAGAGGATTGTTGTGAATAACAAAATCATCAAGCACATTAATCATATTCACTGATTCTTTTCCAAAGGTTTTGCTTGTAAGCTTTCCCATTTTAAAGACTTGTGCATCATCCCCGACTCTTAAGATTAACTCGCCTTCGGCAACATTAACTAGAGCTCGTCCGGTTCTCAAGAATGGCCGACCAAGTATTAAAGGAATACGAGGGTCCATTTCATAATCAACAACGACAAAATCGACCGGGAAAGTAAATGTGCCAACTTTGATGAAGACATCTTCGGTAATACCAACGGGGTAAGCGAGAGTGCGATTTGCAAGTTCGAGAGTCATCTTTGTTGGAGTGAGGTCGGGTAATGATAGTGTTTTCCAAACACTCAAAGGCATAAGATTAATACTAGCCCCGAGATCAGCTAGGGCAGTAAATTCTTCAGTTTTGTTGAACACGCAAGGCAACACAAAACGACCGGGATCTCCAAGCTTTTCCAGAAGTTCTTTAAGAATAACTGCAAAGCAGTTTTCATTTAAGCGTGTGCTGGCGAGCTCTAGCAACTTTTCCTTCTTGTTAAGCAATTCATTGAATGCTTTGACAAATTTCGGCATGTGGACAAGTGCTTCGAGAAAGCTAATGTTGAAGTTCATTTGAGAGATCATCTTCACATAGCTCGCCACTTGAGAGTCATCCTTGGTTAGCATTTTGGTCTTGCCTAAACGAGAGGGATAAGGGATATTGGGTTTGGGTGGGGAAGGTGCATGTGTAGCAGGTAAAGGTTGAGATGTTGAAGGTTCCTTCCTAGGAACATCGTCATGGCGAGGCGGAGACGGTAATGGTGCACTAATACTAGGTGTAGGAGGAGTAGGGATAAATGGTGATGGAGGAGGTGTAGATGATGGGGGCGGGATCGGTGGATTGACAATGGTAATTCCACTACGAGTAGTAATAGCACTCACATTTGCTCGCGGATTGGTGACAGTGTTTGAAGGTAGAGAACTCGAAGTAGAAGATTGAGCTGTGGGCAAGAAACTAGCAAGCATATGCTTCAAATAATTTGTTTGATTGCTGAAGGAGGATTGAATATTATCTCGAAGCTCGGATCTTATCACATTCCCTTGCTTGGTAATATCTCCTTTAAGATTGATAATTTGACTCTGCAGATTCTTGATTTGCTCACCTTGGGTTCTCATGGCTTCAACATCCGGGTTAATGGCTGGGGCTTGTGGAGCGGGTGGGTTATAAGGATTAGAAGCTCTTGGTGGGATTTGGTTGCTTCTATTGTAGTTGTTGGCGGGGTTTTGGTTTTGAGGAGAAAAACCGGGTGAAAGGTAATTGTTGGACTGGTAACTCAGCAGATTTCTATCCCCTTGTTGTCGAGCTTGGTAATTTTCCGGTGAAAAATTACCATAAGCTGCATACACATTTTCCGGATTTCCTTGTGTCGAAGGACAATCGGTGTATGAGTGAGGACCGCCGCATGTTTCACAAGGATTAGCAACCGCTTTAACTTGTTGTTGTTGTTGGTTTGAAGCAAGAAGCGTGATACTTTTGCTCATTTCAGTCATCATGCGGGTGAGTTCGGTCATATCAGGGTTTGCTGAGGTGGAAGAAACATTGACTCTCGGATTGTTCCTTGAAGAAGCGGAGGAATCCCAGTTTTTATGATGAGTAGTCATGTTCTCAATTAACTCTCTACACTCCTCGGGTCTCCTTTTCATAAATGTGCCACCGGCGGCTGCATTAATCGTATCACGATCTCGAAAAGTCAAACCGTTGTAGAAAGTATCAATCAATGTGACGGGAAGCATGCTGTGGTTTGGACAACGATCAATCAAGACATTATATCTTTCCCAAGCATCAAAAAGAGATTCATCAGGATCTTGCATGAAACCGCTGATTTGATTGCGAAGGCTCGTGACCATGGATGGTGGAAAGTAGCGCGACAAAAAGCGTTAGGTCATGTCATCCCAAGTGTGAATAGAATTCTTCGGGAGACGATCAAACCATTTCTAGGCATGATGTGATAAAGTATGTGGAAAGAGTTGTAGGCGAAGTTCATCCATTGTGGCACCGGCGCACTTCATGCTTTGGGTGATTGTAATGAACTTGTCGAGGTGTTTGTTGGCATCATCATCAGGTATTCCTCTAAAAGGATTTGTTTGCACTTGCTGAATCATGTGGTGCTTCAACGAAAACTCAGGAGCGTTGATTTGCATCGGCGCAATCGGTCCTCCTCGTCCAAACATGGTAGGTTGACAAAGCTCCTCCATTGTCCGAAGATCGGGTTGTGGAAGAACATTGTTGTTATTGTTGAGGTGCGGTGGATTATTGTTGTTAACACCTGACATACTTAAATCTTCTTGAGTCTCGGGCTCTTGATAATTAGAAGATCTAGTACGCATACACCTGAAAATGCAAAAGAAAAAGACACCAAACACAAAGATAATATATATACACAATAAAAATAAAATCTTTTTGGATTTTTGAAATTTTTAATTTTTATGATTTTTTTGAATTTTTTATGCAAGAAAAATAACGCTCACAAGTGAACGGATCCCAAAAAGCAACGCGTCTCTCATAGAAAACCGTTAATCTTTACGAAAAGAGCCGGCAGCGGCGCCATTTGATACAAGGCTTTTGGCCCGTATAAAAATTAAAGTTCGTTGTGTTGGTCTAATCGAATTGATCTAGGTTCTATGTGTGACTCTATTATCTTTGGTGGAACAAAAGTGTTGTCGTTGTAGTATTAAAAATGTGCAAAGACTTAAAAGTAAATGTCGTTAAAATAAATTGACGAGTTAATTAAATCTAAACTAATTTAAAATTAAAGCGTGACGAGAATTAAAAATGGACAAAGTATAAAACATAAGCCAAAAATTAAACAAGACAAAACATGAAAAATACTCCCCAATCGGAATATATTCCGATCAAGCCTCGTCGGAATGTGCACAACCGTCCAATCGGAATATGAGCTTACCCACAAATCAGAATGTAGATTGGAATACCAATCGGAATATGTCACCTTACCTCTGATCGGAATAACCAAAACACCCTGATCGGAATAAGTACTTACCTGATCGGAATATGGGATAGACGTTGGTCGGAATGCTGATCGAAGCCCTTGATCGGAATACTATCACTTACCCTGATCGGAATACCAAACACGCACCTCGATCGGAATAAGGAATGAAGCAACAATCGGAATAACTGTCACTAGACCAGATCGGAATATCCACTTACCTTGCTCTGATCGGAATACCAACTTACCCACCAAATCGGAATGCACAAACCCTTTTTCGACCAAGCCAAGGAGCTATGGTCGGAATGTAAAACCCCTTTCCGATTTGTCAGATCGGAATACGGGAGAAAAGGCACAAATTAAGCTAAACAAATAAGCTACTAATCAAATAAGCACAAGTCTAAAATCCTAAGGCAAACCGTATAAAGATAAGCTACTTAACTGAAATTTAAAGACTTTTAAAACACGAAATGAATAAGCTTTACGAAAAAAAAACAACTTTTTATATAAAAATAATTTTCATAAAAACTATATAAACTTGAAAATAAACAAAATAAGCTATGAAAATAAATGATCTAAAACAATCAAAAGCATAAAAACACAATCTTTAATCAAATAAGCAACACAATAAGCATATAAACATAAAGATCAAGCAAAGAAAGAAAGGTAGAATGAGAGATCAAACAAGTAAAGTAAAGGTGCAATAAAGATAAAAGTAAACTTACTTGAAAATTAAAGTGCAAGACAAGGTAATTAAAGGTGCAAGTAATTAAAGGTGCAAGGTATTTAAATGTGCATAAAAGTAAAGGTGGAAGAACTAGTGTCACTCTAGCCAACAAAAACAAATGAATGAAAATGGGGTGTATTTATAGGAGATTAGGAGGGTGGTTAGAGGAAGCTTCCTCCCCTCCTTCCTTTCTTCTTAATTGCGCCATTAAGTCCTTCCTTCTTAATCTTTTTGTTAATCTTGGACTTTGATGACTTTTGGCTCGGGATTTCTTTGGACTCATCTTTTAATTCTTCGATAAATAAGACTTGAGTTCCTCGGCTTTAAGTAAACTTCCGTCTTTTGACTTTTTCTTCGATAAATCTTCAGAATTGGTCTTGGACTTCCGTTCTTTTTGCACTCGTGACTTCTTGACTTCGTCTTTCATCTTTTTCTTCAATAAAAGACCGTAAATGCCCTTGAATGCCCGTGTTTTCTCCACTTTTCACCTTTTCGTCCTAAATCACAACAAAAACACAAACCACGCATAATTCCGACATAAAAGACATAAAATACACGTTTTGGTCCGGTTATTATTGTAATTAAGTGGTAAAAAGGATGGGTGTTTTCAAACCTATCAATAAGTATGTGGAACATGAAGTCACGAGGAGGCGAATTTCACAAGTGATGAATGTACAAGCTCAAGGCATGGAAACATGCTCAAGACTAAAGCCAAAAATCACATCAGTATACTCACAAGAACAAGACCGAAGACTCAAGCATAGTATGCTAGGTTTAAGATTTTGTAAAATGGTGTGACCTCCCTTAGGGGGAGATTGTTAGAAATACGTTTTTCCAAGGAAAGTCTCGGTCACATCATTGTTAGCATAGATCACGAGATATAGACTATTTAAGACATTGTAACTTGGAGTGACCTACCTTAGGGGGAGATTGTTGGAAATACGTTTTTACGTATTTAGAAAGGATCGGCCACTCCAATGATATATTCAAGTATTGGGCTCGTGATCCATTATGTAAACATATAGTCCATATAGCCCACATGTAGGGTGGGCTATATATACCCCCTCCTAGCATGTTAGGAGGGGTTGGTCATTTGTGTTTTCACTTCTCATTTTAATCAACCTTCTTATTCTCTCATTCTCTCCTTTCTCTCTCTACCTTTCTCTCTCTAGTTCTTCTATTTCTCTTCCATTTCATTAGATAAATCATATATTGCTAAATCCTAAGAAAACTTAGACCTACAAATGCTTATTATGACGTTGCCCCAAAACGGCCCCAATAGCCTAATCACTAGCATCACACATAAGTTCAAAGGGGAGATTCCAATTTGGAGAAACAAGAATGAGAGCTTCAGTTAGTTTCCTTTAAGAATTTCAAAGGCTCGAACACAATCTTCGTTAAAGATGAAAGGGGCATCTTTTTCGAGAAGGTGTGTAATGGGTTGAGATATCTTTGAAAAGTCTTTGATGAAGCGACGATAAAAGCCCGCGCGGCCTAGGAAACTCCTAACTCCCTTGGCGGTTTTGGGATGAGGTAATTTGGCGATGACGTTAATTTTAGCTTTGTCTACCTCAATCCTCGCTTTCGGGACCTTGTGCCCTAAGATGATCCCTTCCTTACATATGAAATGAGATTTTTCCCAATTGAGCACAAGGTTGGTTTCCTCACAACGTTTTAATATTTTATCCAAATTGTCTTAACATGATGTGAACGAACTACCAAGCACCGAAAAGTCATCCATTAAAACTTCCATCGTCTTCTCGATCATGTCATGAAAAATAGCCATCATGCACCTTTGAAAGGTTCCCGGTGCAATGAAAAGTCTAAATGGCATTCTACGATAAGCAAACGTTCCATATGGACACGTAGACGTAGTTTTTTCTTGATCACGAGGGTCGATGGGGATTTGAAAGTAACCAAAAAACCATCCAAGAAGCAATAGAAATCGTTTCCCGCAAGTTGCTCCAACATTTGATCCATGAAGGGCAAGGGAAAATGGTCTTTACGAGTGGCGACATTTAACTTACGATAGTCAATACACACCCTCCAACCGGTCACGAGTCGAGTTGGAATTAACTCGTTGTCATCATTTGGCACAACGGTCATTCCTCCCTTTTTAGGGACACAATGGATTGGGTCACCCAAGGGCTATCGGATATAGGTTAAATCATTCCCGCTAGTTTAAGAACTTCCTTTTTGATGACGTCATGAATTTTGGGGTTTACCCTTCTTTGAAATTGGTTTGCGGGTTTGTAGTCTTCCTCCATGAAAGCTTTGTATGTACAAAATTTAGGGTCGATACCCTTAATGTCGGAGAGTTTCCACGCAATTGCCTCGTTCTCGAGGAGGATTAATGTGTGTGTTAAAGTTGATATATTTGAGATTAATATTGATGAGATAAAAAGGAAATAAGAATAATGACGGATAAAGATAAAAATTAAGCAAAGACAAAAAACGCCTATTCAGGCAAATCAAGGCAAGAATGAAACTTACTCTAAAAATCCCCAAAAAATCACAAAAAATTCCTAAAAATATGATTAAGGTTTAAAAATGATTAAAACTTCTTGAAACTTTTAAAATTAATTAATATTTAACTTTTAAATGCTAATTAAAGCACTAAAAATCAAATAAATTAACAAAAAGCCCAAACAAAGATTTTTCACTTTGTAAACCTTAACAATATTTAATTAAGCTAAAACTATTTTTCCAAAATTTTAAACCTATTAAATCTATTTAAAAACCCTAAAAATAATTTTTAATGAATAAAATAATAATTAAAAATCCAAAAATTATAAAAAATTCTAAAAACTTACAAACTAGTGTATTTTGACCTAACTAAACAAGAAATGAACTTGAAATTACCTAAATACCCCTATTGGGCCCTCAAATGGGCCTAAACCCAAAACAGTCCACTTAAATGGGCTTTTTAGCCCAATAAGAAAAAAGTCAACCAAATTAGCTCAAAAAGCACAGTCTGACTTAAAATTTGATTTTAAACAAAAAATTCTAAAGACCCAAAAGCTGAAAGTGAGCTTATCACAGCTTAATAGTCAATAAGCTTATTCTTAATGGGCAAATAAGCCCATTAAGCTATAAGTTGATTCCATAAGCTAAAATTCAACACACAACATTCTCTTGGGACTATAAAGATAATTGTAAAAAGAAATTTTGAAAAAGCTCACTGAATAAGCTAGAAATAAGCAAAGTATTTTTCCACTAAAGGACAAAATAGTCGTTTTAGAGATTAAGAGCACTTCAAGAACTGATTTTTCTTGAAAAAGTTTCTAAATTGCTTAATTAAGACTAATCAATCATAATATTTTCAAAAAGCTAAGTCAAATAATCTATATCAGGCAATAAGCACTTGTTAAAAAAAAAAATAAGTTAGTTTTCTAGTAAAACCCTAGAACCATAAGCTGTAATCTCCCAGACTTGATTATGAGCTAAGAAAAGTAAGATCTATGACAAAAAAATAAGTTGTTGCACGTTGGAATAAGCCAAAAATTCTTATCAATAAGCTGACAAGAATATAAAAGTAGAAGTGGGTACCTTCAGTGGGAAAGGAGTTCCCACTAACGCTGAACAAAGAATTTGTGGCTTGATTTCAGGCCTTGTTTGGTGGTTTCTTTTTGAGACAAAGGTACCCCAATAAGCTTTGGCTTATTGGGAGTCAACAGAAACAGAAAGAACACAATTGTAACAACAATAGAGCATTTAGGAAGCAAATCAAATAGCATGCAGACAAAGAACACTTGCTGATGTGTTTGACCAAAGAGTGAAATTCAAAAGAACCTAAAAGCCACATATAATTCTAAACTAATCAACCATACTATACAACCCTAGAAGACCCCTAAGACTACTGACTTGCCAAGTCTCAGCTTTTAACTCATAAAAACCAAGGTTATGTTGAGACCAACAGAATTAGACTTGTTTATATGCTTACAAGTGAACATGCAAATTTTGTTTTACCTTAATTCAACTGAAACAAATGCTCCCAATGAATCACATAGTCAAAAACACAACTTAACAGGCAACAAGAAAGAAATAAGCAAGGTTCAAGTTCTAGCAATCTTTCAATCCAAACACTTCTTTATCTATGAAACATGGATTTTTTCAAAGCCTTTTTGATTGAAACACCATAAAAACTTAATCTAAATACTGAATAAGATCCAACTACTAAGAATAAGCAGATTGCAAGCAGATAAGTTCTTTCATTTGGCATACATAACAGAATCATGTAACATGCAATTTTTTAAACAAAATGAGAAAGAAAAAGAGGGAAAGTGTAACCTCCTCCTAATGGCATCCTATGGGAGGTCAACAATGCTCTCTTAGGACCTTTACACAACTGTAAAGGCCTAAGAGTATCTTGTATTAAGATGAGGTGGCAGCCTAGACTACAACAGTCTAAGGTTTGAACCACTTGGTTTGATATGGGCTTTTGTGAAACAAGATGAGCAAACAATCCTCAATCCTTGATGAACCAACACTACAAGCTGCTAGCTTATGGTGACTAACAATGAATTGAGGGGTTAGTACAGTTATCAGAATAAGCAAGAACTTGAAATTGAAAAGAGCAAAACAGATCCTTCCAAGAGTTTTTAGTCCCCACAACTTGAACCTTCCCAAGCTAAAGATCTCACCTCAATAAACACTTATCAGGGTGATATGATCAGTCTAGGGTTTAAGAAAACTCAAATGCTTGAACAAGAAACTTAGGAAAATCAAGGATTTTGAAAAACTTTAACACTTTTGAAACAAAACTTAAAATGGATTATAACATGAAACTGAAAGTAGACAATTGGAACTTGCTTTTCTTCACCAAACATTTAACCAATTTTTTCATTCATCAAGAAAAAAGGGTTTTACAAGCAGTGAACTAGGAAAAACAAGAACAGGAATGAAAGTTCTATCTAAGGGCTTTATATAATACCCATTAAAAGATTCTAGAATGATAAAAATGCTAAATCCTAAAGTTGTGATCTGCCAATGTTGCCCTTGAACTGCTTTTGAATTTTTGTCAAAAGTTGTTCACATGTGACGATTTCTTGGCATGTTGTGAGGTACATGTTTTTGTGAGTTGATCTAAGCCACTAAAAAATGTGTGGGGAACCAGTAGAGGTCAATGGTTCGTTGATTCACTGGCAACCTTTGTTTTCATGCTTTAGAGTGTAGCAGGGCACACATGGGTAGGGACCAGGGGTGAAGTGGGGTGTGATATGAGGGTGAGTTTAGGTTATCCTTAATTAATGATCTGGAAATGATGGGGTTAGAACCCTTTGTTTTGAAGTGATTTAAGATTAGGGTTTATGAGAGTTATGAAGGGATTAGCAAGTGGGTTTAGATCTTGTTTAGGGAGGAGTTAGGTGTATGTCGCCAACTTATATTAATATTAAAACCTGTTTAAATGTTTTACTAATAATAATAATAGTTAGTGGAGGTGTGAGTTGGAGAATGGGGTGAGGTGGGGAGTAGTGATTGGTGAGTGGTGATGATGTGGATGATGACTGGATGGGGAAAAGTTTAGGTTTTGGCAGCTTCACCCTTTGTTCTTCTCAAAACATGTCATTTAAAGTTTGGCCAGCTTAAACTCAAATTCCCTTTGTATTGAAGTTTTTCTTTTCCCATTTGTGCCACAAATACTTTTCAAAAAGTATTCAAAGGATATATTTTGCACTTTCTTTGAATCTTTAAGGGCTAATCTTGTCATATCTTGAAACCTGAAGGTCCTATCTTGAATATTTGATATTTGGGAGGACTAAAAGTGACAAGTCTTCATTTCTTGAGGGACCAAAGTTGGAAAATCTTCATTCTTCAAGGACTTTCTTGGAAATTCAACACTCGTGTCCGGTTCATTGTGCGGCTTTGTTTCCGGTGTTCGTTTTTGATTGATTCTTGTGATCTTTTTGTCTTTTTCTCGATATCCGTACCTAAGATACACATTGAACAAACACAAGCATATATATGGCACTTTTTATGATATTTTCATCGTTTTAAGCCCATTTTGGACGATGAGACTATGTATAAAAGCAGTCTCATCACTCTCCCATACTAAACCATTGTCGTGCCCTCACGCAATGCTAGAATAAAGTATCATAGCATCTCCAAAATTCATTTTTATCGACTTTTATGGAAACGTAAACTTACTACACTACTACTACTTGTGTTTTAGACATAATGTAGGATTTTCATCGCAAAATGGGACGTTTAGGTTCATAGAATAAGAACATTTGAGTGCCTCATAGAGATAAATTTGTCGTCCTTGATTTTCACCCAATTCTATGCTAAGAGATCATTGTCATTATAAATTAGTAATGCTAACACTACTCATATGCCCTATTCACGTACTTAGACCCCCTTAATCCTAAGTGATATCTATTATATTTTATTTTTGTCTTGAATGATGACGAGGATACATCTTTGACTTATGCGTAGACAGAGATTAGGATCCAAAAATAGAGTCATAACGGTGTAACCAAAACCATCGATGTAATAACCTCTCCTAATGGACAACAATGTCAAAAAATTAAGTCAACAAGAAGGATCGATAAACACGGTTTTATAACGGTTTTGAACATGAGACTTATTACCAATTTGGAATTGGTTTACCTCCACCTTTTATTTAACTTCGCAATGAAGTGTTTATTATTGCTTTGGTCTTGCCCTTGTCTTTTATTTAACCTCGCCATGAGGTGTTTATTATGACTTGACGTATATCCTCACGCTAAGGAGAATTTTGGATCTTTAAGGCTTCGAGATTTAAGACATTCACTTTCAATTTTGCATAGATTTTTCGGCCTTGTGAGCTTGAAATTTTTGCTTGATTTAGGTGAAGAGGAACTCAAAAATTATTATTAGGGAAGCCTTTGATTATTCGGGGTGCCAATACTTCAAAACCGTGACGCTGACGATACCTTAATGTTTTTCCAATTTAATTACATGGAAGCCACTAGAAAAAACTAGAAACCAACAATCAAGACTAAACCGCTAAGTCAATATTTATTAGCAAAATTATTATTCAAGAGAAGAGAATAAGCAAACAATTAGAACACATGAGTTTTTGAAAGAATATAAATACTCTACGTTTAGCATAGTAACTTATAATTAACTCTATCGTTTCTCGTCTTCATTTAAGAGACTTAGCCTAATAAAATTTAAGGAATCGATGCTAAGTGCTCAACACGCACGATCGAGTCAAAAATTACTCTTATTCACGCCATTGAAAAATCTACATTCGTGTCTTTAAACACTTATGAAAACATGAGAAATTTTGGCCATTTTTAGCCTTATTTGCAACAAAAAGATAACAAAAAGATAAACTTTGGAAAGCGTGAAGGCGTGAGCAAGGCAAGTATCTATTCACCCCATACCAAAGTTAAACATTATCCTCAATGTTTCTAGTTTAAGGTAAGATACCCCTATACTAGAGACGAAGTCGAATGCTTAATCTAGCATGGAAAGAGTGGAACCATTAAATCTATAGCCGTTTATGAAGTGTGCTAAAAGACCTAAGGTTAGAACAATCAAGGATATATCATTTGGATATCAGAAAATTCTTCAAAGCAAACGACCGAGGCTCACGTAAAACGAACACGAGAGGCTCCAATCGTTGATGCGTGTCTAGTGTATTGGATTGGAAACAAGTTTTAAATTTATAAACATGAATTACCGGATTGACTAAAAACGCACGGGCAAGTAGAACCCTTTTGTTTGTGTATAGCTTTTATGTGGTAATACTGAATCGTTCACGGGGATTTGGAAAACCTATGATCATTCAAAAATTAAACTATAATCGTTGATTGTAGCAATTGTAGACAAACAAGTAACAAGTAATATGATGAGATGAATTATAAGATTAAAGGCAACACTTGGTAAAGACTAGTTTGGGCATCCATAATGGTATGATTGTGATGACACATTTAACATATATGATCATGATAATTAGATGTATAATCCAAACTATTGTTTTTAAAAGTTTCAATCCTAGTCAAGACTTTGGTTAAAGAAAACAAGCATTAGACTCAATCACTCAATTCAAGACTTAATCCAATTTCAACACATTCGATTCACGGTCGTTTCACGAATTTGCTAACACTTATAATTATGTTTCTAGATAATCAAAACTTCTTAAGAAATGATCAATACAAAAGATAGCCAATCATAGACAAACTAGCTATGACTTGTTGATAGAAAATAACCCTTTTGACCTATGAAATCTTTATCAACAAATTAAGTTTTGATAACAATTGTCACATGAAACGTAAGTACCGATGGTTCAAAGGAAAGCTTGAAATTGAAATAAACATAAATCACAATCACAACCACTTCTTCATACCACAAACATCATCCTACCAAGTGTAGGATGAGATTTAGCCACTCATGACAAATAATGAAATAAACTCAGAAATAATAGTCTTATAAGTCATAATCAAGAGTCTTACAAAGTGGAAATATGTTGCTAATGGTTAGGGTAATGATCCCTAAGAGTTTCGTGATGTTAACTTTGCTTTTCGGACTCCAAAAGTGACTTTTCTAGCACCACCTTGCTCAAATCCGGGAATGGAGTTTTAGACAAGGTTGAGAGAGTTTATGTGATGGTATATTAACCAATGTAGTGGTTATGAAAAGATATTGTGAGATGATATCAAAAGGTATGTTGTTACATGAACCCAAGGGTCTTATTTATAAGCTAATTCAAGGCTTAGACTTTAATGATTTGCTTGGAGCCAAAGGAAGTCTAGAATCTTCTTGTATGTTCTTGTGTGTTCTCCCTCAAGATTGCATAAATGTGGACATAAAATCTGCCAACACAAATGTGGGTGGCAACTTGTATTTTGTTGGTGGCAACTTCATGCTGAGTGACTTGTATGCTCCTTGGAAACACTTGTCCTTGCACTCGAGATAGATCTTCAAAGGCTTGTAACTTGTACGCGGGTCTTGAACTTGATTAGGATTCTTCGCACTCGTACTAATCTTCACATTTACATTGTTTTACACTTCATTCCTTCAATTGGGTACACAAAGACTCACAAACACAATTGGGCACAAATATGCACAAAAGTATTATAGATATAACCAATATACATGTACAATAGTACGGATAACGCTACCAAAAACATGTTGGATTTGGGCGTTATCAAATTCCCTCACACTTAAGGTTTGCTTGCCCTTAAGCAATAAGAAAAGAAAATTAAATCTAAAGGTACATATGTCTTTACAAAATTCGATGCAAGTCTACCAAGTACAAGTACAAGATAAAACTCATCGTCTTAAGTTTTTATGGTTGAAAAATTGAAATATAAAGTCAATACCCATAAAAGTCTAGAAAGTCTTTTATTTCTGGCTATACTACACTAATAACATATGAATTGAAGCAACATGTATCATGACTTAGCACATTGGCTAATCGATACCTTTTATTTCTTCTTCTTCCTTTGACTTCATAACATTATAGCTCATTGGCTATTTATTTGTCTTTTTGACTTTTTTCTTTCTTTTTCTCCTTTTTTTTCTTGGTAAAACTGTGACACCTCGGGTAGGGTCAAATATGCGGAAAATATCCCCGGAGATGTCACAAGGGTGGATCGATAGCATATAGTCCATAGAGCATAAGATAAAAAGTTAATCAAATCAGGTTACACATTTATTTAAACAAATAAATAAAAATTGTCTTAAACAAGACAGTAGGTGATTGTTTTTATTTCCCAAATAGAACCCCTGACGAGTCCTATGATTCAGATTTCCAAGATGCTGGAGACCATGCACACACCACGTACTAACTTCATATTCCTGTGCAAAACATACTAACGGGGGTCAACATAATGTTGGTGAATTTACAGATTTTAACAATTAATTAGTTTGGACATACAATAATCATAGGAGTATTAATGCACAAAGCATTCTTACTAAAATGTAAATAACATTTGTTTATTATTAGAAACTGAAGCTTAACCCCATAGTCCTCAACAGATGAGGACGTAGTGTCTTACAAAAAGACACCCATTCCAGTTCCAACATGGTATACGTCTATTGTCCCAGCCAAGGCACAGTGAGCATGACTCACCCAGACGGGGATGGTCAATCCCTGATAGATCTATTTATAACACTCGGGCGATTTACAACAATTTAACAGTTTCAATAATAATAAATCATAATCAAGTTTATACAATCCAGTTGTGTCCAATATATTTTTGCATATTTTCTTTCCCAAAAGGGAAAGTTTTATCAAATAGTTTATATGGGGCTGTAAACTCACCTGGGAGTAGGCAATTGCTTGTTTAACACGAATACCCAATTAAAGCTCACACCAAAGTTATGCTTAATCAGATAGTACAGTCTTAATAGATAGTACAAAATAACATATATGTATGCTTATACAGATTTTAGTCAGTTCATTTATGCTACGGTGTTTATCTGAATAACCATAGTTCAAGTATTATCAATATTTGATGAGATGGCATTTATACATGATCTCATCGTTCTTTTCGGGCTTTAAATGCATAAAAAATTCATAAAATACCATATATATGCTTGTGTTTGTTTACTTGTGTATTTTAGGTATGGATATCGTGAAAAAGACAAAAGATCACAAGATACAAGGAAAAACGGACACGAGAAACGAAGCCGTACAAAGAACCGGGCCCTAATTCATGGAATATTCAACAAATACCCTTGAAGACTTGAAGACATACAAGATTGATCCTCATTTATTGAAGAAATGAAACTTAAAACCCTTGTATATTGATAATTACAAGTTTGGTCCCTTAAGTTTGTCAAAATTACACAAAAAGTCCTTCAACTTTGAAGAAATGGCAAGATTAGTCCCTCAACAATTTCAAATTGCCAACAATGGTCCCTCATGAAGCCAAAGATACATTGAAGACCTTTGAAGATCAAGAATGTCCAAGATCAGCCCTTTAAATGTCTCAAAATGGCAAAAACAACCCTTTGAAACCTTTTTCCAAAGTTTTGTGCCAAAATTGCCAAGTCTTGAAAGTTGTTACAAAGGAAATGGGCGCTGACACGTTTTTAAACACAAATGAAAGGAAAGAAAAAGAAGAAGGGCCAAATGTGTGCTATTGAAACATTCAAACATGAAATTGCGCCAAACAAACTCCACTTCCCCCAAAAACGGATCAAACGTGTCACTATTCACCTTTTCACACCCAGATTTTACATCAACTTAAACAAAGGGTAAATCTAAATTACCTTGACACACATTTGATTCACACACTCTAAATCCCATCCCAACCTCAAAACCCTCACTCCCACTCACAATGGACCCCACCCCCAAATACCCGTTCACCTATCATGTGACTACTTGCCCTCCAAGTCATGCCACGTGTCAAGATCAACAGCTGAGAGCCTTTGCTTCATCACAAAGCTAAAATGAACGTTTGGGATCACTTTGGACAGCTCATCAACAACAAACTGCCTCAAGGACTTAAGGGCATTTTAGAGAATTCACTTCTAGGGTTTGTGAATAGTGTAGCCTGGCATTTGCCTATAAAAGGAGACCTCAACATGTGAGAGTCCCTTTGTTCCAGTCTTACTCTTAAAACATTGTAATTCCTTTTTAAAATTTATAAAAGTTGGTATTTTGAGAAAATTGTAATTCCTTTTTATGTTTTTGAAAGTTGGTGTTGTTTAAAGGGTGATTCTGAGTTCCATTGATTGTTATAAATGTGCTTGAACCTTTTGGATCAAGGACGTTTATGTTTGTTAAGGTTTTTCAAGTTTGAAAAAGCTTGAAAGAAGGTTCTGATTTTGCTTATTTTTGTGTACTAACCCTTAACCATTAGCTATAAGCTCTTGCAAGCTTGTTGACACCAAGCTTGTGAAGGGATTAGAGCCCTTGGTTGAGTTGTTTGCTGCTTGTGTTGAAGACATAAAGTCCTTGAGTTTCTGCTTTGAAACATCAACCAAGGCATTCATCATCTTTCTTGTTGAAGTACCTTGGTCTTGTTCTAGTTGTTGAACAAGGTCCAAGGAGCATAGCTGGCCTTCCTAGGAAGTTGTGGAAGGCAGGTATATCCTCTTGTAAAGATTCCTCTCAAAATTTCATGTTTCTGCTTATTTTGTACTTTGGTATATGATTTGGTGTTCTTGTGTTTGTGCTTTGTGTTTTATGGCTGGTTTCTGTTAGTTGTCACCTAGTGTAGCTATTTGATCATTAAAATCAATAGGTTGTGTTTAAAATTCAGAAGTTTGTTTGAAAAGTGGTTGATTAAGGATTGTTTGGGATTACTGGTTCATAAGGCCTTGTGGCCTTGGTTCTTAGGGTTTGGGTAGTCTAAACAAGTGATTTTATACAAGTTTTAGTCATTGGTTAACTTTCTGAAAGTTTGGAAAAGAGATTTGAAGTTTTGCAAAAATCTGATAAAAGTGGTTTTGAAATTGGTCAAACACATCAGATCCAATAACTTCTTTGTTTGTTGGATCTAAGGTCTGAAACCTGGTTTTGGAATAGTTTAGGTGATAAGCTATCTATTGGTTGTCTGGTTGTTGAATTTGGTGGCTTATTGTGGATTTTTATAGCTTATCAAAAGTTGTTGAAGTGGTCATTTGCATCAGCAAAGTGACCACCTCATTTTGTGCTTGCATTTGTTATTCTAGTGTATGCCTTGTGATTTTGCTTCTTGGAACTTGTTTATGTGCTGCTTGTGATTGGATTTTGCTATTTGGATTGCTTTGTATCTGGCTTATAAGCTAACTGGCTTATTAAGCCCTTATTGCCATAATCTGCCATCAAAAGGTCAACTGACCTCTTGATTCACAAGGCCTCCTCCTTGAGTCCTCCACAAAAATTGCTTATAACAAGCCCTTAGACCTTTCCTGATCATTTGGTGCATTTTGGAGTACTTTGACTTTTGGTCAAATAAGCACTTATTGGCTTATTTTTGAGAACTGCTTATTGGCACATGCAACAACTTATCTTTTGTAATAGAAATCATTTTTCTTAGCTTAATATCATATCTGGAAGTTTGCAAGTCTTTTGGTTAAGCTTTTGCTAGAAAACTAGCTTATTTGGCTTTTTCAGCCAGCTTATTTGCTCATACAGCTTTTTATACTGGGCTTTTTGTGATTTTCTTGATTGATTATTCTTAGTTAAGCTATTTGTGAGCTTTTGCAACAAACTAGAGCTTCTGAGGTGCCCTAAATCTCAAACCCGACTATTTTGTCTTTTAGTGAATTTTTACTTTGCTTATTTCTGGCTTATTGAGTGTGCTTTTTCAAAATTTCTTTTTACAGATCTCATAAGCATCCCAAAAGAAGGTTGTGTGTCAAATTAGAGCTTATGGCATTGGCTTATTGCTTAATGGGCTGAAAAGCCCAATAAGAATAAGTTGTGTGTTTAATAAGCTGTGATAAGCTCACATTCAGCTTTTGGGCCTTTAGAGTTTTGTTCTTAGAATTAAATTTTGAGTCAAATAGGGCTTTTCCAAGTCAATTGGGCCAAGTTTGACTTTTTGGGCCCAAAAGCCCATTTGGTTTGACTGTTTTTGGTTTTGGCCCATTTGAGGGCCCAATAGGGGTATTCTGGTCATTTCACTTTGATTTTTTGATTATTTAGGTTAAAATAAACTAGTTTGCAAGTTTTTAGAATATTTTATAATTTTTGGATTTTCAATATTATTTTAATATTATTTTTCAAATTTCACATTTTCCAACTTTTTACATTTTTCTTAGCTTTAATATATTAAAATAGGAGTTTAGCAACTTTTAGAATAATTTTATCACTTTTGGATTAATTTTTATAATTATTTTAAATTTTAATAGTTTTTAAATCATTTTAAATAGTTTTTATTAGTTTAAAAATTTCTAAAAAATAGTTTTTAATCTTTTTAGGTCATTTTAGAGGTTTACCAATTGAAAAATCTTTATTTGGGCTTTTTGATGATTTATTTGATTTTTAGGGCTTTAATTAGCATTTAAAAATTGAATATTTAATTATTTAAAAGGTTTGAAAAAGTTTTGATCATTGGTAAACTCTTAGTTTATTTATTTTGATTTTTGGTGAATTTTTGGTAATTTTTAGAATTAATTTTTATTTTTGTAGTCTTTACGGTTTTACGTTTTAACTTTCTAGTAGTAATTTTTACGTCTTCGTCATCTTCTTTTCTCATCCCCTTCTAAACCAATCATTAATCGCAAACATTTAACAAGTTTTTCACACACATATACCTCCTTGGGAAACGAACTTGAACTTCATCTAGGGTCATTTGAACACGGTTTTCCTAAACCGACGTATTTAATACTTTCCCTATTTACGCTCTTTTCCAAAAGAGTAGTAAAACACTACAATCATTTTGGCGCCGCTGCCGGGGAGGTGTGTCGTGATTAATTTGTATTGTTGTTTTTAATATTAACCAAAAATAGTATTTGTATTAGTAGAAATCTACTAATACGTATTATCGGTTTTCTTGGTTTTTCTTGTAAAAATATTATTACTATATTGTATTAAGTATCACAACAAATAAACAATATCTCCAAAAGTGTGAAAACACAACCTTAATTGGGATTTCATCACTCAATTATTGTATTCGAATCTCAAACAAAAAGAAAAAGGCAAAAATAGATAAATACTTTCGTGAAGCTCGATTTTGAAAAATACAAACTATAAGGTGGGTATAAGGCGGGTATTATAAAATATACCCTAAGGAAAAAGGCTCTTAAGTGCTTCGCGCCGCCTCGTTTCCCCGCTTGCTTGTGAGTATTTTGAGATTGAAGGCTAATCGAGGGTTTTGCCGCCCAAAGTATTATTACGTATAATATATTTGCTTGGTTTCTTTGTGATTAAAACCTCTTGAACAATTTGGTTTTCACCAAAGTTCTAAAGTCATTGGAAGGCGTTCACTCCAAGTGATCGTTTTCATTCCTTTGAGGCTTCTTTAATCAAGAGTTTGATTCGAGGAGAGATTTTGTAGATTGTTGTCTACGAAGATACACCAAAATCCAAAAAAAATAAAATTAAATACAATCAAAAACACAAAAAAATTGAAAATTCACAAAACATCCAAAAAGAATCTTCTTTGCTCACCTTCCATTCTTCGTGAAGTTTATGATCACTCGTAATCAAGCAAAACGAGCTCGTAAACGTCTTCAAAAGCAAGCCAATCAAGAGACGTTGATTGAAGAACAATCTCCAATTGTTGAACCTATTGTAGAACAAGAAGTCGTCATGGCTAATCGTACTATGATGGAGTTGCTACAAGCACCCACCGAGGGTTTTGGAGAGGCTATTGTGATTCCCGCCATCCTTGCGGAGAATTTCGAGATTAAGACGGGTTTAATGTCGATGTTGCAAGCAAATAAGTTTAGAGGTCATAAGAAAGACAACCCGCACTATCACATTAGGAATTTTAACCGTCTCACCGCTACTACCAAGTTTAAGGATGTTCCACATGACGCCATTAAGATGATGTTGTTTCCATACTCTTTAGATGGACCCGCAAAAATTTGTCTTGAGAAAGAACCGCCAAATTCGATTTTGACATGGGCCGATCGCGTTTCTAAGTTTGTGAACAAGTTTTTTCCACCATCTAAAACAACACATTTGAAAAATGAGATTTCACGATTTGTGCAAAGAAATAATGAAAGTTTTTCAATGGCATGGGAACGTTTTAAAGAAATGTTACATGAATGTCCACACCATGATTTTACAGAATTGCATCAAATTGATACTTTTTATAATGGGCTTAATGATCATGAACGAGATTATTTGAATGCCGCCGCGGGTGGTAATTTTTTGTGCAAGACGACAAATGAGGCTTTACAAATCATCGAGAATAGATCTAAGGTTTATAGCCCTCGTAACACACCGAGTGTTGCCAATTTGGGTTCGTCTTCGTCGTCATCGTCTCGTAGCATTAATGCCTTACATGATGAAGCTAATGAGGAAAATCGGTTTTTTGATAGATTTGATAATCTTATGTCCCATTGGAAAGCTCAAGAAGCTTCAAATTCCGCTTTGGTTAAAGCGGTTGCTAAGAGTTGTTTGTCTTGTGGTGGAGCTCATGATCTTTCCGAGTGCATTACCGCGGATGGTAACACTTCGAGTGCTTATGTAGCAACGGGAACTTACAACCAAAACGGTCAAGGTTCCCGCCAAAATCAAGCTCCACCAAATCAAAATGCTAATAACTATCGAAACAACAACCAAGGTGGTAATTACCAAGGCAATTCACGCAACTACAACAAAGGGAATTATCAAAATGGGAATGGACAAATTTCTAATCAAAACCAAAACTGTGATTTTCAAAACACTACACAAGGTTTTCAAAATGCTCACACAAAAAATTTGCAAGGAGAATTTTTGGATTATGCTAAAGCAAATGATGCTAAATTTGATAACATGAACCGTGAGATGATTAGCTTAAGATCCGAGTTGAAAAACGAGCTAAAAAATGAACTTGCTAATGAACTTAAAACTCATGCAAACAAAATGGAAGGAAATGTCCAACGTCTTCAACAAAATCAACAAAAGATGGAATTAGGACAACATGAGATTAAGCAAGAGTTATTACAAGCGGATGCTAGGCAATCAAAATTTGAGGACCGAATGGCTAAGATGTTTGAAGCAATCATGTGTAAACCCTCTTCCTCGGGTGGTCTTCCTAGTGATACCATTGCAAACCCGAAGGGAGAAATGAAGTTTATTACTACACGAAGTGGTAAAACTTTCAAGGAACCAATCTCTCGTCCAAGTACTTCTACGGAGAAGGAAATCGAGAAAGAACCCAAGGTGATGGTCGAAAAGGAGCACATTACAATCCCACGAAGTACCGCTCATACCACACCTACGGTTGAACCAATACCAATTGTGGAACCCGAGTTTCCAAGGCCGTTGCCTAATGACCAACCCACACCACCTTTACCCTACCCTTCGAGACGAAACAAAGAGAAATTGTAAGAACGTAACAAACAACAAATCGAGCTTTTTATAAAGATGTTTCAACAAGTGCATTTTGATGTGAGTTTAGCCGATGCGTTGTTGTATATGCCTCGTTTCGCTTCCACTTTTAAAAGTATGTTGAGCGATAAGGAAAAGCTTTCAAAGCTTGATAATTGTTCTTCGGTTTATCTTAACCGCATACCAGAAAAAGTTGGTGACCCCAGAAAGTTTCTCATTCCTTGTGACATACAAGATATGAAAGAATGCCTCACCTTGGCCGATCTTGGTGCGAGCATTAATTTGATGCCATTTTCCATTTGGAAATCGCTTTCGCTTCCGGCTCTTATTCCTTCGAACATGTCTATCGAGATGGCCGATCATTCTACGATTTTAGCATGTGGAGTAGCCGAAGATGTTTTCGTGAAAGTGGGGAAGTTCTACTATCCCGTTGATTTTATAGTAGTTGACATCCCCGCGGATCCTCAAGTTCCTCTAATTTTAGGTCGTTCATTTTTAGATACTTCGAGATCGCTTATCGATGTTCATGCGAGAACTATCACTTTGAGATTCAACGAAGAGGAACTTGTTATAAACGCTACTCAAAACTCGAAACCTTCTCATGTTTATGCAATCGCTACCATCAATCACATTGACATCGTTGATGTGGTTTGCGATGAGTTTTCACAAGAAGTGTTAGGTTTTTCCGATAGCTCGTCAAGTGGCAATCCCACTATTTTGGATCCGATTCTTGCTAATTCAACACCAAATCTCACTCCATTCCAAGGAGGCGATCTCACTTCGAATGAAATCGACAATGAAGATGAGGTGTTGATTAGTGATGATACTTCTATTCCACCATTTCTTCCACCGATGGAAGTCATGAGTGTTGAACCAAAATCTTCAATCGAGGAACCACCTATCCTTGAATTAAAAGATCTTCCTTCTCACCTTGAATACGCATTCTTGGAAGGTGATGACAAGTTGTCGGTTATTATTGCAAGAGGTCTTGCTAATGATGAAAAAACCGAGCTCTTGAAAGTTCTTAAGGCTCATAAAGGGGCAATTGCGTGGAAAATATCCGACATTAAGGGTATTGACCCAAAATTTTGTACTCACAAGATTTTAATGGAGGAGGACTACAAACCCGCAATTCAAAGTCAAAGAAGGGTGAATCCCAAAATTCACGATGTCATTAAAAAGGAGGTCCTTAAACTCCTTGACGCGGGAATGATTTATCCTATATCCGATAGCCCATGGGTGTGCCCAATCCATTGTGTCCCTAAAAAGGGAGGAATGACCATTGTGCCTAATGAAAACAACGAGTTAATTCCCACTCGTGTTGTGACCGGTTGGAGGGTGTGTATTGACTATCGAAAGTTAAATGAGGCCACTCGTAAAGACCACTTTCCTTTGCCCTTCATGGATCAACCCTCGTGATCAAGAGAAGACTACGTTTACGTGTCCTTATGGAACGTTCGCTTATCGTAGGATGCCTTTCGGACTTTGTAATGCACCAGGTACGTTTCAACGGTGTATGATGGCGATTTTTCACGATATGATCGAGAAGTCGATGGAAGTGTTTATGGATGACTTCTCGGTGTTTGGCAATTCGTTCACGTCGTGTTTATCTAATCTCGAGCAAATGTTAAAATGTTGTGAAGAAACCAATCTTGTGCTTAATTGGGAAAAATTTCATTTTATGTGTAAACAAGGAATCGTCTTAGGACATAAGGTGTCGAAGGCGGGGATTGAGGTCGATAAAGCTAAGGTAGACGTCATCGCCAAGTTACCTCATCCCAAAACCGTTAAGGGAGTTAGGAGTTTCCTAGGCCACGCGGGCTTTTATCGACGTTTCATCAAGGACTTTTCGAAAATCTCTCGACCTATGACACACCTTCTCGAGAAGGATGCTCCTTTTAACTTCAATGAGGATTGTGTTAGAGCTTTCGCAACTCTCAAAAGGAAACTTACCGAAGCTCCCATTCTTGTTTCTCCTAATTGGGAATTACCCTTTGAAATCATGTGCGATGCAAGTGATTATGCTATAGGGGCTGTCTTAGGGCAACGTTATGACAAGCATTCCCGTCCTATCCATTATGCTAGTAAGACGATGACCGAGGTTCAATTAAAGTACACCACAACGGAAAAGGAATTCCTTGCCGTGGTCTATGCTTTTGAGAAATTCCGACCGTATCTCGTCTTGACTAAAAGCATCGTGTATACCGACCATTCGGCTATCAAGTATCTCTTAGCTAAGCAAGATGCTAAGCCGAGATTGCTTCGTTGGATGCTCATCCTCCAAGAATTTGATGTCACCGTGCTTGACAAAAAAGGAGCCGAGAATCTAGCGGCCGATCATCTCTCTCGTCTAGAAGATCCTCACAAAGATGTTTTCGAGAACAAGGAAATCACCGAAACATTTCCTCTCGAGACTCTCGGTGTAGTGAATTCTAAAGACACCACCCCATGGTTTGCCGACATTGCAAATTACCATGCCGGCAATTTCATAATCAAGGGTATGACGACACAACAAAAACGAAAATTCTTTCGTGACGTCAAGTTCTATTTTTGGGACGACCCTTATCTCTTTCGAGTTTGTGCGGATCAACTCGTTCGACGTTGTGTGTTTGGTGCCGAAGCTTCTAATATCCTTAGAGCTTGTCACGAGGGACCCACGGGTGGTCACCACGGTGCTAATCTCACGGCTAAGAAAGTGTTCGATGCCGGTTTCTTTTGGCCTTCTATCTATCGTGATGCACACGCACTTTTGAAGTCGTGTGATTCGTGCCAACGTCAAGGAAAATCATCTCAACGTGATGAAATGCCGCAAAACATAATTCAAGTGTGTGAGATTTTCGGACATATGGGGAATAGACTTTATGGGGCCGTTCCCATCGTCTCATGGCAACAAATATATCCTCGTCGCGGTGGACTACCTTTCTAAGTGGGTGGAAGCTAAGGCTTTGCCTACTAATGATGCTCGTATGGTAGTGAAGTTTTTGAAGCAACTATTCTCTCGGTTCGGAACCCCTCGTGCTATTATAAGCGATCGTGGAACCCATTTTTGTAATGACCAATTCGAAAAGGTTCTAAAGAAATATGGAGTTACTCATCGTCTTTCTACGGCTTATCACCCGCAAACGAGTGGGCAAGTCGAGGTTTCGAACCGAGCTTTGAAGAGGATTTTAGAGAGGTCAATTGGAGAAAACCGTGCTTCATGGTCCGACAAACTTGATGACGCTTTATGGGCCTTTAGGACCGCTTATAAGACACCTATCGGTTGCACTCCTTATAAGTTAGTCTATGGGAAGAATTGTCATTTGCCCATTGAGTTGGAGCACAAGGCATATTGGGCCCTTAAGCATGCAAACTTTAACTTGAAGACCGCGAGAGATCACCAGAAAATACAATTGAATGAATTGGATGAATTAAGAGATAATGCTTATGAAAATTCATTAATTTTTAAAGAAAAGACTAAAAAGTTTCATGATTCAAAGATTAAAAACCGGGTTTTTAACGTTGGTGATCAAGTGTTTCTTTTTAACTCTCGTCTTAAGATATTTTCCGGGAAATTGAAATCTCGTTGGTCGGGTCCATTCACCATTACACAAGTGTTTCCGTATGGGACCATCGAGCTAGCTCAAGATGATGGTCCTAATTTCAAGGTGAATGGACATACGCTTAAGCACTACTATGGTGGGGAAATTCCTTCAATGGTTGCCCTCGACCAAGTCACCTTCCCCAATAATAATTAGCATTGAGGGGATCGAGTCGAGCTCATGACACGGTAATAAAAAACGAGGTGCCTCGTGGGGGAGATCCCATGCTTATCCTTTATGCTTACTATTCACTAATAAGGGGACTTGTACCCTTTCAACTCGTTGTCTCGTGGTTGTTTGTGATTGTGTTATCTAGATCATCATCCTCATATACGATTGAAGACTCTCGTGTTCGTTTACGTGAGCCTCCATCGTTTTCTTGAAGAAGTTTTTCACGAATCCATGACATATCCTTTATTGTTCTAACAATTATCTTTTAGCTTACTTAATAAACGGCTTTAGATATATTGTTGATCACCCTTTCCATGCTAGATCCTAAGCATTCGATTCTTCGTCTCTAGTATGGGGGTGCTCCACCTTTAGACTCGAAACATTGAGGACAATGTTTACTTTTAGTATGGGGGGGTGAATAGGTACTTGCTTTGCTACGCCCTCACGCTTTCCAACTTTCAATGTTTTAGTTACTAATAAGGCAAAAAATGGCCAAATTTTAAAATTTTTCTTAGTTTCATAAGTGTTTTTAAGACACGAATGTATATTTTCTGATGGGTAGAATAAGAGTTAATTTTTGACTTGATGGGCATTTGGAGCCATTTACATTCCTTAACCCGCTCAATTCAAGTTTTGCTAGACTTTTATATAGGGAGCTTTAAAACACGAAAGTCTTAACTCTTACGGGTTAAGAACAAGAACTTTTCGCAAGTTCCTATAATTGATCCTAGAAAGTCACTTATCAAGGGAACTATAAAACGCATTCTCTAAACTTGAAAAAGTCCAAGAAAGTGCAAGATCCTATAGGTGGCTTGAAAACCCAAAACTTTGATTTGATATAGTCTTAATGAAAGCTAATCCAAATTTGGCTTAATTTTGACTTGCATGGCTAAGTATTCACGAGTCTCTTTAAATAGAGGTCTTTATATAGTGAAGAACAGCTCAAGGAACTTTCAAAACTCTAAGTAGCATCACTCCTTATAAGCAATAGAGAGAGATGATAGAGTTAGACAAGTGATCATGCTAAACGTAGAACATGAAAATGTTCTTTCAAAAACTCATATGTTTTTAATTGTGGCTTTTTCTTCCCATAAGATCAATGCATTAGGAATAAATCATAATTGCAATAAGTAAGGTCGTACGATTTGAAAGGTTACTTAGCCTCTAGCGCAAGATCGTTTAAAAGTTGCTCGGGGTTGAATAGTGTTCATAGCCAAGGCATAACTTATTGAAGTGGGACGCGAAGATTGGCGATCATCCAAAAAGGCCCTAACAAGGCATGAGGAGCTCTCTTTTTGCTAAAGATCCAAGATGATGTGAAGTATCATTATTCCTAAATCAATATGAAGGATCGAGACACACGACGAAAAGCAATTACTCCCCTAAAGATCATGGAGAAAGTCTATCCAAAAAGACCCTTACAAGGTATGAGGATAAATATATCCAAGTCCGAAAAGGAGGCGGATCCTTGTATATCAAAATCCAAAGTAAAGATTGAAGAAAAATGATGAAGTCGTGGTCCAATATGAAGAATCTCTCAAAAACTTCAAGTGAAGAAATTCCAAATATAAGAAGAGAAGACCATAATTTCAAGAACGTCTTCCCAAGATTTGAAGTATGAAGTACATGACAAATATCGGTCCGAGAAAGGTCTCAAATCGCGAAACGAGTTATGCCAAGATATGAACTTAAGGAGATACACGAGAAGCCGTTTTAAAAGATTTTGTCCTTCGGCTAACTATCGATCAAATCGTTCTACTTTGCTTTCGGACTAATAACTACTCAAATAAGTCATTATGAATCACTTGTGATCCATGACAAATAGATAAAAAATGCTAGTAACCCATTTCTTTTTATAATAACTAGGATTGCGGGGAGAAAACGTATTACACAATTTGGACGTATGAGTAGTGTTAGCATTGTGACTTGTACCAACAATGATCTCGTTTTTGCACTTAGCATGGAATGTATGACAATCAAGGATGACGAAGTTTACTCTAAGGAACATTTACTTGTTTCTATTCTTTGACCCTAAAAGTCACTTTTTGTGATGAAAATCATATATTATGTCTTTACACATCTTCGTAGTATGTTGCAAGTCTTTTACTCTTCAATAAAGGTTAATAAAATTGAAATTTGGTGATGCTTAGATACTTTATTCTAGCATTGCGTGAGGGCACGACAATGGCTTAGTATGGGGGAGTGATGAGATGGCATTTATACATGATCTCATCGTTCTTTTCGGGCTTTAAATGCATAAAAATGTCATAAAATACCATATATATGCTTGTGTTTGTTTACTTGTGTATTTTAGGTATGGATATCGTGAAAAAGACAAAAGATCACAAGATACAAGGAAAAACGGACACGAGAAACGAAGCCGTACAAAGAACCGGGCCCTAATTCATGGAATATTCAACAAATACCCTTGAAGACTTGAAGACATACAAGATTGATCCTCATTTATTGAAGAAATTACACTTAAAACCCTTGTATATTGATAATTACAAGTTTGGTCCCTTAAGTTTGTCAAAATTACACAAAAAGTCCTTCAACTTTGAAGAAATGGCAAGATTAGTCCCTCAACAATTTCAAATTGCCAACAATGGTCCCTCATGAAGCCAAGGATACATTGAAGACCTTTGAAGATCAAGAATGTCCAAGATCAGCCCTTGAAATATCTCAAAATGGCAAAACAACCCTTTGAAACCTTTTTCCAAAGTTTTGTGCCAAAATTGCCAAGTCTTGAAAGTTGTTACAAAGGAAATGGGCGCTGACACGTTTTTAAACACAAATGAAAGGAAAGAAAAAGAAGAAGGGCCAAAATGTTTGCTATTGAAACATTCAAACATGAAATTGCGCCAAACAAACTCCACTTCCCCCGAAAACGGATCAAACGTGTCACTATTCACCTTTTCACACCCAGATTTTACATCAACTTAAACAAAGGGTAAATCTAAATTACCTTGACACACGTTTGATTCACACACTCTAAATCCCATCCCAACCTCAAAACCCTCACTCCCACTCACAATGGACCCCACCCCCAAATACCCGTTCACCTATCATGTGACTACTTGCCCTCTAAGTCATGCCACGTGTCAAGATCAACAACTGAGAGCCTTTGCTTCATCACAAAGCTAAAATGAACGTTTGGGATCACTTTGGACATCTCAACAACAACAAACTGCCTCAAGGACTTAAGGGCATTTTAGAGAATTCACTTCTAGGGTTTGTGAATAGTGTAGCCTGGCATTTGCCTATAAAAGGAGACCTCAACATGTGAGAGTCCCTTTGTTCCAGTCTTACTCTTTAAACATTGTAATTCCTTTTTAAAATTTATAAAAGTTGGTATTTTGAGAAAATTGTAATTCCTTTTTATGTTTTTGAAAGTTGGTGTTGTTTAAAGGGTGATTCTGAGTTCCATTGACTGTTGTAAGTGTGCTTGAAACTTTTGGATCAAGGACGTTTATGTTTGGTAAGGTTTTTCAAGTTTGAAAAAGCTTGAAAGAAGGTTCTGATTTTGCTTATTTTTGTGTACTAACCCTTAACCATTAGCTATAAGCACTTGCAAGCTTGTTGACACCAAGCTTGTGAAGGGATTAGAGCCCTTGGTTGAGTTGTTTGCTGCTTGTGTTGAAGACATAAAGTCCTTGAGTTTCTGCTTTGAAACATCAACCAAGGCATTCATCATCTTTCTTGTTGAAGTACCTTGGTCTTGTTCTAGTTGTTGAACAATGTCCAAGGAGCATAGCTGGCCTTCCTAGGATGTTGTGGAAGGCAGGTATATCCTCTTGTTAAGATTCCTCTCAAAATTTCATGTTTCTGCTTATTTTGTACTTTGGTATATGATTTGGTGTTCTTGTGTTTGTGCTTTGTGTTTTATGGCTGGTTTCTGTTAGTTGTCACCTAGTGTAGCTATTTGATCATTAAAATCAATAGGTTGTGTTTAAAATTCAGAAGTTTGTTTGAAAAGTGGTTGATTAAGGATTGTTTGAGATTACTGGTTCATAAGGCCTTGTGGCCTTGTGCCCTTGGTTCTTAGGGTTTGGGTAGTCTAAACAAGTGATTTTATACAAGTTTTAGTCATTGGTTAACTTTCTGAAAGTTTGGAAAAGAGATTTGAAGTTTTGCAAAAATCTAATAAAAGTGGTTTTGAAATTGGTCAAACACATCAGATCCAATAACTTATTTGTTTGTTGGATCTAAGGTCTGAAATCTGGTTTGGGAATAGTTTAGGTGATAAGCTATCTATTGGTTGTCTGGTTGCTGAATTTGGTGACTTATTGTGGATTTTATAGCTTATCAAAAATTGCTGAAGTGGTCATTTGCATCAGCAAAGTGACCACCTCATTTTGTGCTTGCATTTGTTATTCTAGTGTATGCCTTGTGATTTTGCTGCTTGGAACTTGTTTATGTGTTGCTTGTGATTGGATTTTGTTATTTGGATTGCTTTGTATCTGGCTTATAAGCTAACTGGCTTATTAAGCCCTTATTGCCATAATCTGCCATCAAAAGGTCAACTAACCTCTTGATTCACAAGGCCTCCTCCTTGAGTCCTTCACAAAAATTGCTTATAACAAGCCCTTAGACCTTTCCTGATCATTTGGTGCATTTTGGAGTACTTTGACTTTTGGTCAAATAAGCACTTATTGGCTTATTTTTTAGAACTGCTTATTGGCACATGCAACAACTTATCTTTTGTAATAGAAATCATTTTTCTTAGCTTAATATCATATCTGGAAGTTTGCAAGTCTTTTGGTTAAGCTTTTGCTAGAAAACTAGCTTATTTGGCTTTTTCAGCCAGCTTATTTGCTCATACAGCTTTTTATACTTGGCTTTTTGTGATTTTCTTGATTGATTATTCTTAGTTAAGCTATTTGTGAGCTTTTGCAACAAACTAGAGCTTCTGAGGTGCCCTAAATCTCAAACCCGACTATTTTGCCTTTTAGTGAATTTTTACTTTGCTTATTTCTGGCTTATTGAGTGTACTTTTTCAAAATTTCTTTTTACAGATCTCATAAGCATCCCAAAAGAAGGTTGTGTGTCAAATTAGAGCTTATGGCATTGGCTTATTGCTTAATGGGCTGAAAAGCCCAATAAGAATAAGTTGTGTGTTTAATAAGCTGTGATAAGCTCACATTCAGCTTTTGGGCCTTTACAGTTTTGTTCTTAGAATTAAATTTTGAGTCAAATAGGGATTTTCCAAGTCAACTGGGCCAAGTTTGACCTTTTAGGCCCAAAAGCCCATTTGGTTTGACTGTTTTTGGTTTTGGCCCATTTGAGGGCCCAATAGGGATATTCTGGTCATTTCACTTTGATTTTCTGATTATTTAGGTTAAAATAAACTAGTTTGCAAGTTTTTAGAATTTTTTATAATTTTTGGATTTTCAATATTATTTTAATATTATTTTTTATATTATTTTTCAAATTTCACATTTTCCAACTTTTTACATTTTTCTTAGCTTTAATATATTAAAATAGGAGTTTAGCAACTTTTAGAATAATTTTATCACTTTTGGATTAATTTTTATAATTATTTTAAGTTTTAATAGTTTTTAAATCATTTTAAATAGTTTTTGTTAGTTTTAAAATTTCTAAAAAATAGTTTTTAATCTTTTTAGGTCATTTTAGAGGTTTACCAATTGAAAAATCTTTATTTGGGCTTTTTGATGATTTATTCTATTTTTAGGGCTTTAATTAGCATTTAAAAATTGAATTTTTAATTATTTAAAAGGTTTGAAAAAGTTTTGATCATTGGTAAACTCTTAGTTTATTTATTTTGATTTTTGGTGAATTTTTGGTAATTTTTAGAATTAATTTTTATTTTTGTAGTCTTTACGGTTTTACGTTTTAACTTTCTAGTAGTAATTTTTACGTCTTCGTCATCTTCTTTTCTCATCCCCTTCTAAACCAATCATTAATCGCAAACATTTAACAAGTTTTTCACACACATATACCTCCTTGGGAAACGAACTTGAACTTCATCTAGGGTCATTTGAACACGGTTTTCCTAAACCGACGTATTTAATACTTTCCCTATTTACGCTCTTTTCCTAAAGAGTAGTAAAACATTACAATCAATATTCATTAAACTTATTTATATAAGTTTCATTTCGAAGTAAACATAAAATGTTTTAATTATTAATATCAGTTAGCATACATGTATTTATAACAATAATTCACTTACAATCAAGTTTTTCATTTAAGTAGACATAAAATGTTTAAAATATTAGTTTACGTTCTCCGTTCAAGTATTATAATCACTCATTTACTATTAAGTTCCATTATTAAGTAAATATAAAAATTCTACTTAATATCAATCCACGTTCGTAGTTCATGTATTATAATCATCTATTTAAACTTATTATTAAGTTTCATATTTTAAGTAAACGTAAGGTGTTTTACTTACCTATTAGCATTTAATCTATCTAACGTTCATATAGTTTTTATTTTTCTAAAAGTATATGAGTTTATGTATGAGTAATATATATTAATAATTGTTTATACAATTATTTCTAAAGTAAATATAATATTTTATTTTGAAAAAAATAAATAAATATAATATTTTATTTAACTTTAAAGTTTCCATAAATTATTTTAATTATGTTTTAACTTTAAACTTAAGAATTTATACCTTAATTCTTATGGTCTAAGTATTTTAATTATGTTTTATTATAATTAAAATAGATTTTAGGGTTAGGGCTTGTTAATGTTTCGGAATATGGCAAAACTAGTCCCTCTATATTTTTAAACAAGTATAATCTTTCGGATTTTACATATTTAGTACCTAGGGCTTGTTATAGTTTCGGCTTATGGCAGGTTTAGTCCCCCTAGTAATATCTAGGATTTGTAACTTTATTAAAATTACAAAAACAGCCCCCAGGGCTTCCTTAAGTTTCGGTAAATTACAAAAATAGTCCTTAAGGTTTTAAAATGACAAATAACTTTTAGAACTTCCCAAAATGGTCCCTTGGGTTTAATTTGCCACGGATAGTAATTATTAAACCCTAGACTTTTGGGTATTTACATTTTCAGTCCTTGTGCTTACTAGTTTATCAAAACAAGTTTCATAAGTTACGGTTTTAGTCCTTAAGTTTTATAAATTGTCATTTTTATCCAAAAAGTTTTTATAAGTTATATTTTATTATAAAAACTTTTATTTTTAACATTCAAACTTTATATGGCTCATTAAATGGGCTAAACATCTAATGGGCTATTTTAGTGGGCTTAAATATATTTCATGTCCACTAATTTATTTAAATGGGCCTTTAAATCATTTATTGGGCTTAATACATTTTTAAACCCCCTTTAATTAGTTAAATGGGCCTAAGTGTAATGTTAAGTCCATTAAGTTACTAGGATTTATTAAATGGGCTTATTAGGTCCATTAAGTTTTGAATTAACATTTCATGGGCTTAAATAGTCCATTAACACTACTTTTAGTTTTATGTAAGTTTTAACTTAGGATATTTTTATAAGCTTATTATGAGCTTATTAATATTTAGTTTTCAATCTAAATAGATGAATAAAACTCAAAATTTATTTTATGTATTATACCAAATTAGATCTAGGTGTGTTATAAGGTTACAAGTAAGTCATAAGCCCTAGTAGGAGCTTATATCCCACGGCTAATATTAGTAATAGCTTATTAAGATAAGTCAAGTCTTATTTTAAGGTTGCATGTAAATTATAAGTGTTACAAAATTAGATCTAACTATGTACACAATCAAGAAAACAAGTCACAAGTTCAAAATGAGATCTAAACTATGTCTAGACCTAAAAATCAAACGTAGATCCATGTACCCTCATATATAGCTCACAGCTATATTTTAAGATCTTGGTATGTTACATTTCATATTCCATCTTTAAAACTAAATTGATAAATCATATGGTTACCATTTAATTCAGCCGTGACCTTTAAGATCATGGTTTTCATGATCTTTAAGTTGCACAAGTTCATTTCATGAGATCTATGGTTATTGGTTAACCAAAGTCCCATAAAACAAGATTTGTAACCCATGCAATGTTTAGATTTATAAAAAGTTTCATATGGTTTTTAAATCAAGTTTAACACATAACACATAAGTCATAAGTTTCTATTAAAAGATTTTGAATCATGAACATGGTTTGTATAAATATGTCGTGACCCATAAGGGCCATAGCCTTACCAAATCTTGATTTTTAACATGTTATTCACTTGTGTTTATAGATGTATGAAGATGCATACATGAAGAAATGAAAGATTATGATGTGTATACCTCTCTTTCCTAAAAGTACCACAAATGATCTAGATGAACAAGGAGATTTGACATCTACTCAAGATGATGAAGAAAACCCTAAAACAAACCAAGCCGTGACCTTGATGACTTAGCTAGGGCTTGTTTATAGGAGGAATGATGCTACCAAATGATTTGTAATCAAGGTGGGACAAAGATTTAGTTGATTTAATGAATCAACTTTGGATTTTTGTTGTTTGTAGCCAAAATGTAGAGAGAGAGATGATGTGAGAAGTGAGTTTGCATGAAGAGAGAATGTGTATGTGTGTGTTTCGACTAAAAAGAGAAGAGAGAGAGAGAGAAGGGCAAAAGGTATGATTCACCTTGGTAAGGCATATTATGTCAAGTGTCACCTCTTGCCTTTCCAAGGCAACTCTTCTCCTTCCACCTAAGGTGGGGTGCCGTGTTAAGCTAACCAAAAAGGGAGGGTGGGCTTGTGTTGGGCCTATGTTGGGCTAGAGCACAACCTTGGGCTAGTCCATGAGAGTTTAAGCATGTTATAATATGCATGCACACATACATTATAAGTACATTGTGTAGTATGTTTTCCATATTTGTTAAGTGTTGTTTATAGTTAAAAATACACTTCATTACTTGTTTTACTTAGTTGTGAGTTCATGGTTTAAGTTGTGAAGTTATTTTCAACAAGGATGAAAGTATAAGTATAATTACATAATGGACAAGTTTACACACATCTTAAGAAGTTATAACACATGAATGAGTGTTCTAGGATTAATGGGTGAAATTTCATTACATAAAATCATGGTAAAATCATGGATTTTACAACACCACCCAGTTATTTTAGCTTTGTCCTCAAAGCTACTACAAACGTAGTTATTTGTTAAGTAAAAGATGTTCTAAGTATGATTCATCTCAGACTCTCTCTCAGGTACGGATGGCAGCATGATCATGAAGTGGTCTATACCTAAGTTATTCTTATACGTCCGATTAGGCATTAATGAAAGCTTATGTTATTACGGGTGAATAGTAGAGAAAGCAAAGAGATTTTTATCCGGATTGCACTATACATCCGATTGAGCAGTAAGGGAGACTGCTGCTATAGATGGATAGGCGTGGAATGCAAAGAGATCTTTATCTGGATCGCACTATACATCCGATTGAGCAGTAAAGGAGACTGCTGATATGGATGGATAGGCAAGGAAAGCAAAGAGATCATTATCTGGATCGCATCATACATCCGATTGAGCAGTAAAGGAGACTGCTGATGTGGATGGATAGGCGAGGAATGCAAAGAGCTCTTTATCCGGATCACACTATACACCCGATTGAGCAGTAAAGGAGACTGCTGCTGTGGATGGATAGGCGCGGAATGAAAATAGATCTTTATCCGGATCACTTTATACATCCGATTGAGAAGTAAAGGAGACTGCTGCTGTGGATGTATAGGCGCTGAATGCAAAGAGATCTTTATCCGGATCACACTATGCATCCGATTGAGCAGTAAAGGAGACTGCTGCTGTGGATGCATAGGCGAGGAATGCAAAGAGATCTTTATCCGGATCGCACTATACATCCGATTGAGCAGTAAAGGAGACTGCTGCTGTGGATGGATAGGCGAGGAATGCAAAGAGATCTTTATCCGGATCTCACTATACATCCGATTGAGCAGTAAAGGAGACTGTTGCTGTGGATGGATATGCGAGGAATGCAAAGAGATCTTTATCCGGATCGCACTATACATCCGATTGAGCAGTAAAGGAGACTGCTGCTGTGGATGGATAGGCGAGGAATGCAAAGAGATCTTTATCCGGATTGCGCTATACATCCGATTGAGCAGTAAAGTAGACTGCTGCTGTGGATGGATAGGAGAGGAATGCAAAGAGATCTTTATCTGGATCACACTATACATCTGATTGAGCAGTAAAGGAGTCCGTTGCTGTGGATGAATAGGCGCGGGCTGCTTAACGGGGTCGCAGCTATACCCTTCCAGGATCTGGGAGAAAACCAATGGCGTTGTGGATTTGGTTAGGAGGACAAATCCATTGCAAATGGTTTCTAATATGAGGAGGACATGCCAACATGTTTCATACGCTGGGGAATCTGGGGATGCACTATTTCTACATCCTATTCATGGGTGAGATACAAGTTATATTTCCATACCCGAGGATGAAAAATTGGGGGTTGAAGGTAAAACAAACATTTTTAACTTTAACCCCTCCTATATTAACAGCTGTAAGAAAAGACTTACGATCTTTACCTCAAGCCAGCGAGACACAAATATTAGTTAATGGTACTAAAGTTTCTACCCAACAAAGAGGTTAAGACTGTTGTCGATGGCGTTTGCGTAAGAAGTTGCAAGGAATCTTTTTCATTCGCCGCGGGGTTGAGCGAGAGGGGCACAGAAAAGAAGTACTTCAAATGGTGGAAATAAAAGAAGATACCACGAATAAAGAATTGCGCGCCTTGCAAGGTGTCATAACAAGGGTCATGCATTCACTATTACTGGTTCAAAATTTGTACAAATTCTAACTTCTAAAGAGAGGAAATCACATCTCCCAGAGTCTAATAGGTGATGGTATTGTCGAACTAAGTGGACCCGAAGAGGAATGAGAATGTCCAAAAACATAGGACATTCAACATCTCCTTATGGGGGGTGTCAAACATAGCCCTACAAAGTACACCCATTGTGAGTTGGATGTGCCTTTCAGGTTTAGGGTTGCCTAGGTGGCGAAAGTAACCCTACAAAATACACCCATTGTGAGTCGGATGTGTCTTTCAGGTTTAGGCAGGGAAGAAACAGGTTGGGGAAATGGGATATTCTCGGACCAAGTATTCTCTGGCCCGTTGGTACTAGAGATGACACTAAATCTAGTGTTAACTATATCGGGGTTATGGCTCCCCAGTATAATCAAGGTTTCATCTCACCAAGGTACACAAACCCATTTTGGTTATATAGGATAATTTCATGATACTTGCTAGTCAATTTGTGCTAATAATGACATCAAAGCTATCAAGGCTTTCTAGGATCTGATTGGTGTAAAACGGCTGATTTGGAAAGTTCTTACGGAACAACCTCGAATGATGGTGTTTAAGTATCATAACTTTTCCGTCGACTATTCCACCGTATAGTGTGAGTCTAGAACTATCAGAGAGATTTCCATTACCTTACTGAATTTAGCAATTGTAGTGCTTTGGTCTACACATGTATCAGACAAGATAGGTGCATATCATTGGTTTAGTAAGAACGTACCAGGTACGGTGTTGGAGCCTGGATTTGTTGGGGCATTGCCAGCCATGTACACTTGCGAAGGAGTTCCCTTGTTGTCCTTCTTCTGGTTGGCCCACTTGGGACAATCAGGTCTCACGTGCCCAGGGGTTCCACACTCATAACAAACCATAACCTTCTTTGGTCCACTACCGCTCCCATGTGCACTAGACTTACCCTTATTACGGTTCCCGGGATTGGTATTAGGTCGACCTGGGGTAGCAACATTTGCTTGACACTTACGAGCAAAGTGGCCTTGTTGGCCACACTCGTGGCATCCTTGGCATTGTCCTCCAGCAAGATGATGATAGTTTCACTTTTAACATTTAGGCTTGGTCCCTGAGTAGTTCTTGGTGCGGGGTGTAGGGGTAGTGTTATCAGCTTGCCCAACATTTTGCTTTTTGGAAGGCTGTTGGTGCTGACTATGAGAGCTTTCATTGGATTTTCTCTTGCTGTCCGTTTGCCTATCGGACGGATTACGGGCTTGCTTACTGATCAACTCAGTTGCAAATTCCATAGCACCTTCAACAGTGGTGGGTCGTGAAGCTAGCACACTGTCATGAATGTTGTCAGGGATTCCACTGACATACTTTTCAATCTTGTCACTCCTTAGAGGAAACATTCTGGTGCACATCAAGCTTAACTCTTGAAATCTTTGGTTGTACCAAAGGATATCATTGTTCTTACACTTTAGATCCCACAGCTCGACTTCTAACTTCTTCATTTCTCCTCTAGGGCAGTATTTCTCAGTCATTCTCTCCTTGAGGTTGGCCCAAATGAGGGTATAAGCAGTGGCATGTCCAAGGGTGGCGACCACAGAGTTCCACCAAGTAAGGGCGCTATCGAGTAGAGTGTATGTAGCATACTTAACTCTGTTCTCGTCAGCACAATCGCTGATGCGGAAAACTGTCTCTAGTCTTTCAAACCATTGCATCAGTTCAACAACTCCTTCTTTTCCTCGGTAGTATGAGGGTTTGCATTTCAAGAAGTCGGGTACGAACAACCCCTGTTGAAGTTGTTTCTGTGCATGTTGGAGTTTGGGTCATTGCCCACATTAGCTTCTCTGGCTGCCATAGCTGCCGAAATGCCTTCACCAATCATCTCCCGGAGTTGAGCATCGGTAACATTATGAGTAGCTTCAGGTACTTCGGTATTAGCGGTATTGGAGGCAATTGCATTATTGGGGTTCGATTGTGAAATCACCATTTGTCTATAATCATACACAAAATGAGATTATTAATTCAATCATTAGTGTAGTTTTTATATTATTTGCAAGAGAATGATTTCATGCATAAAATTCATAACAAATTTGGATAACCTGTCAGGATTTCATAATATAATACATTGCACAACAGATATAACACAAGAGAGTGATTTCATGCAAAGTTGCGTAGGGAATTTTAAACATTCATCGAGCATATCAAATCCGGAACAAGGTTTAGCTAGCGTTGCCCCGGGTAGTGGTACACATTGTCTTATGTACATCATATCCAAAATACATGCCCAAAGAAAAAGGAAATATATAGTACGGGATTACATCACCAGAACTGAAAAGAAGAATAAAAGTACAAAGGCCCTATGTCATGATAGCCGGGATGCAACCCGTAAGCTTATCAGGACGTACAAGAAGTCTAGAACGTCTCATGCTAATCCTGCCTGGATGGTCCACTAGATGATGTCGGGGCTGACGGTGCGGATGGAGCTGGTGGGGCTGCAGAATTCTTCCTGGTGTTCCAGAAAGTCCGAACTGTCATTCGGGTCTCCTTGAGCGTACGGAGTGCAGACAGTAGCTGGTTTTGGAGTCAATCAACGACCCCTTGGAGATAAGACATCTCCCCAGTAACCCCATCATGTCGGACAGTGGCGAGATCAAAGAAGATGGATAATGATTGCTCCTGAGTGGCAAAAGCAACATGGGTCTGATGCAGCAGACCCTCCATGACCTGAATGCGCTGGTGGAGGCGGTAGTTCTCATCCAATAACCACTTTAATGCCTCGTCCGTCCTAGCCTGGATGCCCTTAGCAGTCTGGGAGTCTCCCCTCACATTGCGGAAAAGAGTGTCGATACGTTCATAGATGACGGCATGGCTCTATTGACTGACTGTCAACTGGCTGCGGAGGTCGGATATCTCTCGCTCATGGTGTGCAGCCAATGCGGAGATCTGGGCCTGGACGGAATCGACACGTCCTGCCCCTGAGCCTTCCTCGATCTTATAAGTAGAGACGGGTGTGGGCCCGGAGAAATAGCCCGATGATAAGGATGGAGGCATGGAAGATGGTATGCTAGGAGGGACCCGGTCCTCCTCTATAGAGGTTGGGGCCGGTGTGGCTGATTCTGAGATAGAAAAAGGGTCCTCTGGGAGTACAGCCTCAATGGCTGGGTCATCCTCTGAATCCGAGGCTGACAACCATCCACACTGTGTCGATCGTGGAGATGAACAAACAACTAGAGTAGAAGCTACTCTGGGTAGAAGAATCGTGGATCCAGTAGGCGGAGTCATAATGGTTTGAAATAGTATTATTTTTAGTTTGAAGTGAGTATAAGCTTACAAACAAAGAACAATATTATTTAGATTACATGCTTTATGAATTATATCCCTTTTAAACAATTATTAGAATGTTTAAAGGTTACAAATATTTATACTTATATATGTATATATATATATATATATATATATATATATATATATATATATATATATACATATATATATATATATAATATATATATATATATATATATATATATATATATCTATATATATATATATATATATATATATATATATATATATATATATATATATATATATATATATATATATATATATATATATATATATATATATATATATATATATATATATATATATATATATATATATATATATATATATATATATATATATATATATATATATATATATATATATATATATATATATATATATATATATATATATATATATATATATATATATATATATTATCATGTAAGTAGTTCATTTATCAATTTGTAAATGTGAAGTTTAGTTTAATATTACCCATATTCTCATTTCAGTATTTTATTATGTAGTGTAAAATTTTCAAGTTTATCACGTCTAACATATAGCAATATCTCACTAAACAGTATTAATAACCAAGTTTAGTATACATACATATATATACAATTAGTTCACATAGTATAAAATGCCCTAAGATCTATATGCTTAACTAATACGGTCAAAAAATAAAATCCCAAAAAAAAATAAAAATATTTTTATAAGTTATAGTCCCGTTTTAAATAAAAGAAAAATCATTTTATTTTAATTTTATTTAAAAATTTATCTGCTTCTCTATAACTAATGCTCTGATACCATTCTCTGTGACACCCGAGTAGGGTCAAAATATGCGGAAAATATCCCCGGAGATGTCACAAGGGTGGATCGATAGCATATAGTCCATAGAGCATAAGATAAAAAGTTAATCAAATCAGATTACACGTTTATTTAAACAAATAAATAAAAATTGTCTTAAACAAGACAGTAGGTGATTGTTTTTGTTTCCCAAATAGACACCCTGACGAGTCCTATGATGCAGGTTTCTAAGATGCTGGAGACCATGCACACACCACGTACTAACTTCATATTCCTGTGCAAAACATACTAACGTGGGTCAACATAATGTTGGTGAATTTATAGATTTTAACAATTAATTAGTTTGGACATACAATAATCATAGAAGTAATAATGCACAAAGCATTCTTACTAAAATGTAAATAACATTTGTTTATTATTAGAAACTGAAGCTTAACCCCATAGTCCTCAACAGATGATGACGTAGTGTCTTACAAAAAGACACCCATTCCAGTTCCAACATGGTATACGTCTGTTGTCCCGGCCAAGGCACAGTGAGCATGACTCACCCAGACGGGGATGGTCAATCCCTGATAGATCTATTTATAACATTCGGGCGATTTACAACAATTTAACAGTTTCAATAATAATCAATCATAACCAAGTTTATACAATCTAGTTGTGTCCAATATATGTTTGCATATTTTCATTCCCAAAAGGGAAAGTTTTATCAAATAGTTTATATGGGGCTGTAAACTCACCTGGGAGTAGGCAATTGCTTGTTTAACACGGATACCCAATTAAAGCTCACACCAAAGTTATGCCTATTCAGATAGTACAGTCTTAATAGATAGTACAAAAGAACATATATGTATGCTTATACAGATTTTAGTCAGTTCATTTATGCTACGGTGTTTATCTGAATAACCATAGTTCAAGTATATCAATATTCATTAAACTTATTTATATAAGTTTCATTTCTAAGTAAACATAAAATGTTTAATTATTAATATCAGTTAGCATACATGTATTTATAACAATAATTCACTTACAATCAAGTTTTTCATTTAAATAGACATAAAACGTTTAAAATATTAGTTTACGTTCTCCGTTCAAGTATTATAATCACTCATTTACTATTAAGTTCCATTATTAAGTAAATATAAAAATTCTACTGAATATTAATCCACGTTCGTAGTTCATGTATTATAATCATCTATTTAAACTCATTATTAAGTTTCATATTTTAAGTAAACGTAAGGTGTTTTACTTACCTATTAGCATTTAATCTATCTAACGTTCATATAGTTTTTATTTTTCTAAAAGTATATGAGTTTATGTATGAGTAATACATATTCATAATTGTTTATACAATTATTTCCTAAAGTAAATATAAATATTTTATTTTTAAAAAAAAAATAAATATAATATTTTATTTAACTTTAAAGTTTCCATAAATTTTTTAATGTTTATAAAATCATTTAAACTTAAGAGTTTATACCTTAATTCTTATGGTCTAAGTATTTTACTTATGTTTTATTATAATTAAAATAGATTTTAGGGTTAGGGCTTGTTAATGTTTCGGAATATGGAAAAACTAGTCCCTCTATATTTTTAAACAAGTATAATCTTTCGGATTTTACATATTTAGTACCTAGGGCTTGTTATAGTTTTGGCTTATGGAAGGTTTAGTCCCCCTAGTTATATCTAGGATTTGTAACTTTATTAAAATTACAAAACAGCCCCTAGGGCTTCCTTAAGTTTCGGTAAATTACAAAAATAGTCCTTAGGGTTTTAAAATGACAAATAACTTTTAGAAACTTCCCAAAATGGTCCCTAGGGTTTAATTTGCCACGGATAGTAATTATTAAACCCTAGACTTTTTGATATTTACATTTTCAGTCCTTGTGCTTACTAGTTTATCAAAACAAGTTTCATAAGTTACGGTTTTAGTCCTTAAGTTTTATAAATTGTCATTTTTATCCAAAAAGTTTTTATAAGTTATATTTTATTATAAAAACTTTTATTTTTAACATTCAAACTTTATATGGGCTCATTAAATGGGCTAAACATCTAATTGGCTATTTTAGTGGGCTTAAATATATTTCAAGTCCACTAATTTATTTAAATGGGCCTTTAAATCATTTATTGGGCTTAATATATTTTTAAGCCCCCTTTAATTAGTTAAATGGGCCTAAGTGTAATCTTAAGTCCATTAAGTTACTAGGATTTATTAAATGGGCTTATTGGGTCCATTAAGTTTTGAATTAACATTTCATGGGCTTAAATAGTCCATTAACACCGCTTTTCATTTTATGTAAGTTTTAACTTAGGATATTTTTATAAGCTTATTATGAGCTTATTAATATTTAGTTTTCAACTAAATAGATGAATAAAACTCAAAATTTATTTTATGTATTATACCAAATTAGATCTAGGTGTGTCATAAGGTTACAAGTAAGCCATAAGCCCTAGTAGGAGCTTATATCCCACGGCTAATATTAGTTATAGCTTATTAAGATAAGTCAAGTCTTATTTTAAGGTTGCATGTAATTTATAGGTGTTACAAAATTAGATCTAACTATGTACACAATCAAGAAAACAAGTCATAAGTTCAAAATGAGATCTAAACTATGTCTAGACCTAAAAATCAAACATAGATCCATATACCATCATATATAGCTCACGGCTATATTTTTAGATCTTGGTATTTCCAAGATGTCACTTTAAATAGTTTTTAAGTCTTGTAAATTTTCACAAAAACACATCATGATTATCTAGGTTACATGCATGTTTCCAAGGCTACTATTATTCCAAGAAACAATGTATAGCCCACGGCTATATTGTTTTCTCCCAATATTCCCAATAGATCTACTAGCTTATTTCATGTATACCATGTTAAGTTAACAGTTATCATTAGATCTAGGTTTTTATAAGAATGCATGTACATCTAACCCATTTTAGGTCTAGTGTAACCCACGACTACATTTATACACATAAGTTGTATTTGTGATTTTTAACATTCCATTTAGTATGTTATATTTCATATTACATCTTTAAAACTAAGTTTATAAATCATATGGTCACCATTTAATTTAGCCGTGACCTTTAAGGTCATGGTTTTCATTATCTTTAAGTTGCACAAGTTCATTTCATGAGATCTATGGTTATTGGTTAACCAAAGTCCCATAAACAAGATTTGTAACCCATGCAATGTTTAGATTTATAAAAGGTTTCATATGGTTTTTAAATCAAGTTAACACATAACACATAACACATAAGTCATAAGTTTCTTATTAAAAGATTTTAAATCATGAACATGGTTTGTATAAACATGCCGTGACCCATAAGGGCCATAGCCTGACCAAATCTTGATTTTAACATGTTATTCACTTGTGTTTATAGATGTATGAAGATGCATGCATGAAGAAATGAAAGATTATGATGTGTATGCCTCTCTTGCCTAAAAGTACCACAAATGATCTAGATGAACAAGGAGATTTGAGATCTACTCAAGATGATGAAGAAAACCCTAAAACAAACCAAGCCGTGACCTTGATGACTTAGCTAGGGCTTGTTTATAGGAGGAATGATGCTACCAAATGATTTGTAATCAAGGTGGGACAAAGATTTAGTTGAGTTAATGAATCAACTTTGGATTTTTGTGGTTTGTAGCCGAAATGTAGAGAGAGAGATGATGAGAGAAGTGAGTTTGCATGAAGAGAGAATGTGTATGTGTGTGTTTCGGCTAAAAAGAGAAGAGACAGAGAGAAGGGCAAAAGGTATGATTCACCTTGGTAAGGCATATTCTGCCAAGTGTCACCTCTTGCCTTTCCAAGGCAACTCTTCTCCTTCCACCTAAGGTGGGGTGCCGTGTTAAGCTAACCAAAAAGGGAGGGTGGGCTTGTGTTGGGCCTATGTTGGGCTAGAGCACAACCTTGGGCTAGTCCATGAGAGTTTAAGCATGTTATAATATGCATGCACACATACATTATAAGTACATTGTGTAGTATGTTTTCCATATTTTTTAAGTGTTGTTTATAGTTAATATACACTTCATGACTTGTTTTACTTAGTTGTGAGTTCATGGTTTAAGTTGTGAAGTTATTTTCAACAAGGATGAAAGTATAAGTAGAATTACATGATGGACAAGTTTACACACATCTTAAGAAGTTATAACACATGAATGAGTGTTCTAGGATTAATGGGTGAAATTTCATTCCATAAAATCATGGTAAAATCATGGATTTTACAAAAACTTCTAGCCATGGATCAACATACTTGAAAAGTTCAAGTTGTATTGACAAACATTGAGCTTGCAACCTTTTCCTAATTCTTGGTTTTTTCTTCTACTATTATATAAGACTTTGACTTGGGTAAGTTTGACACAAAAATAGATCTCAAATCTTCAAAAATTACCGATTGGATAACTTCTTAATTATTTATAAACATTTGCTTAAAACTTTTTATTTACGAGGGCAAACAAGAACAAAATTTTTAAAATAGCCCAAAAATATGGCAATTAAGCATCTTTTTTTTTCGATTTCCCTACAACCCCCCCACACTTAAGTTTAGCATTGTCCTCAATGTGATGAAACTGAACAAAAGTTAGGGAATAAGAGAAAAACCAGAATCACGGGCATATCGTTCATCATAAAGAATATACAAGAGTTTTGTCTTTTCCTTCAACTTGCGGTACCTACAAAAAAGATAAAACACACAAAAATACAAAAACACTCTATTTTTGGTTTTTATAGGTTTTTATAAAAGCGACGCATGCTACACCCCCTCACACTTAAGCAAAACATTGGTTAAAAATTTGTGGGGTGTAAGCATGAATTTATTTTAAAAAGGAAAATCACACTTAAATTTTTTTTTAAAACATACGGGTTGCCTCCCGAGAAGCGCTTATTTTATTGTTGAGTCATCAGCCTGACTCGTACTTCTTTTTAGTTTTCTTTATTTTTATCGAGTGGAAAATGTTCACTCCACTCATCATGGTATAGTTTAACACGGTGTCCATTAACAATGAAGCTTCCTGTTGATCCCTTTGATTGGATCTATGTAACACGCCCAAATTTGCCACAGCGGAATATATAAGTCCAGGGGCTGTTACGTCATAATACCATAGCTCAAGGTACAAGGGAACGACTCTAAATGAGACGTTTTGGAATAAAATTACCTTATTGCATTAATTAAAGAAATACAAGGTTCAAACTAAAAGGGAAGTTTAACATGCGCAACAGAAATCAGAGTTTAAGTAGCAACAATGAGGTAAAGGTTTTATTAAACATGAGCAAGTCTTCAACTCCAAGTATGGTATGCAAGAGACTCCCACATAAGCACTAGCATGCAGATCAATTACCTGAGATAAACGCTTAAAAGTGTCAACACAAAGGCTGGTGAGTACATAGGTTTAAGTTAAAAGTATAGTATTCAATATTGGACCGCAAACAAACTGTTTAAGGCATATGAGACATTATAGGCGGTATAGTGTCGTTCATATGGGAATCAGATAGAATGATTATAGTTATGATAGCTCTAAGCTCATGACACCGAGGATAATGACAAGCACGTACAACTGATGCACGCGTAATATATATAAGTTTGCCCCAGTAGGTGCCTAACCCGTGGGCACCTAGCACAACCATATGTTAAACACCCGTTTGGCATGGCGATGTATTTGTTCACCCGGGCGGGAGTTGTCAAACTCCAATAGATTTATTATTAGCATAAGCGCCTACTCATGCAGAGTAATTAACGGTTCATGATAAAAGGGGACTGATGGGCTATCGCTACTTAGGCATATCACACATAACTTTTAGCAAGGCAACAACGGGAACAGATTTTGCGTCCATTAAGCAGGCAACAAAGCATTTATCTCACCCAGATGATTAAACATAAAAAGCAGTTTAATAAGGGCTATGACTCACCTCAAAATGCAAAAGATATCACAGCAAGAATATGAAATCACAATGCAGCAAACACAAGTCGCAACCTAAATATATAATGCTAAGTTAGATCGCAGTCAAATAATGCAAAAATGCACTCGCGTCACACGCACATGTCATCCACTTACCACGGTTTTAGTTATAAATAAAATCAACTCAAAGCATTTATCGATGTAGTATTCGACCAAACTCTTAAGTAAAGAAGATGACGTTTTGACTCGATACAATTTGACAGCCTTTCGGCGTCACATTTATTTAAACCATTTTAACCTTAGTTAAAATATTTTATAATTTTCTAAAAGATAATCGCAAGTCTTTCGACGTTATTTTTAACTTAGCCAATTTAATCGACACCTCCCTCTCGTTAACTATATTCTAACTCGTCGCTTTCAAAGCTCGACGCTCGACCCATTTAAATGACATGACGTAGTTGTTTCCATATAAAGTTTGTACACGACTTGACAATTTAAAATGATGTTACCCAAAACTTTTGACTGAAAACTAAATTAAACATCTCAATCCCTAGACCCACGTGATGCCCTTTTTAAAAGTTTTAAAATAGTTTCTGTCGGTATAGTGGGACACCGACTGATATGTCAGACTTGGGATAAAAAGACAACATTTTCATCCTCTCTTACACTCCCTTTCTCTCTCGTCTATTAACACAGCAGCAACAAAGAACATTTTTTTTAAAACCTCCTCATCTCCTTCGTTACAACACAGTAACAAACAACCACTCAAAACCATTTTTGACAAAACTTGATCCGTCTCTCTCGGCAAAACAACACAGTAGCAAAAACATCATTTTAAAATAAAACCACTTATAAAACATTTGCATATTATTCTCGCTTACAAAATTCGCACAACAAACTTTCTATCTCACGTTTGAAAACCCGTTTGGACGACATTCTAGCGTTTAAACTTCACAAATCCTTAACAAAACTTACAACTCTCGTCTCACAATAATACGTTACTCTCGTCTCACGTGTGTATTACATCTCCGAAACCATTTTCTTCCTTCTCGTTAAAACAAAGCATAGAACATCATTTTGAAAAACCATTCTTAAAACCTCATGTTTAACTCACAACCAATCTCTCACAATCTCTTGCAAACTCTCTCGCAACTCACATGAACTCGACCAAATCACGACTCAAAACCCGGTTTCAAATGTACTCTTTTAGTTTAACCCACACAAAACATGTACTAACGTGATCTTTAAAGAATCTGCTCGAAAACTTTAACGCATGAAACCCACTTTAAATGCCTGTTTAGAACCTTTATATGTATAAAAGCATAAGTATGAACATCTTAACGTGAAACATGTACAAACGAAAGCTGTTCAACTTTAATACGAAACTTACATAAAACCCTTTTAGCCCGACACATAAAATGTCACATAATCGTGAGTTTTAAAAGAAACAGTACTTTCCTTACCTCAATATGAAAACCCATGCAAACGTGTGCTTAAAGTTGTCTTTATGAAGTTGAAATGTCGAGTTTCAAATTTTACAACCTATATGATTAAAAGTTTAGTTTCTGAAAATGGTGGTAAGAAGGTGACGTGTGAAATGCATCAATATAAAACAGAGCAAGAGTTACTCGAGGTAACCTTAACAGCAAGTTCGGCAAGACGTAACCTAATGCTTTATGATCTTGCCGCTCGAACGAACAAACCCACGAATAACTCGACACAACAACCTACGCTGACAGCAACACGAACTCGAACCAGCGAAACCCTCGAACGAAAAACCCACGTCAGTTTAAGAAGTGACTTTGGCCATTTTTGTTAGTTGGTATTTGTTTGAGTATAATGGAAATGGAGTGAGTTGTTATATGTTGGTGGAAATGAAATCAGTAAGGGTGATGTATTTGTGTTTTTGGTTTGGGGTTGGAAAAGAGTGATAGAAAGTGAGAGTGTATGAGTGAGTTTATGGATGAATGAGTGAATGCAATGTGCATATACATAGTAAGGGTGCGTATGGTATGTTGAGGGGACCAAAATGATCTTCCAATGGGAGACTCATGTAGGACAACACTAGGCTTAGGTTTAGGAATGTAGTTGGGTGTTTTGAAATTTGAAATGACCTGGTATGGGGAAGTGGTCTAGGTGGAGGGAAAATAGTAGTAGTTTGTTTAGTAGTTTAGGAAAGTGACAACAAGAGCTTTGCAGGGATAGTACATCACACATTTGGGTGAGTTATGGTAGCTAGGTTAGTTAACCCAATAGGCGAGTTAAAACTTAACTATGATAAACTTTGACTAGTCAAGTTAAATTAATAAAATAGGAGTGAGTGGGTGACAATATGGAAAAGATTTATTTAGGAGTTGTAGGATTGTATAGTATGAGGGTGAACCTGGAGTATTAAGGTTCATACGGTGTCAAATAATTAGACGGGTTCTTATTATTATAGAAAATAGAACGATAAATAAGGACTCGTTGAAAAATTAAATTAATAATTATGAAAATAATTATTCGCATAACATTCATACGTAAAATTAGCAGTCAGCTGTTAATTTGGAATTAACTCGCGCAAAGCGACACAACTAAATCTTAAACAGATTATGCACACGTATAAGAATTTAATTTTTCAGATACGCTTAAGTATTGATCGTAAAATATTACACAACCAATAGTGACACACTCGCAGTGTTCACAGCAACACAGACTGAGCATAGTCTAGGCAAAAATATACGCTAGCACACGCCATCTCACAAACTAAGGGAACGCTTCCCAATATATTAGCAATTTAGCACACAGTTGACTAAACAAAAAGTCTAGGGGGTAAAACTGTAATTTTTTGAAAGTTTGAAAATTACCGTGTGTTACAGTCCCCCATCGTTAAAGAAGCTTTGTCCTAAAAGCTTAGAGTGACATAGCGACGCTCGAAACAGCAAATAGGTGCGGATACTTTTGGCGGAATTGATCTTCACGCTCCCAGGTGAATTCAGGGCCACGCCTTGAGCTCCACCTCACCTTGACAATTGGTATACGACTTTGCTTCAGCCGCTTGACCTCGCGGTCCATGATTTCAACAGGTTCCTCAACGAAGTTGAGTTTGTCGTCGACTTGGATTTCCTCCAATGGCACAGCAAGTGTTTCATCAGCGAGACACTTCTTCAAATTTGACACGTGAAAGGTATTGTGCACCCGGCTGAGTGCTTGCGGCAACTCCAATCTATAGGCCACTGTTCCAACCTTTGACAGGATCTTGAATGGTCCTACGTAACGGGGGTTTAGCTTCCCTCTTTTCCCAAAGCGTATCATACCCTTCCAAGGCGATACCTTCAACAGCACCTTATCACCTACCTGGAACTCAAGAGGCTTACGCCTCACGTCAGCATAGCTCTTTTGACGATCGCGGGCAGCTTGGATCCGGCTCTTAATTTGTATGATCTTCTCGGTAGTTTCATGTATCATTTCAGGTCCAGTGAGTTGGCTATCACCGACCTCAGTCCAACATACGGGTGAACGACACTTACGACCATAAAGTGCCTCAAATGGTGCCGCCTTAATGCTAGTATGGTAGCTATTGTTGTATGAGAACTCCACAAGAGGCAAATGCTTGTCCCAACTTTTCCCAAAGTCCAACACGCAAGCGCGCAACATGTCCTCTAGTGTTTGGATGGTCCTTTCACTTTGTTCGTCGGTCTGTGGATGATAAGCCGTGCTCAAATCCAATTGAGTGCCTAATGCCTTATGCAGTGACTTCCAAAAATGGGATGTAAATCTACCATCTCGGTCAGATATGATCGAGACAGGTATTCCATGCTTAGAGACTACCTCCTTCAAGTATAGTCTCGTGAGTTCATGCATCGAGTCATTTTCACGCATGGCTAAGAAGTGTGCAGATTTTGTAAGACGGTCGACGATAACCCATATAGTATCGTAACCTTTTGATGTCTTAGGCAGCTTAGTAACAAAGTCCATGGTTATGTTATCCCACTTCCATTTGGGGATCACTGGTTGAACCAACAAGCCAGATGGCTTTTGGTGTTCTGTCTTCACTTTTGAGCACGTTAAACACTTGCTAACATAGGTGGCAATTTCAGCCTTCATGTTGGGCCACCAATACATCTTCTTCAGGTCATGATACATCTTATCCGATCCAGGGTGAATCGAATACTTTGACTTATGCGACTCGTGCATAATCAAGTCCCTTATTCCTCCAAAGAGTGGCAACCAAACTCTCTCTTCGAGACATTTAGCTCCATCAGTCCTTGCTTCAAATTGTTTATCCATTCCACGTAGATTTTCCTTTTCTACGTTTCCTTCCTTGAATGCTTCAGTTTGAGCTTCAAGAATCCGTTTTGGTAAGTTTAAGTTGACGGTCATCATCATAGACTTAACCCTTAGTGGCTTAATTTGTTCCTTCCGACTTAGCGCATCTGCCACCACATTAGCTTTCCCTGGGTGATAACGAATCTCGCAATCATAATCACTAAGCAACTCGATCCATCGACGCTGCCTCATGTTTAGCTCCTTTTGGTCAAGAATGTGTTGTAGACTTTTGTGGTCTGTGTACACAACACATCTAGTCCCATAAAGGTAGTGCCTCCAAATCTTCAATGCAAAGACTACAGCTCCGAGCTCCAAATCGTGAGTCGTATAATTCTTCTCATGTATCTTGAGTTGACGGGATGCGTATGCTATGACCTTCTGCCTTTGCATCAGCACAACTCCCAATCCTTTTACTGACGCGTCACAGTACACCACAAAGTCATTAGTTCCTTCCGGTAACGATAGGATAGGTGCACTACACAACATCTGCTTCAACTTTTGAAATGACGACTCAGCTTTTTCCTCCCACTCAAACTTCACATTCTTTTGAGTCAGCTTTGTCAACGGCTTTGAAATCTTTGAGAAACCCTCGATGAAACGTCGATAATATCCGGCCAGTCCTAGAAATTGACGAATTTCTGTTGGAGTCTTAGGTGTTGCCCAATCCTTGATTGATTCAATCTTGGCAGGATCTACGTGGATACCTTGACTATCAATGACGTGTCTAAGGAATTGTACTTTGGAGAGCCAAAAGTCACACTTGGAAAATTTAGCATACAATTCCTCTTTCTTAAGTAATTCCAGAATTTGCTTAAGGTGTCCTTCGTGCTCCTCTTTATTCTTCGAGTAAATCAAGATATCATCAATGAATACGATCACAAATTTATCCAAATAAGGCTTGCACACCCGATTCATGAGGTCCATGAACACGACAGGTGCGTTTGTCAAACCAAATGGCATCACTTGGAATTCGTAATGCCCATACCTCGTTCTAAATGCAGTCTTGGGGATATATTCCTCCCTAACCTTCAGTTGATGGTAACCTGATCTAAGATCAATTTTTGAGTAGACACTCGATCCTTGCAATTGGTCAAACAAGTCGTCGATCCGCGGCAGTGGATATCGGTTCTTCACGGTTAGCTTGTTCAATTCGCGGTAGTCGATACACATCCTAAAGCTTCCGTCCTTCTTCTTAACAAATAAAACCGGAGCTCCCCAGGGTGAAGAACTCGATATTATAAAACCCTTATCTGATAATTCTTGTAGTTGCACAGCCAATTCTTGCATTTCCGATGGTGCGAGACGGTAGGGTGCTCGAGCCACAGGAGCAGCTCCAGGTATCAAATCAATTTGGAATTTGACTTGTCTAGTTGGTGGTAATCCAGGTAAATCTTCAGGGAAGACCTCTGGGAAGTCCCTTACTACTGGCACATCCTCCAGTTTCCTTTCTTCCGTCTGCTTCGTCGTGACACACGCCAAAAATACTGGGCAACCTTTCATTAAATACTTCTGGGTTTTGGTGCAAGAGATAATGTTCAGTCGTGAATTACTCCCATTGTCGCTTCGGTCACCATATAGCACCAAAACTTCATCACCATAAGGTATGTGAACCAACTTTTCATCACAAACGATCACGGCGTGATACTTTGACAACCAATCCATACCAATGATGACATCAAAGCTTCCAAGCTCTACCGGCATTAGGTCGATGTTGAACGGGTGACCTAACAAGTTTAATGTGCAACCTCGAAGGATAGTGTCGGCTCCTATTAGCTTGCCATTAGCTAATTCTATAGTGTACTTAGTGTCTAAATGCGATGGGGCAATATTGATTAAAGCACTAAAGGCAGTAGACACAAAACTCCTATCGGCTCCAGTATCAAATAAAATTGTAGCATAGCAATTATTGAGAAGGAATGTACCCGTGACGACGCTCGGGCCCTCCTCAGTTTCTCCCCCACCAAGAACATAGACTCTTCCTCTAGCTTCTCCAACTTTAGATGGTTCTTCCTTAACCTTGTTTTTGAGCTTGAAACACTCAGAACGAATATGCCCTTTCTTCCCACATTCATGGCACAACACGTTTGCCTTTGTGTTCGATCCTTTCTGATTTCCAGTAGTAGCAGTCGACCTACAGTCCCTAGCGATGTGTCCAATCTTACCACAGTTGTGGCACTTCACAATGCAGGCACCGTTATGATGCAACTTGCACTTCCCACAATAAGGTGAACTCCCAGAGTACCCTTTTCTTTCGTTGCCATTCCCAGCATTCCCTTTCCTTTCATTTCCGTTCCCAGCAGTATAAGCCCTTGAGTTGTTATTATTATTCCTTTTATTTGGGTGCTGCGCATAGTTGTTACCTTGGGTATTCTCCCATTTCCTCTTATTCTCAGCAGCCTTTGCAGCATTAGTGCGAACTACTTGATCCATCAAGTTATTCGCCATCCTTATAGCATTACTCAAATGTTGTGGCTCGTAGGAAGTCACATGTCCTTGTATGCTGCTAGGCAAACCCCAGATAAACCTTTCAATTTTCTTTTCCTCATCCGGAACCATTCCTGGGCACAACAAGCATAGTTCCTGAAATCTCCTAGTGTATGCAGCAATTTCGTTCCCTTTCACCGTCAAGTTCCACAGTTCGGTCTCCATCTTCTGGATTTCATTCCTTGGGCAATATTCTTTTGTTAGTAATTTCTTCAAGTCAGACCAGCTCATGGCATATGCATTGTCAATGCCCATGGTTTGGACATACGCATTCCACCAAGTCAAAGCTGCAGCAGACAAAGTGCAAGTAGCAAACTTCACTTTGTTTACTGTGCTACAACCACTAATCCTAAACACTGATTCCATTTTCTCCATCCATCTAGTTAATCCAACCACCCCTTCAGAACCAGCAAAACTCAAAGGTTCGCAGCCTTTGAAATCCTTGTAGGTGCATTCCCTAGCAGGTCTAGGAATGACAACAGGTGCATTGTTAGCATTATTAGCATTTCCTCCAGTTTGAGTGGCTTGAAAGGCAGCCATAGTAGTAGCAACCCTTTGAGCTATGAGCTCTTCAAGTTGAGCATCGGTCATTCCAGCGCGCGTGTTTACCATTCTATTACAAAACAAAATAGAACATGGTAAGGCATCAAATATTATATTACGCGTGACACAAAGATAGTGCAAATAATCACATGTTAGCCAAATGACATCATAAGTAACATGAATGAATTAGATCACATCAATTAGTCAAAACACATCTTCATTTCATAGAATGACAGTTACATAGGAAAAATAAACCAGTGCGATTACATCTATTATTCATGCCAACTAATCGAGTACATCTCGCAAATAGCGGCTACACTAACCAAAATTAGATGAATCTAATCCTACGGTAGCTAAGATAGCAGGTCCTACATCTGGCGGCGATAGTCGCGGCCTCCAAAGATCAATGGATCCCCCCTTGGGCCCCACACAGTAGTTCGATCACTACTCCGAACCAACTCGAGCTCATGCTCCAATGTGGTGACACAGTTACGTGTAGTACCCAACTGGTCGCGCAAACTGGCCACCTCCATCACTAACCTCCCAACGGTATCCTCAAATCGTCGAACACTAACTGCCTCAGGTCCACCAGTGGGTCCCAACATGCCCACAGATGGCCTAGCCCTAGAGGGCTCTCCCAGATGATAAGTCGCAGGTGTAGCAGAAGAAAATCCAATTCTCTGAGCATTGGCTGCCCTAGCCATAGCCTGTCTCTCATAGTATGACGGCCCATAACCGAGCCCTCGGTAAACTGAAATTGGTGGGGGTGGTCGGGATGGTCCTGCCCCTCCTGACGGTATCATAGGTAAGTCATCCTCAGAAGAGTCTGATGAGTCTGAATCACTAGACGAGTCTGAGTCACTAGAAAAGTCAGAACTCGTGTATCGCATCTCGTCCCTCATAGCCAAGCGTGCTCTAAGTGGCACTCTCACCCTTTTTCTCGCGGTCCTTGCTTGAAGACAGCCCCCGGGAAACCTGCGGTAAAGTACCCCCATTGGTACTGGCTGACCATGTGGGATTATCCTCCCACGTGCACGTGGCTGCGCCACTGCCCCAACATCCTCATCAGCCAAATCCATGTCCTCGTCACCATTTCCCACGATATTACCATCTCCATCAGCAATGTTACCTCCCTCAACGATCTCAACTCCTTCAGCAATCTCATTTTGCTCAGCGTTCTCATCATCACCATCAGCAATCTCATCATCACCATCAGTAATCTCATCATCGCCATCAGCAATCTCATCATCACCATCAGTAATCTCGTCATCGCCATCAGCAATCTCATCATCACCATCAGTAATCTCTTCATCGCCATCAGCAATCTCATCTCCATCGGCACTCAAATATCCCTCATCCTCTCCATCCGTGCCCAAGTCGCTATCACTACCCACCTCTAAACCCTCGGCCTCCTCATCCTCGGGTTCCGGCCCGAGTATGAATGGCTCCGCATCATCGCTAACCCAGTTGATCGATGGGCTATCCTCAACACGTGGAAGTTCCTCTAACTCGGGTGGAAACTCTCTGTCAATCTCGCTGGCATCTGAGTCTAGCTCGTCTGGGTAGTCAACCAAGGCAGGGTCGATATCCTCCTCGGGATCCTCGTCTGAATCCTCCTCTGACTCGTCTTCAGGATCTTGTTCTCCGACATTCATGGGCTCTTGGTCGAAGTATTCCACGTACTCAACGACTTCGTTCTGGGCAGGTTGGCACACTTCAGGTGCTGCGGGACCCGGTATCAAATCCAATTCTTCCTCTGGCCACTCTGCGTCCGACCCGTCGGTCTGATAAGTCACGGTAGAAGAAGACATCTCCTGCAACAACCAAACGCGTATATAAGGACATTATATATGGCAGTTGTAGGGTATGTATACAACGTAGTAGTCATGTATAGAAATTAAATGCATGCAACACTTAGTGATTGCTCATGCTTAGCATATACGTATATAATACATATAGCGAGTTACTTATTACATAGTCACAGAAACGTATGCAGGTTATAGTCTAGGCCTAAGATGCAACCTAGTTCTCTATAACCTTGCGCTCTGATACCAATCTGTAACACCCCCAAATTTGCCACAGCGGAATATATAAGTCCAGGGGCTGTTACGTCATAATACCATAGCTCAAGGTACAAGGGAACGACTCTAAATGAGACGTTTTGGAAAAAAAATTACCTCATTGCATTAATTAAACAAATACAAGGTTCAAACTAAAAGGGAAGTTTAACATGCGCACCAGAAATCAGAGTTTAAGTAGCAACAATGAGGTAAAGGTTTTATTAAACATGAGCAAGTCTTCAACTCCAAGTATGGTATGCAAGAGACTCCCACATAAGCACTAGCATGCAGATCAATTACCTGAGATAAACGCTTAAAAGTGTCAACACAAAGGCTGGTGAGTACATAGGTTTAAGTTAAAAGTATAGTATTCAATATTGGACTGCAAACAAACTGTTTAAGGCATATGAGACATTATAGGCGGTATAGTGTCGTGCATATGGGAATCAGATATAATGATTATAGTTATGATAGCTCTAAGCTCATGACACCGAGGCTAATGACAAGCACGTACAACTGATGCACGCGTAATATATATAAGTTTGCCCCAGTAGGTGCCTAACCCGTGGCCACCTAGCACAACCATATGTTAAACACCCGTTTGGCATGGCGATGTATTTGTTCACCCGGGCGGGAGTTGTCAAACTCCAATATATCTATTATTAGCATAAGCGCCTACTCATGCAGAGTAATTAACGGTTCATGATAAAAGGGGACTGATGGGCTATCGCTACTTAGGCATATCACACATAACTTTTAGCAAGGCAACAACGGGAATAGATTTTGCATCCATTAAGCAGGCAACAAAGCATTTATCTCACCCAGATGATTAAACATAAAAAGCAGTTTAATAAGGGCTATGACTCACCTCAAAATGCAAAAGATATCACAGCAAGAATATGAAATCACAATGCAGCAAACACAAGTCGCAACCTAAATATATAATGCTAAGTTAGATCGCAGTCAAAGAATGCAAAAATGCACTCGCGTCACACGCACATGTCATCCACTTACCACGGTTTTAGTTATAAATAAAATCAACTCAAAGCATTTATCGATGTAGTATTCGACCAAACTCTTAAGTAAAGAAGATGTCGTTCTGACTCGATACAATTTGACAGCCTTTCGGCGTCACATTTATTTAAACCATTTTAACCTTAGTTAAAATATTTTATAATTTTCTAAAAGAAAATCGCAAGTCTTTCGACGTTATTTTTAACTTAGCCAATTTAATCGACACCTCCCTCTCGTTAACTATATTCTAACTCGTCGCTTTCAAAGCTCGACGCTCGACCCATTTAAATGACATGACGTAGTTGTTTCCATATAAAGTTTGTACACGACTTGACAATTTAAAATGATGTTACCCAAAACTTTTGACTGAAAACTAAATTAGACATCTCAATCCCTAGACCCACGTGATGCCCTTTTTAAAAGTTTTAAAATAGTTTCTGTCGGTATAGTGGGACACCGACTGATATGTCAGACTTGGGATAAAAAGACAACATTTTCATCCTCTCTTACACTCCCTTTCTCTCTCGTCTATTAACACAGCAGCAACAAAGAACATTTTTTTTAAAACCTCCTCATCTCCTTCGTTACAACACAGTAACAAACAACCACTCAAAACCATTTTTGACAAAACTTGATCCGTCTCTCTCGGCAAAACAACACAGTAGCAAAAACATCATTTTAAAAGAAAACCACTTATAAAACATTTGCATATTATTCTCGCTTACAAAATTCGCACAACAAACTTTCTATCTCACGTTTGAAAACCCGTTTGGACGACATTCTAGCGTTTAAACTTCACAAATCCTTAACAAAACTTACAAATCTCGTCTCACAATAATACGTTACTCTCGTCTCACGTGTGTATTACATCTCCGAAACCATTTTCTTCCTTCTCGTTAAAACAAACCAAAGAATATCATTTTGAAAAAACCATTCTTAAAACCTCATGTTTAACTCACAACCAATCTCTCACAATCTCTTGCAAACTCTCTCGCAACTCACATGAACTCGACCAAATCACGACTCAAAACCCGGTTTCAAATGTACTCTTTTAGTTTAACCCACACAAAACATGTACTAACGTGATCTTTAAAGAATCTGCTCGAAAACTTTAACGCATGAAACCCACTTTAAATGCCTGTTTAGAACCTTTATATGTATAAAAGCATAAGTATGAACATCTTAACGTGAAACATGTACAAACGAAAGATGTTCAACTTTAATACGAAACTTACATAAAACCCTTTTAGCCCGACACATAAAATGTCACATAATCGTGAGTTTTAAAAGAAACAGTACTTTCCTTAGCTCAATATGAAAACCCATGCAAACGTGTGCTTAAAGTTGTCTTTATGAAGTTGAAATGTCGAGTTTCAAATTTTACAACCTATATGATTAAAAGTTTAGTTTCTGAAAATGGTGGTAAGAAGGTGACGTGTGAAATGCATCACTATAAAACAGAGCAAGAGTTACTCGAGGCAACCTTAACAGCAAGTTCGGCAAGACGTAACCTAATGCATTATGATCTTGCCGCTCGAACGAACAAACCCACGAATAACTCGACACAACAACCTACGCCGACAGCAACACGAACTCGAACCAGCGAAACCCTCGAACGGAAAACCCACGTCAGTTTAAGAAGTGACTTTGGCCATTTTTGTTAGTTGGTATTTGTTTGAGTATAATGGAAATGGAGTGAGTTGTTATATGTTGGTGGAAATGAAATCAGTAAGGGTGATGTATTTGTGTTTTTGGTTTGGGGTTGGAAAAGAGTGATAGAAAGTGAGAGTGTATGAGTGAGTTTATGGATGAATGAGTGAATGCAATGTGCATATACATAGTAAGGGTGCGTATGGTATGTTGAGGGGACCAAAATGATCTTCCAATGGGAGACTCATGTAGGACAACACTAGGCTTAGGTTTAGGAATGTAGTTGGGTGTTTTGAAAATTGAAATGACCTGGTATGGGGAAGTGGTCTAGGTGGAGGGAAAATAGTAGTAGTTTGTTTAGTAGTTTAGGAAAGTGACAACAAGAGCTTTGCAGGGATAGTACATCACACATTTGGGTGAGTTATGGTAGCTAGGTTAGTTAACCCAATAGGCGAGTTAAAACTTAACTATGATAAACTTTGACTAGTCAAGTTAAATTAATAAAATAGGAGTGAGTGGGTGACAATATGGAAAAGATTTATTTAGGAGTTGTAGGATTGTATAGTATGAGGGTGAACCTGGAGTATTAAGGTTCATACGGTGTCAAATAATTAGACGGGTTCTTATTATTATAGAAAATAGAACGATAAATAAGGACTCGTTGAAAAATTAAATCAATAATTATGAAAATAATTATTCGCATAGCATTCATACGTAAAATTAGCAGTCAGCTGTTAATTTGGAATTAACTCGCGCAAAGCGACACAACTAAATCTTAAACAGATTATGCACACGTATAAGAATTTAATTTTTCAGATACGCTTAAGTATTGATCGTAAAATATTACGCAACCAATAGTGACACACTCGCAGTGTTCACAGCAACGCAGACTGAGCATAGTCTAGGCAAAAATATACGCTAGCACAGGCCATCTCACAAACTAAGGGAACGCTTCCCAATATATTAGCAATTTAGCACACAGTTGACTAAACAAAAAGTCTAGGGGGTAAAACTGTAATTTTTTGAAAGTTTGAAAATTACCGTGTGTTACAATCTATATTCTGTTAAGAACTAGTATAGTAGTTTGTAATCAAACTAAAACACTTTGAGAACTCTTACTCAAACTAAATAAGTTATGCGAAATCTAACTTATAAAGCACAGAAGAACATAATTACATTTAACTATTCAATTCTCTTATTAATCGAATTGAATGAGGTACATGAATGACATTGTACCTATCTTCCTTTTATAGAGTAAGGAACCCTAGAAACCTTAGAATATTCTATAAAGATAACTATATCACAGACGATATATTATCAATATTCTAACTATTTAAGTATATCACATAAGATATACTCCTACTATAACTATGAAATATCTTATACAAAGATATATTCGTCCTAATCAATATACCAATACTTACTTTATAAGTAGCAGTACTTACTATGTACCGCGTTAACACTCACGCTACTTGCATAATACTAACAGTACTTAATTTACACTGACGGTACTTGACACTTAACAAATAATTCCCAAAAATCCTCCCCTAAACAAGAATGATAACTTGTTGTCTTCTTGTTTCTCTTGTACTGGATGTTTTTTAGAATACATGTCTTTTATCTTTCCTTCATCCTTGGATTAAACTTGGTAATTTGTATTTGTATCCAACTGAATGTAGCCAAACACTTCAACATAGATCTTCTTCTGATAAGATAATCTTCAAACATCATGAATATCATCTTTGTCTTCAAACTATGATCTTCTTGTGTCTTGTAAACATTCATTTATCTTTGCAGCATCAGTAATTGTCTTCTTGAGTTAAATATATGAACTCTGAATCATGAACTTCAGTCTTGATTCGATGAGACAAAACCGTCTAAGTATTTTCTTCTTGAATACTTCTTTGCTTGCAATCTTCATTCCAGAAATAAAACAGTTAACAACAAAAACCAATCTGTATTGGCTTCATGGTTTTTAGTAAATCACCAGCTATCAACGGATTTGATATATTCTTTACCAGTTAGCCGTACACCTTGGAATAGCCAATACTTTATTCAAAAGAATAAGGTGTACTGATAACCTTATAATTTTTGGTAAATTGTCAACCATCAACGGGATGAAGTCTTTACCTAGTACCGTTTATCTAGGATAGCCAACTCTTTATCTCTAAAAAGGTGAGTTAGAACCATATAGTTTTTAGCAAACTATCAGCTTTCAAAGGATTTGAGAAGTCTTTACCACAAATCGTTTGCTTATGGACTAGCCAGTTCTTATGTGTGTTACACATGGTGAACTGAGAACTATTTGTGAAGTGTGACTGAAATTCAAACACTTAAGGCTCTTTCTCAGCTTCTTCCTCATCTTTCAAATCCTTGATTTGTTGTTTAACCATTCTGATCAACTCCAAATCATCAACAGATTCTTTTGTAACTTCCAATTGTTGTTCCAACATTCTTTCCAACAATCTTCTTTTGAATGGGCAAGTCTTCTCTTGTAGCATATAGTATGTAACATCATCTATATCCAAAATATGTAATCCACATGACCTATAATATCTCCAGTAACTAGGAACCTGATCCTCTAATACCTTCAAAATTTCTTGATCACAGTTGTTTGGCTCATACATAAAGAGAAATTCCCTATATAATAGTGATACTTCAGTTTTACCTACACTGGTTTCTTGAACTAACCTGAAAAGATCCTGAATATCTTGTCTGTCAATAATGTGAAGAATATCCTCCAAAAGTCTGAATATCCTTGTTGTGCCATCAGTTCTTTGAATTCCATGAGCTTCAAGTCCTTGATACATAGAGTAAATATATTTAGCAATAGATGACTTCTTTCCAAAAATCTCTGTATCAATACATTAATCTTCAAATTTACTATCTTCAAGTACTTCCTCAAGCTCTCATCATCATCACTATCTTCTGCTGTTGACTTAGCCCTCTTGGCTTTCTTCTTTGTCTTTGTTGATCTTTTTCTTTTAACACCCTTGGAGGTTCCCTCAAGTTCTGTTGAACCCTCTTCCAAGTTTGTATGCACCGTCTCTTCAGTATGTAATGTTGACTGTGTATGTACTGCTTGTACATTTTCAGTCTGAGCAATATTTTGAACTTCATCTCTTTCATTCATTCTCTGAGAAGTCTCTTCCTCCCTTGAACTTACCTTCTCCTTTCTATTCTTCCTCACATAAGTGGTCTTGGTAGTTGGAGATGTATTTGTAGGTTCAGCAGTACTAGGCTCAATTCTAGGAGTACTTCCAAATTGTCTTTGTTGTTGCAGATGTCTTCTATGTCTTTCAACAGCTATTCTATCTGCTTCAGATCCAACTTCAATAGAATTCAATTCAGTTCTCTTATTTTGCTCATACAAAGTCCTGATTTCTTCAAAATTCTTTTTGACCAGCTGAATATGAGTGAAACCCTTAACTCTCTTGAGAAACTTCATCATTTGATTCCTAATCTTCATAGTAGTTGGAGGCTTAATCTTTTCTCTTCTTCTCTTTTTAGCAAAGAATCTTTGTTGCTCCCTTACCAGATCATCAATCAACTTTGATTTCTCTTCTTTATCATAAGCATCTCTTTCTTTAGCTATCAATGAGTCAGCAAGAAGCTCACTTGCATGTAATTCAGCTTGAATCCTATCATACTCTTGTATGTTCCATTCTTGTTGTATTCTCTTAGCTTCTAGCAAATGTTGCTTAGCTTCAAGTTCTTCTTGTAAGTCTTCTTCGCGAATCTGAGCTTGCATTCTAAGAGCATATTCCTCATCATGGTCCAATTGATTAAATCTGTACATGACTTTGCTTATATCTTCATCTGAATCACTTTAATTTCCAGATTATGATAATATTTGATTCTTTCCCTTATCATTTGGATTAATTTTAGGTAGCTTGGAAGGTCTTTCCTCATCAGCTTGCTGTTGAATAACTATACCTTTAGTGGGGTGTGAAGCTTGAACTTTCTTACCTTGAGTTTGATCTTTTTTGGCAAGAACTTCTTGTTGTGTCTTTTTCTCTGCCTCTGCTTGTTTAGTATTTTCAACTGAGTTCTTCTTTCTTAAGTCCGGCAATAATTGGGCTAAAGTCTCATCTTCTCCAAAAGGAGTTTGACTTTCTAGTGAAGGATGATCACCAGCGGTACTTGTAATCGGCTTAGTTGGATTAGCATCACTTGGGTCTTCAACAATGTCAACAGTACTTGTAGTCGGCTTAATTGGCTTAGCAGTACTTGGATCTTCAACAATGTTGACTTCACCAGTATTAGACACACTTGTTTCTTCAATCACTTATGTATCCCCATATACTCTTTCTTCCATGGAAGCCATCATTTCAACTTGCACCTCTTCAGTCTTGTCTGACCCATTGCTTATTCTTGATCTAGACAGTACTTGGAAAGTCTGTTTCCTTTGAAACCATATTTTTCTTTGTGGTGGTGGAGTTGAAGATACAGAAAATTAAATGTTAATTTCCTCCAACTTCTCATAGAAAGTACTCCAATTCACTTGAAGTGGTGATTGAGGTGTTGGTGCTGGCTGAGTTACCATCATTTTTTCAACTTGTGGCTCCTCATGAGTAGGCTGTGGTTCTTCCTTGTTGATACAAAAGTTGGGTGATCCTTGCTAGACCCGAATTAGGCTTAATTCGGGTTGGCTGGACTCCAGCTCCTGCACCAAGTGAATTATCTGGTTGTGATCTTGCACACTAAACAACACGCGTTAGGCTTACCATGGGAATGTTTCCCACGATTAGACTCCGGCGTGAGAGTAAGTAATCATTAGGGTTATAGGAATCGGATGAGAGTTGAAAGTGTGTAGAATGTAATACCTTTGTGGAACCCTTGGGGGTCCTTATATAGGCAGTGAAACCCTAATGGGCTGTCACTGATGCTTCGGCCCCAAGGAAAGGATAATCACCAGATTTAGATTGATTATTATCTTCTAATTATGGTGAGTGAATATCCTCTCCTTTGAGATAAATCCTACTCATAGTAGGAGTATGATTCTGTCTAACCCTGCACCGGGCATGCCGGGCCGTGGGCCGCACACGTGTGTGCGGTTATTGTTCATCCAAGCCCATAAGCTCAAATAACATTATTCCCACCCATTCATGATGGACTGGAAACGGGTAGTACCCATGGGCCGAGTTCATGACCCGGCTGGGGACTATACGTCATCATGTCCCCCTAGTATAGTTGTTATAGCCGTAGGCGTAACCTCTAGACTATCAAGATGCTCCCCGGACGTACCAAGAAAGATCTTTAGGAAATGATAACTTGTCAAAAGTTAGTTTCGGCCGCACGTGGCAACCTTACATGGATTGAACTCCAATGATACCCCAGCCACACGTGACGACCGAGACAAATTAAATGCAGCATTGAATATAGTCTTACGTATGACCGCACATCCCGACACAAGATTGAATAAATTAAATGGTAGTCAACTAGTCAGTCGCACACTTGCAAAAGTGCACCATTAATGCCCATCATTGAGCCACGTAAAACTGCTAAGAAGTGACCCATGGGTCCCTTCTGACATTTTCAGAAGTGTTAGAATGCCCATCCGTTGGATGGGCGTAGTGGTTTACACGTGGCAAACATCTACGTTACCTCGGAAATCGAGGGAACCCTATATAAGAGTTGGTGTGTGCTATTGTTACACACAGAGTTCATATCATATCCGCCATTGTTATCCCCAAGCTTCTTCCTTCCATCTTTTGCCTCTTATTCCACGGATTTCCATCACCGCAGGTTAGATCATCACGCCTTTCAAACCCTTTTTATAAAACATGGTAAAGGACAATCCCCTTATTACGGATGTCCTGAACGTGATGCATGCGGAGAAATACATAGACCTTTTGTCTAAGTATTATATCCCCGAAAGCGTACGCCCAACCTATCTAGGTGAAGGTGAAGCGATTACGGATGCACCAAGTGGAAAGATAGGCGTGTACACGCGCCTATTCGATTCGGCTAACTACCACATCCCCTTATCCAAGTTCTTGGTAGATCTGCTTCTATATTATGACTTCCACATAACCCAGCCGCACTACATAGGGGCGTGTAAAATCAATCAATTTGAGATTACCTGCCATACATGCGGAGTAACCCCGACCGTAAATCTCTTTAGGGTTTTTTACTCCCCTCAACTAGTGAATGGGTGGCTGTTGTTCAAAAAACGATCCGGGAACGCCCCCATGACATATAGGAAGCCCTTAGACTCCCTTAAGAGCTGGTACGATCATTAATTTTTCATCGATGAGAAAGTACTCCCTACCCCGTTCGTCCTCAAAACCAGAGTACCCAAAGATTTTCCTCCCAAATCCAAAGACTATAGCAGTAAGGACTTGAAAATTCTAGATACCCACCGCACATAATTTCATAGGGGTTTGTCGGAGCACTTTCTGTGCTTAGTAGGGATAAGCCGCTACTACTATGGGAGGGAGGATATGTATCCGTGCTTTCTGACTGAACGTAGGCAGGGTAGGTCCACTTACATTTGTAGATGTAATAAATGCCATATTCGCATGTTGTGAACTTACTAATCCGTATAATTGCATATGTCAGAGATGAACCTACATGGACTATTGCGCCAGGGCGACCCAATGAAAGTGCCTGAAGGATTCCGTCCGCTGAAAGAGAATGAACTCCCTCTTCTTGATGCAACCGCAGACCGAACCATCCCGCTGGAAGAAACCACCGAGCATAGATTAGATGAGGGAGAGCCCGTGATCGAGAAGTCCCTGCTTGACTTCCACAACGAAGATGGTGGAGAGTTGCTGCTGGAGGGCGCCGTGCCGCACCAAGAGGAACCAGAAGAAGAGGATTTCACCAATCCTGCTGACAACCGTACTGGTGAGGATGAAGAAACTACCCAAGCCTCTGGGTCCCCCAAGCCCACATCCAGAAAGAGAAAGACCACCAGGAGGGTGGCAAAGACTCTAGGGGACGGGGCAGGGGTATCTAATGCTCCCCCGAAGAAACTAAGGAAAGACTATCCGCAGTACCAGAAAGGAAGCATCACTGCTACGGCCCAGGTCGACCCCTCACTGCACGTGGACGAATAAGTCTAGATGGCCACCCCCGTGAATGCCGTAGCTCCTACCGTGACGGAACCCATGACTGGTACTATGTAAGTACCTCCTTTTTCTTTCTCTCTTTTTTAAGGATATAGATTCATAAACAAAATTAATGTGTGTTAATAACAGGGTGGATCCGTCGATCGTAGCCCAAGAAGAGGAGGTGGAAAGGGAACCTTCACCCACGACATCAACAAGACCTCCATCCCCTCCTGTGACACATGCCGATGAGCCACGTCCTGAGGGACGAACACCAGCCTGTGCCTAACATGGAATTTATCCAGCTTAACAAGGTTAGAGGCGGAGTCCAAGTACTCGGAATTCATCGAACACATCACTCCCCCGGCTCTGGCGCAAGACTTGGACGAATTAGATCATGAGACACAGCTGGAGCAGTTCGATGTGAAATCCGCACACCGAGTGACAGTTGGTGCGGCCCTACGACGCCGCCTGATCAAAGCCTTGGCTAATGTGAAGCGTGCTGATAAAAAGATGGCTCGCCGTGAAGCACTAGTTAAGAAGCACGATAAAACTATCATATCCTTGCAGTCGGCGTTGGTCATAGCAGAGTCCACCGTTAAGGAGCAGGCCCATCATGCCAACACTCGTGAAAAACGTATTGTCGAGCTGGAGGCCCTTTTAGCCGCATCCAACGAGAAGGTATGCTCTCAATATGAATGTTTATTTGTATACACACAAGAAAAACCACATTATCCCTGTAATAACTCTAAGTGTCATATGTAGGTGTCCGCAATGGAAGCCTCCACCAAAGCCGTAACCGTACAAGCATTCAACATTGCTCAAGAGCCCGACGCGCTGAAGGATGAGCTAACCCAAGAGCGGATTACTTTGGATGAGCAAGCTGCGGCAGCTGAGGGAGAGCTAAGCAAGATGGCCTCGGATTGTGCTGAGAGGATGTGTTCTCCTTTGCTCACAGCCATAGCTGGGCGCAGATGGATGGTTGGCCATGGATTGCGACTTGTCGTGAGCAAGGTGACGGAAGCTCCTTACCTGCTACAAGCATTTGCTAACGTTGTCTCGGATGGTATTGACCGTGGTAGGCACGAGGGACTGGTCAAAGCTGCAGAGCTGATAGGTAAGGAGGAAGATATTACCCAGCACGCCTACCACAACCCTTTAGCCGCGGACAAGATGACTGCGTCAATGGATGCTCTTGCTGAAATCCAACATCCTCTCTTAGACGAGCTAGAAGAGCTAAAGGATGCTCCTAATGAGGTAATAATGTCCCAGCTTACTGCCGATCCCATCCAACTGAACTTGCCCACCTCTCTGTGTCGAAGGCGATGAAAGGTGAAAAGCTGCTTGCCGATGCGTTGGATGCGAATATGATCAAGGCACAGGATGGAAAGAATGCTCGCGGGGAGGCCCTCCGCACCTTGATTGAAGAAGGAGAGAAGGAAATAGGGGAATTCCTACCTCCATTGTAATTTACATTGTAACCATTTGTATCTTTATTCGTCCGTGTATGTATACGGCTAAAACTGATGTTTGAAATAACTTGTCATATGTATGCAAACAAGTCCGTGATGACCACGGCTATTTTGTTGTTATGAATTTGAAACTTGTGTATTTTTTTGTTAGATATCATATACCTGTACTGCATGACATGTCACGTCTTACTCAAAAAATACAATCAAGTCTATATTTTACTAGACGTGTGGCGTGCGTCTTTACCATGCAAAGCACTGCGTGAGTGCGGCATATGGAAACTTATCACAACGTCTTGTGAGTAAGGTTTCTAGTAAGGATACATGATCCGCGTCACTGGGGTTGCATCCCTCTTATGCGACAAGTTGAATTATTAGGTTCACTTAATCCTCTTACTCCGCCTGGAGGCGCATTGTACATGTACGGTATTGAATGAATGCATATGAATAAGATATAACATGTGACAATCCGACAATTTATGGTTGATATTTTATTCTCAATATTTATTTGAAAACATTATTTTAATGTTACAATATGAACTTACTTATTTTTGGGAAGAAATTTGGATTTACGTCTTGAAGTAGCATCGACTACGTTTAAACCGGAGGATTCTACCTTACGTGCTTACGTTCACATACACCGTCTTTGGTGATAGTCCGACATTTCAGAAAATAAATTTATCCGCGAATATTATTTTGGAGTTTTAAATTTGTGTTAGTTCATAAACTCACAAATTTACGACAAGAGATTATGACTTACGATTTTATTTTAACGTCCTTTACGACTAAACCGGAAACCCTAGGATTACGTATTTACGTTTTCGAACTCCGTTTTTGATGAGACATTTTTATTGGATTCGTTTTGTGACGGTGATTCATAATTTATAAAAACGTTATTCGTAAAATGACCCGAGGGCACGCAAATCGAGGAAACTAGAATCGAGGAGTACCCGTAATTAAATGGGGATGAGACAAGTGGGACACTTGTCCCACCCCCAAAACCGGCCAACTTAAGCTACAACACATCCATGATGTGTCAAAACCTTAACAATCTAGCTAACACATGTCTTAGCTTCATGTGTAAGCTACAACTTCACAAAACCACAAACTAAAAACCATTCACACATTTTCACTCAACATGCAAACCACCATTTTCTCTCATCTCTTCCATTTTTGGCCGCCCCATTTCTCCACAAAACACCACCATTCATACACAATTTAACCATAAACATATGTTATAATTAACATATGTTAATCTCCATTCAAAAAGATGAAGATTGGTGCAAGTTATAACATCCAAGGAGGAGTTTTCATGGAGTAGTAGGGCTGATTTTCCACAAGGAGTACATGAAGCATGGTGGTCTTGAAGATATGGCAGTTTTGGTGAAAGTGAAAATAAAAATCAGATTTTTGAAAAATAAAGTATAATACTATTATATAAGCACTCAAAATTATATTGTATAAAATGTAAAGTTAAAACCTACTAACTCATGAATTTTATTTATATAAATATGTTAAAGGTTAAATAAGTGGACATTTTATAAAAATGGTAACTTGTTAAGTTTTATAAGTTATAAAAACTATACATGATTTTTACGACTTTTTCGGCTATTGCCGTAAAATTAACGTTTTTGTTAAATAAAACTTAGATGGTTGGACCCGTCTAATGAAAACTTTATAAAACGTATATACTGATATATAGACATGTATAACAAGTAAAAACCGATAAAACACGAAATTTAGGACTTACGGACATTAACGAACTAAGTAAACATATTGGACTAATAATTGGACTAAATAAGTTAAACTCTTATAAAAAGAACTTATTGGGCTTAACTCATTTGGGCCCAACTTGTAAAGTTTAAGTACTGATAATATAAGTACTAAATGGATTAAAATAAGTTAAATAACTTATAATAAGCTTATTGGACTTAAGACACGTAAATGGGTAAAACTAGTAAACTAATATAAAAGTTATCGACATATAACACTAAAATGATTAAACGAGAATATGTAAACCCACTTGATCATCATATATATATAATCATCATATGTATACATACTTGTTATTTTTATAAAGTCATTGGACAAACGTCTAAGACCGAGTATTATTTGTCTAGGTTTCCGTGATTGAAGCACGTACCGTACGTCCGAGTTGCCGATAACCCGCTTTCCCACATCAACGTGAGTTCATAGCCTCGCACTCTTTTAAATGTTTTATAAACCCGCGAGGGAGATAACATGTTAGTTTTTATAAAATTAGGGCACCATTTGTCCCGATTGTTTGTTTATTGATTTTGGACCTGAATGATTGAATGACCCGATTGTATGACCCGATAAATGATTAATGGACCCGATAGATGAAAATAAATGGATTATTAAAGTTAGGTTATGTCACTAAAAGTCCCATTAGCATGAATTGTGAACTACCGGGATTTGGTAGATGCTTATGCATTTATTAGTACTATTTGGGGACGATCACCCCAGTTCGCGCCTTGACGGTTGATCCCCGTCGTGCCACATTGATTGGTAAGAGAATTTATGTATGAGAAGATTTCAATAGCGTGACCTTTGTGACGACACGCTACTTTAGATGGGCAAAATTGGTATCGGGTTAGCTACCCGTTTTGGTTTAGTAAGGTAACAATGTCATGCGGCTTATAATAATCCAAAAACTAACGAAATACTACTAGACGCTCAGAATTACGACGTATTGCCTGACTAGCAATACAGGGTCATACTATTGATATTATGTTTGTGTTTTGGTTTTCGTAACCATATTCATATAACGGTTTTTGTTTTCATACAACGTCATAAGACGTATTGTATGATGTTTTTACGACATTGGCTCGTATAATAAATTTTAAGGCAAATGCCTAAATTATGATTTTCGATAAGAATTTGTATAAAATGACTTTGGCTAATTTATGGCCTATTACAAAGATTTGTATAAAATGATTTTGGCTATTTTACGGCCTATTAAAATGATTTGTACAAAATGATTTTCAGTAATAATTTTATAACGATATTATATTGATGGAATTTATTAAACTCTATGAATTCACTCGGCGTTATCGTTGACCTTTTCTTTTAACATGTCTTATCTCAGGTACTTGAAGGTAATTCTCGGGAAGACAACAAGAATTTATGGCCCGCACTTAAACCATATTTTCCATTCAAACACTTTGTAAAACTTTGTATGAAATAATATGACTTGGGACCGATGTAACTTTCATGTTTATGAATGGAAATGATTTATTATTAAACGACGCGATTTTTATGCGTTGTCTATGATGTGAGTAATGTGCTATCCCGTAACACCAACTAGTCTTCCGCTGTATTGAGTTGCATAAATTTGGGGGTGTTACAGTTTGGTACCAGAGCTCTCGTTATAGAGAACGAAAGATTTTTAAAACCAAGGTTTTGAACAAAACATTTCAAAATCTTTTAACTAAAAACATTTTTCTAAAAATGTCTAAAAATCTTTTGACTATAACGGTGCCGAAGAATTCCCGAGTTACCGACAAGGCCAGACTGAGAAGTGTTATTTTAATATATATATAACTTGGATTATATATATATGATGTAATTTTATTACATGATTGTTTGATGACTATTTTGATATTTATACGAGGTATTTATACGACGTAGATTGTCACAATGTACCCTAAATTCCCTAGTAAATTAGTCGAAGCTATTCTCGTAGGAATTCTAGCTATCCTAGATCTAAACCAAGTTGTGGATATTTATGATCCCAACAAATGGTTGATATTCGTAGAAATGTAGATATTAGTTGATTGTGATATAGAAAAAGAATTGGCGAGATTAAATCTGATATCGATGTCATGACAATCTTTTCTTATAGAGTGGAGTTTGACAAAACATTACCACCTAGAAAGATGTCATCTGATTCGTTGTCATCCAATTCTTAAATTTGAAATCGAAAGTGGTGAATGTTGCACTTGAGGCTGTCATTGGAACCATTACCCAAAAGCCTCATGCCACTAATACCTTTCCGAGAAGTCTAGTTGAATGATCAAGTCATTTCATACTAGTGACTCATCTGATAATTGTTGTGGTAAGAGATATAGGATTGGAAATTAAGTGTTGAGCTTTTATTGCCTTTACAAGACCGAAGAATAAGGTTGTAAGTATTGGATAATGAGGTAGGATATCGAATTGAGTATAAAATTGATTGAAACTTGAATAAAGTAAAATTTAACCCGTATGAAATATGAGATTGTTAAGAGGAAGTTGTTAAGTTCTGTGATTGAACTATAAGGTTTTAACTGTTTGTTAGTTTGTGTGAAGGGTTGTTCCTAGGCCATTGTCCACTAATGAGGATGCCCAGAGTCCAAGAAATAAATTAAAGAAATCTTCTTCTGAACTGGGACCGATGGATCTTCCAGGACATGTGGAACACCTAATGACTCTTGTAGATTAGTATTCATTGTGGTATCTTTTTAAAATCCCTAACTTAACTGTGACATCAGTTGGTAGGACGAGTTCTGAGAATTGTATGACATAGTGACGCGTAATGTGTTACGATACAATTTTGACTTGTTTATGATTAATAAAAAGACTACCTTTGATTGCTAAATTCTACATGTATCGAAGTTATCTATCTTTTCTTGCTTGTCTCTAATGCTCGCATTAGTGATACAACCATTGAACAAGTACTCATCTTGAATCGAGTTACGTTGTGGATTATTCTTTTGAGTGCCATCGAGATCATGAACCTCGTGATTAATTGACTAAGCTCATTTCCTATCATATTGAAGTTAGTTCTTGGTGAACAACCTTTCATCACTCTTTTGCAGATCACTCATTGTTTTTATAAGTTAAAACAGTATCCTTTGAGAAAATTTAATTTTCATCACAATAAGGATTATTCAAAGTGAGGTTTATAAGTGATTGTTATCGAAATGAGGTTGTTTATAAAGTACTTTGGAAAACCTAATTGTTTTCATAACAAAGAAAATCTTTGTAAATTTATTTTTGATTCTTATTTAAGAATTAAGCATGAAAATGTTTTTACTATAAACATGATGTTAAAATTTTGACGAACTGAGTATTGCATTGTTGATCTTGAAATTGTATATAGTTGCGCGCCTACATACAATTTGGAATAGACTATGCAAGACTGATTAGTAGTCACCATAAAACTAATGAATAAACACTACATTTTCTTTGAGGATTGTGAAAGATTAAATTTTAATGAGATCTGCAAGAAGTGAAAAATAAGGACATAATGTTAGGGACACCTGCATATGTGCCTGTAGCATCTATTCTTCTGAGTCAAATTTATTCATCTGTGGAAATTGTCTTATTTGACAATTGACAATTCTTTCTTGTCCAATTCTCCCGTAGTGAGATTCTTAGGAAAAGTATTTGATTACCGAGTGTTGATATCCGACTGGATGTATCGACGTTCCTATCATTTCTTTTGATTTGATTTCATTTGAATGACTTGGGTAACGATCCGAGGAGCTTTCGAATGCGTACTCAAATTATGAAAACATGGGATATATTCATATTCATTAAATGTTTTCGTCTGTATCTGATTTAAAATTCTCTCGCATAGATTATGCGTTGACCTTACTCTTTTAATAGTAGTTGTGTATCCTAATATCCTTGAATTTGTGAAGGATTATGAATTATTATTAGTCTTTGAGAAGTTCACATCTTATCGAAGACAATAAAACAAGAAAGTTGATAGTGCCAGTAGAATGGATTGATTGATTTTGACATGACGACATTGTCTTAATTGATGGGAACTCGAGTAGAAATCCCCTAAAAGATAAGATGTTGATTATCAAAAATGATCTAAATAATTCTTGGTGGATGACCCTATCCTGTATTTAGACTTAAAGTTATACCGTGAATGGTTGTGAACTAGTTATAGATATTATAATCTAGAAAGAACTTAATATGAATTTATTAAAAGATGTTTATGTTATCTAACTTTAGTAAGTACTTGTTAATGAATTACCTAGACTTTTGCTATTAAGGCAAGTTGAAATTGGTATTGATTATATTTCCGGTGCTGCACTTGTGACTTGTGCACTGTACGTCAGCACCATCCGAATTTAAGAAACTACCGTACAACTGAGAGAGTTGTCGGTGAAAGATTTTATTATACCAAGCCTGTCATCCTGAAGAGATATGGTGTTATCATTCCTTATATTTATAGATTACTATGAACTGAGTAAATTGACAATCGAAAACGATATCCATAACTCGAAATGGAAGATTTGTTCGATCATTTACAAGGTTTTAGCGTATGTTTTAAAGATTTGATTCACGGCATGGTTATCATCAACGTCGCGTCCGCGAAAAAGATTATGTATTCCAATCACTACATCCGGTACTTGTAATGAACATTATGAGTTTCACGTTGTGACATTTGGATTGACTAATGCACATGTAGTACTCATAAATTTGATGAATCACGTGTGTAGACTATAATTTGATAAATTCATGCTTGTGATCATTAAGGATCATTTGTTTGTTTATAAGAATAAGATTGAGTTAATAGTTAATTATAGATTGCCCAGAACTGGCTGAACAATAAAAACCGGTACCCTAAATATTTAACACGTGATTAAAGACTTGAATCTTTACATGATTTAACCATGTGATTAATAGATAATGGAAGCTATATTGACTTTTCAAAGATTAGAACCATTAACGCTTAGGGATTAAAAACTTAATCCTTTACATAAAATGACCGTTGGATTAATAATGGTAAGATGTATGCATATAGACTCTTCAAAATTGAGAGCCCTTTTAAGACTTTGGATTTTACCAAAAATAAATGGAAATATGTTTTGACAAATGTTTTAACAAAGGATTTTTAAAGGGATTATTCCCTTATACACAAACCATTTAACTAAACTTCTGTTTAGGGGTAAATGTTTGTGTATACTTCTAGACAACCTAAGAAGAATTAAGGAAACTATATAACTTATTACTTGAAATTTGAAACGACAATTTTTGCTTTTCAAACTAAGAAAACTTTGACCAAAGTATAAACAAAGGTTTTTCGAACATTTACGAAATCTTATTAAATATTTTCGATAAATCAACAAAAATCTTGTTAATTAAATTCAAATTATTTTTGAACATTTTATATAATTGGTCGAACTAAGAAATTTAAAACTTTTACGTTTACGCTTCACAAAAATTAACTAATAATTATTTAATTAATTATAATAATTATCGACGCTTTAGACGACGGATTGAGTAAAACGGATAAAAATGATAGTAAAGACGAAACTAAAACATAGAAGATATGAAGAAAGAATTTTGAATAAATACGGTTATGATATTTATTTCATGAGGAAAGTGAACGTAATTTCTGACGCATAATATAGAAAGAATATCTGAGTAAATTGTGGACATGATAATTATTTATCTGGAAAAGTGAATGTAGATACTGACACATTATGTATAAAATATAAAGAACCAATTAGGACATGTTCCTTAATAATGAAGATGCAAAATAAATTGCCGAACAATATAAAAATAAACGATGTTTGTAAGAAGGATAATATAGATAATAAAAGGGGTTCGCGGCTAATGTGAACCATCAGAATTGAGAAGCCGATAGCGTTAAATATTTTAAAAGACCACTTGTGATTGTCTAATATGGAGATTGTGAGATATAGTTGTGTTGGAATTTGTAAGTATAAGTATTCTATTTATGTCATTTATGACTAAAAGTATCTTTGTCTAAAGAAGTTGTACTGATGGCAAATTATGAAGGCAGACATCGCCTCATACATTAGTAAACGTCTAGCTATTGCAAACGTCATCATCTGAATTTGATTTGATTTGGGTCATCGTCGATAGACTGACCAAATCTGCTAATATCATCCCCGTTAATGATAAATGCAAAAGAGTTATGTAAACATAGTGTGCTTGTATCAAACATCTTTATCAAGATCCTCGCTTCGCATCGAATTTCTAGAGATTTTCTCAGAAATCAATAAGAACGAACCTTGATGAGAGTACTATGTACCATCCCAAATCGAAGGGACGAGGTAAAGTAACGGTACAAAGTAATATAAGTGATGTTTTATGTTTGAATGACTGACCTTTGGTAATAGACCGTATAATCGTTTTCCTTTGGAAAGATTATCATTGATAATCATCGTGTTAGGATTGAGATCGAATCTTGATAGGATCTAAATATTAGAGCATCTGTAAGCAAGAGTTGAGATGAAGACATCCGACATACACCCATTGTGAGTTGGACATGTCTTTTAGGTTTAAGGTTTCCTATGATGGCAAACCTAACCTTGCAAAATACCCGACCCGCGAAATCTGAAATGATTGTTGAAATTAGGATTTGATTATTGACTGCCGGTAGTGGGCAAGAGGTTATGTGAATGTGAAATGTAGATCTTGAAGTGCCAAATGGGTAGCGAAGTTATGCCACAATTTTTAACCTTGGAAAAATGAATTCATGATCTGACAAATCATGGGATATAAGTCCCCGTTGTATGGGACCATTGAGATGATGTAAAAGTTGGGATTGAAAGGCCTGTAAGCTGGATCTACCCTAGGACTTCAAGAACTTCGTGAATTATGTTTCGTAAATCGAACTTGATGGAATATCTATCAAGTGAAAATCTGACTGTTCTTAGTAAAGCTTAGATCGGCGAAAAGTTGCATTCATCAAAAACCCGTGAACATCATGGATAGAGAAAGTAAGTCAACATTAAGCCTGATCTTATTCCTGTAGTTATGTTTGATGAAACTCGCGTACTATAATGAAATACACTTGTGAGAAAAGACCGAATGTGGAGGAAATACCCACATGGCTTTAACTCTATAAGAAGCGAGTAGTAAGATGATCTTTGATGACAAAGATCCTGTTTAGGGGTAAATGCTGTGACAATCCGACAATTTATGGTTGATATTTTATTCTCAATATTTATTTGAAAACATTATTTTAATGTTACAATATGAACTTACTTATTTTTGGGAAGAAATTTGGATTTACGTCTTGAAGTAGCATCGACTACGTTTAAACCGGAGGATTCTACGTTACGTGCTTACGTTCACATACACCGTCTTTGGTGATAGTCCGACATTTCAGAAAATAAATTTATCCGCGAATATTATTTTGGAGTTTTAATTTTGTGTTAGTTCATAAACTTACAAATTTACGATAAGAGATTAGGACTTACGATTTTATTTTAACGTCCTTTACGACTAAACCGGAAACCCTAGGATTACGTATTTACATTTTCGAACTCCGTTTTTGATGAGACAATTTTTATTGGATTCGTTTTGTGACGGTGATTCATAATTTATAAAAACGTTTTTCGTAAAACGACCCGAGGGCACGCAAATCGAGGAAACTAGAATCGAGGAGTACCCGTAATTAAATGGGGATGAGACAAGTGGGACACTTGTCCCACCCCCAAAACCGGCCAACTTAAGCTACAACACATCCATGATGTGTCAAAACCTTAACAATCTAGCTAACACATGTCTTAGCTTCATGTGTAAGCTACAACTTCACAAAACCACAAACTAAAAACCATTCACACATTTTCACTCAACATGCAAACCACCATTTTCTCTCATCTCTTCCATTTTTGGCCGCCCCATTTCTCCACAAAACACCACCATTCATACAAAATTTAACCATAAACATATGTTATAATTAACATATGTTAATCTCCATTCAAAAAGATGAAGATTGGTGCAAGTTATAACATCCAAGGAGGAGTTTTCATGGAGTAGTAGGGCTGATTTTCCACAAGGAGTACATGAAGCATGGTGGTCTTGAAGATGGTCATGGTTGTTCACAAGTTTCTCCATCAAAAACCATGTCCAAATCATAACCTACATCAACTTGGTGGTATAAAGATTGTCCTCCTCATCTTCTTGTTATTTTGATTATGTAACCATGTATTTTATTTCCTATTGTATATGTATATGATGATTATATGATGATAAAAATGTTATGTGGGGATTTGGTGTTGATAAACATGATTAAAAAGGTGAAAAACCATAAGAAACAAGGTTAAAATCTTGGTTAAATTTGTTGGCTGTATAAAACAGTAAAGAAACAGGTCATGGACTGATAAAATGATGAAGTAGAATCCATTTAAAGTAAGCTATATGTCTTGTACACATGTGAGAGTTGGCCATGCAATGGAATCATTGTAATGAGTGAGATATGATCAAAACAAGTTTAAGGTATAAATCTGAGTTCACTGTTTTGGACGATTTTTAGAAAATATTTAGAAGATGATTCAACAGTAGCTATAGAAGAGTTAAATGTAGCACATATCATGTAGTTTATGTGATAAAAATTTGAGCTTCTATCTCCATATAGAACTCAAGATATGGCAGTTTTGGTTAAAGTGAAAATAAAAATCAGATTTTTGAAAAATAAAGTATAATACTATTATATAAGCACTCAAAATTATATTGTATAAAATATAAAGTTAAAACCCAGTAACTCATGAATTTTATTTATATAAATATGTTAAAGGTTAAATAAGTGGACATTTTATAAAAATGATAACTTGTTAAGTTTTATAAGTTATAAAAACTATACATGATTTTTACGACTTTTTCGGCTATTGCCGTAAAATTAACGTTTTTGTTAAATAAAACTTAGATGGTTGGAACCGTCTAATGAAAACTTAATAAAACTTATATACTGATATATAGACATGTATAACAAGTAAAAACCGATAAAACACGAAATTTAGGACTTACGGATATTAACGAACTAAGTAAACATATTGGACTAATAATTGGACTAAATAAGTTAAACTCTTATAAAAAGAACTTATTGGGATTAACTCATTTGGGCCCAAATTGTAAAGTTTAAGTACTGATAATATAAGTACAAAATGGATTAAAATAAGTTAAATAACTTATAATAAGCTTATTGGACTTAAGACACGTAAATGGGTAAAACTAGTAAACTAATATAAAAGTTATCGACATATAACACTAAAATGATTAAACGAGAATATGTAAACCCACTTGATCATCATATATATATAATCATCATATGTATACATACTTGTTATTTTTATAAAGTCATTGGACAAACGTCTAAGACCGAGTATTATTTGTCTAGGTTTCCGTGATTGAAGCACGTACCGTACGTCCGAGTTGCCGATAACCCGCTTTCCCACATCAACGTGAGTTCATAGCCTCGCACTCTTTTAAAAGTTTTATAAATGTTTTATAAACCCGCGAGGGAGATAACATGTTAGTTTTTATAAAATTAGGGCACCATTTGTCCCAATTGTTTGTTTATTGATTTTGGACCTGAATGATTGAATGACCCGATTGTATGACCCGATAAATGATTAATGGACCCGATAGATGAAAATAAATGGATTATTAAAGTTAGGTTATGTCACTAAAAGTCCCATTAGCATGAATTGTGAACTACCGGGATTTGGTAGACGCTTATGCATTTAATAGTACTATTTGGGGACGATCACCCCAGTTCGTGCCTTGACGGTTGATCCCCGTCGTGCCACATTGATTGGTAAGCGAATTTATGTATGAGAAGATTTCAATAGCGTGACCTTTGTGACGACACGCTACTTTAGATGGGCAAAATTGGTATCGGGTTAGCTACCCGTTTTGGTTTAGTAAGGTAACAATGTCATGCGGCTTATAATAATCCAAAAACTAACGAAATACTACTAGACGCTCAGAATTACGACGTATTGCCTGACTAGCAATACAGGGTCATACTATTGATATTATGTTTGTGTTTTGGTTTTCGTAACAATATTCATATAACGGTTTTTGTTTTCATACAACGTCATAAGACGTATTGTATGATATTTTTACGACATTGGCTCGTATAATAAATTTTAAGGCAAATGCCTAAATTATGATTTTCGATAAGAATTTGTATAAAATGACTTTGGCTATTTTATGGCCTATTACAAAGATTTGTATAAAATGATTTTGGCTATTTTACGGCCTATTAAAATGATTTGTACAAAATGATTTTCAGTAATAATTTTATACCGATATTATATTGATGGAATTTATTAAACTCTATGAATTCACTCGGCGTTATCGCTGTCCTTTTCTTTTAACATGTCTTATCTCAGGTACTTGAAGGTAATTCTCGGGAAGACAACAAGAATTTATGGCCCGCACTTAAACTATATTTTCCATTCAAACACTTTGTAAAACTTTGTATGAAATAATATGACTTGGGACCGATGTAACTTTGATGTTTATGAATGGAAATGATTTATTATTAAACGACGCGATTTTTATGCGTTGTCTATGATGTGAGTAATGTGCTATCCCGTAACACCAACTAGTCTTCCGCTGTATTGAGTTGCATAAATTTAGGGGTGTTACATAACACATTGTAATAACAACTAAATCCATACGACGGTAATAGAATCTAAAGAATAAAAACAATTTGCACAAAAACGAGTCGTGGAGCTAGCTAGGCACCACGACATTTTATTAGAACGTTTATGTTTTTTGTTTTAACAAGAATGGGAAATCCTAGAAACAAAAAAGAACCTAGAAAGCATAAAAACAAAACAAAGAGAACACATGGATCTTCATTGAAGCCAGATATAGCGAAGTGTCCATGTAGAAGCCGTAGCTTTCAAACATAACACCTTTTAAGATTGTAGATATTCCATGTGCGTTCCAGGTCGCGGCCATCCATGTCACGTAACTTGTACGCACCCCGTCCTATGGCTTCCGTGACCTCATACGGTCCTTCCCACTTAGGGCCTAGCTTTCCTGTATTCTCCGCTCGACTTGCCTCGTTAGCACGATAGACATAATCTCCCGGTCGAAAAGAAACACCTTTAACCTTAGCGTCATAATAAGCCTTCATCCGTGCCTTGGACTTGGCCTCATTGATAGCCTCTATCTCCCTTTTTTCCTCCAACAAATCCAGATTGATCCGGAGCTGCTCGTCGTTTGTGACGACATTAACCTCCGCTGTGCGGATGGTAGGCATTCCTATCTCTGCTGGTATAACAGCTTCAGTGCCGTAGGCCAATGCGAATAGGGTGTCCCCGTTGGCTGTTTTGATCATAGTCCTATGTGTCCATAGAACATGTGGCAGTTCGTCCACCCATTTGGCACTTCGTTACTCCAGGCGTGCCTTGATGCCTTCACCCAAGCTTCTATTTGCTCGTTCCACAAGACCATTTGTCTGCGGATGCTTAACAGATGCGAAGCACCGTTTGATATTCAATGATGCGCACCAGTCCTTGAATGGACTATCCGCGAACTGCTTCCCGTTGTCCGAGATGATTTCTCCTGGTAAGCCAAAACGGCACACGATGTTCTCCCAAACAAACTTTTTAACTTGTTTGCCTGTGATGGATTTGACTGCCTTGGCCTCTATCCAGCGTGTAAAGTAGTCCATTGCGATAATTAAAAACTTAACTCCCCCCGCAGCTACGGGAAAAGGTCCTATGATATCAATCCCCCACTTATAGAATGGCCATGGGAATGTAATGGGTGTAAGTTCCTGCTGCGGATGTCGTGGTACTGGTCTCTGCACTTGGCAATCACTGCACTTGCGAATCATGTCGCGTGCATCCCTATGCATGGTAGGCCAATAATATCCTGTGCGTAGAGCCCGGGCTACTACGGATCGGGGACCTGCGTGCATGCCGCATAACCCCTCATGTATCTCACTGATCACATAAGTAGCATGGCGTGGCCCAACACACCGCAACCACGGCTGTAAGAAAGAGCGCTTATAAAGAATACCTTCTCGAAGCTCGAAGTGATGCGACTTCCTTCTGATGCGCCGTGCCACCTTTTCCTCGTCTGGAAGGGTTTCATTAGTCAAATAGTTGACGATGGGGTTCATCCATGTAGGCCCATCTTCCTCAACTATAGCTGCGACTTCCCCTTCCGTTATAGACTTTTCCTTTAGTATTTCCACCAAGACTTGCTTGGATAAGTGGGCGAAACTTGTAGACGCGATCTTGCTAAGAGCGTCTGCCTTCTTGTTTTCACCTCTTCGTACCTGCGTGATGGGAAACTTGCTGAAAGCCGCGATGAGTGACTTGACTTTCTCCAAGTATCGAACCATGTTATCCTCCTTAGCTACGTATCCCCCCAGAATGTGGTTCGCGACAAGCCGTGAGTCCACGTAGGCCTCAGGGTTGCGGACTCCCATTCTAGCGGCGATTTTTAAACCCGCAATCAACGCTTCATATTCTGCCTCATTGTTGGTGGCTGTGAACTCAAAGCGCAGGGCGTACGTAAACTCCATTCCTTCTGGATTCGTAAGAATGAGACCTGCTCCTGATCCATTCGTACATGAAGATCCATCCGTAAATAATACCCATGGTTCTGATGGAGTTTCCTCTCGTTGTACGATTGGTCCCTCCTCATCCGACTTCTGTATCAAGAAATCTGCCAAGATTTGGCCTTTAACAGCCGTCCTTGGTCTATAAGATATGTTATGTTCTCCCAATAGAATGCTCCATTTCTGTAGCCTACCGACCACATCTGGTCTAGAGATGACTTGTTTTATTGGTTGATCGGTAAAACTACAATTGGGTGCGCCTGAAAGTACCAGCGCAACCGTTTCGTAGCAAACACCAATGCCAAGACGAATTTTTCCATGGAAGAATAATTCAACTCCGGCCCTTGTAGTGTTCTACTTATTAAGTAGACCGAAGTTTGGACTGTGTCCCTATCCGTCATGAGTACCACACTTATTGCTCCATGTGTGGCTGATAGGTAAATGATGAGCTCCTCCTTGGGTCGGGGAGCTACGAGCATGGGGAGAGATGCAAGGTGTTGCTTGAGTTGACCAAAGGCTTCCTCAGCTTCCTTTGTCCACCGGAAGTCTCCCTTCTTAATGCACTTCTTGAGTGTTTTAAATAGGGGGAGTGACTTCTCTGCGGACTTTGATAAGAACCTGTTTAACCCGACCAACTTCCCATTTAAGGATTGCACCTCTTTCCGTGTCTGAGGGGATGGTAACTGTATTACTGCGTCCGTCTTTTCCGGGCAAGGCTTGATGCCATTTGGATCAATCATATATCCAAGGAACATTCCTTCTGTTTCCCCAAACATGCATTTCTTTGGATTTAGTTTCATATTAATCCTCCTCAATGTGTCAAACGTCTCTTGGACGTCTCGGAGAAGTGCATCCTCCGTATGACTTTTGATGACTAAATCATCCACATAGACCTCCAGGTTGCGGCCTATCTACGAGTCGAAGGCTTTGTCAACAAGTCGCTGATATGTTGCCCCGACGTTCTTTAGTCCGAATGGCATTTTTGTATAACAGTATACGCCTTGACTAGTATGGAACGCCGTCTTCTCTGAGTCCTCTTCCGCCATCTGGATCTGGTGGTATCCTTTATATGAATCTAAGAAGCACTTAAAGGGATATCCACATAGGGATTCCACCTTCCAATCAATCTCCGGTAACGGCTAGCAGTCCTGTGGATAGGCTTTGTTTAGATCCATGAAATCCACGCTCATGCGCCAGCTTCCGTCATGCTTTTTGACCATGACTGGGTTGGATAACCACTCGTGGTAGTATACCTCGCGCATGATACCTGCATCCACCAATTTCTGTACTTCATCCAATATTACTTGGCTGCGTTCGGGTGCCTAACCGCGCTTCTTTTGCTTAACAGGAGGATATCCCTGGTGGATTTGGAGCTTATGTTCTGCTATCGCACGCGGTACGCCCGTTGTTCTTGGGCTCCCATGCGAATACATCTAAGTTTGCTTTCAGGAGAGAGCACATGGCCCTCTTGCCGCTATCCGAGAGTGTTCCTCCTATGGATACCTCTTGTTCTGGGTAATCAAGATGGATTGCTACCTTCCAATTGGGAGGTGGTGATCCGTTCTAGGAGGGAACAGGTGGAACCGATGTTGTCACGGCATGACACTTGGATGCTGGTACGATTGTGTTATAGATAGTGACAATTCCTCCTTCCACGGGGAATTTGATCATCCCGTATGCCGTGGAGGGTACCACCTGTATGGCCAGGATACCTGGTCTGCCTATGATCCTATTGTATGGAGAGTGTGAGCGTATCACCATAAAGTTCATCCACGCCGTGGTGGAGTGCTCTTCATTCCCAATGGTTACAAGCAGACGCAGCTGTCCTATTGGCCAGATGGTATCTCCACTAAAGCCGATGTGCGGCGCCGTGGCCGGTACTAATTGGCTTCTTATTTCTGGTCGTAACTGTACGAAACAGTGTTTGTATAGTACTTCTGCTGATGACCCTCCATCCACATACATACGGCGGACATTGTGTGTTCCAATGCTTATCTCAATAGTGAGAGGCACATCAATCACATCGCTTGCCGTGATGGGAGGGAATGAGATTTCTCTGCCGCGTAAAATTTTTTGACTAATTTTCTGCCTTGTGCGGCGCTGCCTGGATTGGATCATGTATATAGTTGAAGGTTTGTCCTTTTGGGGATCCTTCTTGTCATACTTTTTGTTGTCTTTTCCATCCTTCCAATCCTTGACCAAATGCTTGAGTTTGCCTGACTTGATCAGTGACTCAATGTGCTTCTTGAGCTGGATACATTCCTCCGTGCCATGGCCCTTGTCGTTATGGAACTCTCAAAAGCGATTTCCTTGACGACGGTCCAGCGGAGTCGTCATTGGGGAGGTCTCGGGAAATTGGCCCCTTTAGTCAGCAAGATCTCCCGATAGGACATCTTTAGAGGGGTAAATTTGTCCTCCGATCGTCCTCCTTTGTTTTGGCTCTTATAATCTGAGCCCCTCCCACTGCTCTGGTTGTTTTGGCCGCCCGACTGTCTCCTGGACTGGTCGTTCGATCGGTAGCTGTTTCCTTTTGAAGGATAGGCCGCGGCTACCGCGGTTTCTCCCTCTATGAAGTTTCTGACCCTTTCCATAAGGTCGTCATACCTCTCCGAACGTTTGTCATTGAGATGTCTGATTAATTCCCTGTCTGTTATGGCGTGCATATAATAGGAAATTTTCAGAAGTTCTGGCATTGTCTTTGTGCGTGTGCACTCGTTATTGAAGCGTTCAGTGAAGGCCTCCGTAGACTCCCCGGCCGTTGCTTGACGGTTGCCAATGAGACCGGGTCCCTATTATACTTCTTCCGTTGAGTATAATTATTCTTAAACGCAGTACGTAGTTTAGTGAAGCTATCAATGCTTCGCGGAGGAAGTCCCTCAAACCAATCACGAGCATTGTTGATCAAGGTTGAATTGAACATTTGGCACCATATAGGCATGGGCCATCGTTCAATTTTCGCCTGCGTATCAAATATCTTTAGGTGATCATCCGGATCACCAGTCCCATCATAAGTCTTGACACACGCCGGCATGCGATGCTTTGTATCCTCGGAGTAATTCCGTATGCGGAGAGTGAAAGGATCTTCCCTGGGATCAGCCCATAGACGGGTGAGGCTAGGGTCACACCACGGGCGGGAAAGATCTTCTTCTTCCGCCTCTCGATAATAGGGGCCACCATAGTACTCCACATTGTCTTGTGACGGTGGTGGAGTACGCCTAGGTCGGCGACGCTTGGGTGGATGGTCATCCGAGTCCTCCTCTGATGGACCGGGAGAAGGGGGCGGTGCCCCATCCTTTGGGTGAGGACCGATCTTGTGAGAAGAGCTAGGAGCCTTCTTCCCGGTATTCATCCTATCCCACACGCTTGTACGGCGATTAGTTCTAGTTAGCTCCAACTCTGGTCGTTCGGGCGAATCGTCGGACCTCTCTCCCTCCTCACGGGATTGTATTAGTTCCTGCATGAGACGATCCCCTATGCGTTCGAACACATTCCTGGGTTGGGGAGTTTCCTCCAAGAGTTCCGCTCCTGAGGCCGTGTCCTTCGCTTCCTTTGAGTTTAAGAAGAGGTTCCTGGTCTGGCGTTGCCAAAGTTGAGCCTAGATTGGAGGTCCCTCCCTAGGTTCAACCTTGATGCGATTCCTGGGACGATCCTCTCAAAGTTCTGCGTGAGAACTCGAGTGAGATCTTCCTCGTTGAGTGGTTCGACCTCTACTTCTTCCTCAGTCGATGGTCTGCGCGGCTCCTTGTTAGGGGGTTGGGCGCACTCCCTAGATCAGGGTTATCCAAGGTCGAAGTGGGTGGTGGGGTGATAGAGAACGTTCTTGTCATGCCCATGGACTGAAGACCACTCCGGTTGTTTGGTCCGCCGGCTTGGTTTCTAGGGGATCGATTGGGAATGAGTATCCCTTCCCTTGGGGTCTTCCGATTCCCAGGATTTGTGTTCCTAGGGTTTCCCTGCGGATACCCCTTCGTCATTGAGAGATCGAGATGAGATTTTGCTCTAGCTTAGTGTAATGGTCCCACGGAAGGCGCCAACTCTAAACTAAACCAGTCTCTAAACCAGTTCCATCTTCATAAGTCCCCATGACATCTTCATCCAACTCAAAATTGATGTCATTTCCAGAGATCCTTGTTTGGTTATCAGAAGAAGGTAGTTGTTCTTCATAATTCCTCCCCTGTTTGGTTGCATCCAGTTTCCTTTTCTTGTGGTACCTGAATCTTTGCTTCTTGAGTGCAGCCTTCTGAATAGATCTATGTTGCCTCATCCAAGGTGATACTTTGTTCCTCAACTTGATTAGGCTAGCTTCCAATTCAGCAATTATCTTGTCTTGAACAAGTTTTTCTTTCTGCAACACCTGTACCTGTTGGGACAAACTAGTACACAAAGCAGTCAAATTTTCAACATCCACCACCTATGGTGCTTGTGCTTGTGTTGAACCACTAGCAGTAATAGAAGCAACAGGTTTATGGATCATCTCATCATTGTTTGGTGGAGCACCGACATTGTGAGGAGAAGATTGTGAATCTTATAGGAATGGGAACTCTGGTGAGAAGGAGTTTTCTGAGAAGCATTAGCATTGCTAGGTTCCTCACCTTCTTGATTGGCAGGTTGGGCTAACATATGAGCAAACAATGGTGTAACTATTCCTTTAAAGGCATTGCCCTGTTTGGTCAAGAAAGATATGGTTCTCTTTGTGAATGTAGGAACATCCCATGTATCAGTTAACTCTGGTAGGTTAGGTATTTGGTCACTATCTAAAGTCTGAATGAATATAGGATACATCAAAAACTTTTTAGTTCCTTCCAAATTCCTAGTCATGCCTTCAAAAATTAATTTTGAAAAATTTAAAACTCTGTTATTTGCTAGACAAATACCAGCTGATGCCAATGCAGCAGGAATTTGATCAAAAGATGTACTTTTAGAGCTTAAACAGTGAATAATAGCATGAAAAATCAATTTCCATTGAGGTGAAAATAAAGCTTTAAAGAAAGTAAGACTTTCCCTACCACCCTCATAGCCCATGGCTGCAAGGCCATCATGAATCTCTGTGTTATTAAGCATACTAAGTCTATTTTAATCATTTAATCTCAAACTTGCCCTTAGCAGTACCTCAGTTACATATATATTTCTATGATTCACCCTAGCCCTAATGCAAGGTTGATTAAACCGAGTACCTAACACAACAGTGTTCCAAAATTGTTCAACAATGGAAATAGAGACAATGGGACTTACAGTGAGTGCAAAACGAACATGACTTCGAGATACGAAACCAAGAATCTCATGGAATCCAAGAGAGTCATCATTCACAGTAAGATTCGCAACCAAATTATGCTTAGAGATCACTTGTAAAGCAGCCATTAGTATTTTTAATGATCGAAAAATTAGAGAGAAGGTTATAGAATCAAGAGATAAAAATAAAAATTAGGTGAATCAGTTGTGTAATTAGATTAAGTATTTAAGTAAATAACAAACCCAAGCGCGAACTGCCAAATTTACAAAAGAGACCCTTAACAGTACAACAGACATGTAGCGGTACATGGAACATACTAGGTACTTGAATTTGTGCTAGCGGTACTTGAAGTTATAACGGTACCTCACAATTTTGACCAGTTCATGCATTCAACTATCATAATTACCTCTTTTATCTTTTTCTATCAACCTGCAATAACATCAAAAACACAAAACATAGACTATACAATAAAAATTAGTATAAAAATTTGTACAGCTATTACCTCCCCTCAACATATGCAGCAGTCTATTGGTTGAGCATACCAATACATGTCACCAAGAATTCAAATCTCTTTGCATCAAATGCCTTAGTCAACAAATTAGCTACATTGTTGTCTGTATGAATCTTCAAGACTTGAATAAGCTTCTTGTCATAGACATCTCTTATAAAGTGATGTCTTATTTCAATATGCTTGGTCTTGGAGTGAAATACTGGATTCTTGACAATGCATATAGTACTTTCATTATCAATGTAAATCTTGGTGTTCATGAAGTTAAACCCATAATCTAACAATTGATTCTGAATCCAACGAACTTGTCCACAACAATGAGCAGCAGCTACATATTCAGCTTCAGTTGTAGAAGTAGCAACAATGGTTTGCTTCTTACACTGCCATGATATGAGTCTTCTGCCTAGGAATTGACAACCTCCTGTTGTGGATTTCCTATCATGATTAGCTCCAGCATAATCACTGTCTGAGTAAGCTTCCAATTCAAAGGTGGAATCTCTAGGATACCATAATCCTAAATTGGGTTGACTTTTAAGATACTTAAAAATGTTCTTCACAACATGTAGATGTGACACCTTTGGATGAACTTGGAACCTTGAACAGGCACACACAACAAACATAATATCTGGCCTTGAAGCAGTAAGATACATCAATGAACCAATCATTAATCTGTATATATGAATATCAACATTTTCTCCATGTTCATCTTTTGATAAAGACTTCTTCGCTTCAAAAGGTGTGCGTGTACTCATTGTATCCATACATGAGAATTTCTTCAAGATTTCAGCAACATACTTATCTTGACTGATAAATATTCCATCTTTCCTTTGTTTGACTTGCAGTCCTAAAAAGAAAGTTAGTTCTCCCATAGCACTTATCTGAAATCTTCCTTTCATCAAAGCCTCAAACTCTTCACACCATGTCTTCTTGGTAGAACAAAAAATAATGTCATCAACATAGACTTGAACTAGAATGATATCCTTAGCACTCTTCTTGATGAACAAAGTGTTGTCAATGGTTCCTCCCCTATATCTATGCTCTAGCAGAAAATTAGATAAATTTGCATACCAGGCTCTTGGAGCTTGATGCAGACCATAAAGTGCTTTGATAACCTTGTAGACTCTATTAGGGAATTTAGGATCTACAAAACCTGGGGGTTGTGAGACATATACCTCCTCTGAAATAGTACCATAAAGAAAGGCACTTTTCACATCCATTTGATAGACTATAAAACCCATATATGATGCAAAGGCAAAAAAATAACCTAATGGCTTCTATCCTTGCCACTGGTGCAAAAACCTCATCATAGTGTATCCCTTCTTCCTGTTTATAGCCTTGAGAAACAAGTCTTGCCTTGTTGCTCACAACAACTCCTCTTTCATCCTTCTTGTTCCTGAAAACCAATCTAGTACCAATTACTCTCTTACCTGAGGGAAGATCCACAAGAATCAAAACTTTTTGTAGCTCAAATTGTGTTAATTCTTCTTGCATAACATCTACCCTACTTTCTTCATCAAGAGCCTGAGAAATGTTTTTGGGCTCTACTTGTGATAAGAAACAGGCAAACAAACAATGTTGAGTATCTTTATGATTAGTCTCTACTGTTGTTTGACATAACTCACAAGTGCATGAGTTTCATTATTGGTTTGAAGTTGTCTTCTAGTTTGTACAACAGACTTGGGATCTCCAATAATCTGTGTAATAGGATGGTTGTTGTTGACTTTATGAGTGGGAATAGAACTGACTAGAATTTCTGTTTCCAAATTGTTGAAATCAGTTACTGCACCCTGCTCATCATAGGATGCTTTGGAGAAGATTCCTTCAGCTGGACTAGCATACACGTCTTCATCGTCCATAGCTTGTAAAATCTCTTCTAGTGAGTCAATAGATTTAGCAGATTTTGACTTAGCAATACTTGCAGATGAAGTACCGCTAGGTGTAGTAGGTACTGCTGTGTGTTGTGACTCAAAAGTTTCTTCTCCTGAATGCTTGTTAGCAGATATAGCATTCTTTTGGTGATCTTGAAGCCTCTAAAGATCTTGGGAGGCTTGATCATCTTTTGATGGCATGGTTTGCTTCTTGGGAGTAGCAGACATAGGAGTAATAGTAGGCATATTGGGCACACAGATATGAACATCATCATCTGATGAAGAAACATCTTCTTGAGTACCTATATTAGTTGCACTTGACTCCTCACCTGCATTGTTAGTTTGACAATCCTTTTGCAGAGAATAGTAATTCATGGAGTTAGTTAGATAATCTAAATCAAACATCCAAGAATATCCTATTCCTGGGACATTGGGTTTGTTTTCTAAGAAATTAACATGAGCATTTTCTTTAACCTTTTTAGATGCCAAATTATAAACCCTATATACTTTACTTTGCACTGAATATCCTACAAGATATCCTGGATTCGACTTTCCATCAAACTTTCCCAAATAATCAAGAGTATTTAGTATAGACACATGACACCCAAAAGGTCTTAAATGACTTATGGTAGGCTTCACACCAGTCAAAAGTTCATAAGGTGTTTTGTTTTGAGGCTTGGTCACTAAGACTCTATTTATCACATAACATGCAGTGTTGATTGCTTCTGCCCAAAAGGTATTTGGCAAAAGAGAATCAGCCAGCATAGTCCTAGCAGCCTCAATTAGTGTCCTATTCTTCCTTTCAGCTACTCCATTTTGTTGTGGAGTCCTAGGATTACTAAATTGTCTCTTAATTCCTTTAGACCTACTGAATTCATCAAATTCAGCATTCTTGAATTCTGTCCCATTATCTGTCCTAATGATTAAAACTTGTTTAGTAAATTGCTTTTCAACTAAAGTGATAAAATTCGTAAGTAATTCATTGGTTCCACTTTTAAGAGCTAAAAAGAAAACCCAACTAAATCTACGATAATCATCAGTTATGACTAGACAAAAGGTCTTATGACTAATGCTTCTTACAAAAACTGGACCAAAAAAATCCATATGCAAGAGTTGCAAAGGTTTTGTCACAGTGTTGACAGACTTGGTCTTACAAGAGGCTCTATGTTGTTTACCTTTTTGATAAGCAGCACATGTGAAATCATTTTGAAAAGATTTGTTAGGGAACCCTCTAACCAAATTCCTATTCACTAATCTGTTAAGATTCTTGAAATTCACATGACCTAACCTTCTATGCCATAAATTAGACTCATCAAAAGAAGCCTTAGCTAGAAAACATGTAATACCACCTGTTGGAGTAATAGTATGAAGATTAAAGGTGTACATATTTTCTTGCCTGGGTACTTTTAGTAGTACTTGAGATTCCTTAGGCATCTCAAAGTCTTTAGACAGCACCAAGAAATCTTTGTCTGTGAACAACACCTTGTTCTTCTTATCACACATTTGTGATACAGAAAAGAGATTGAACTCATTCAATTCTTTCACAAAAAACACATCTTCAAATTCCAACTTCCCTGTGTTGATTTTCCCTTTGCCAGTGTTTCTACCTTTTCTACCTCCAAAGGCTACTGGTCCTCCTCTGAATTCTTCAAATTCAACAAGAAAATTTTTGCTTCCTGTCATGTGTCTTGAGCATTCACTATCTACTATACCTTTGTCTTTAAATTCATCAATTAGATGCTCCTACACACAAACAAACTTATTAGTTTTTAATAGGGAGCCAAGCCACATTTGGCTCGGATCTTATGGGACCTACACACTTAAGAGTCTGTTCTGAAGCATTTCCAGTAATGCTGCTTTTGCTCTTATACTTCATGGTTTCAGTTATGTAGTCAAAGACATAGGATGACTCTATGTGCTAAGAATTCTATGCCTTAAGTACTGCTTTAGCAGTACTTCCTTTAACACATGATTTTTCTCTTTTAGGAACCTACATTTGCACTGGTTTGTTATTAGCCTTCCTTCTAGATGTTTTAACTTTTTTCAACAAGATTCTTAGAAGTCTTAGAGAACTTTGGTTTGACTGACTTTAAACCAACAGTACTTAAGTTTGGTCTAGCAGTACTTGCAGGTCTAGACTTGCCGATACATGGTTTACCAGACTTCAAAGGTACTAGACCTTGTTTCATAAGTACTGCTCTAGGAATAAAACTTTTGGTAGAGTTATTATTAACCTGTTTGGCTACCCTTGAGTGATCAAACTTAGGTTTGTCATTCTTAAGTTTCTGATTCCTATTAACCTGTGCATTTTTCCCATTACTGTTTTTCATGACCCTTTGTGCAGTCTTTTGTTTCATAATTTTATCTTCATGTAAAGTACAATCTTTGATAAAATGACTTAGACTACCACAAACAAAACATCCTTTTCTTCTTCAAGAAGACCCAAAGGGTTGTTTTGACTTAACTTTCTCAAAACCTAGCCCACCCCTGTTGGTTTTATTATGTTTACATCATTTTCCAATATCTTGCTAGGAGTTTTTACCTGCTTGGGAGCAGAACTAGTCTTAGATTCTTCGGAAACAAAATTGTTCATTAAAGGTGGATAAACAATGTTTTTGGTCATAACAGTCTTATCTTGGGACGAAGTACTAGAGTTTGAGGTATTTTTAACCTTTGGTTCTTCTAACCCTATACTTGCATCATCACTAGAGGGCATGAAAATTCTTGATAGTGGTGGAGGAATTGCCTTCATTCCTTCAGCATATCTATCATTCTTAGGTGTATTATCTACCTCACTAGAACTATCAAAAATCCCTTTTGATAAGTCCTTGTCAGTTAAAGTTATCCCAGGTTGGTCCTCAATATATCCTAGGCCTGATTTATCATAATACCCCATTTGTGAATTAATCAGTTTTACCAATCCTTTAGAGGATTTTTGCGAATGATTAATCACTTCCCTTTCATTATAAAGACTGGCTTTTAAAGCTTCAGTTTCTGTTAACACTTTTAAAAGTTGTCTTTCAAAAGCTTTAATTTTCACATCTTTTTCCCTCATTTGAAGAGTTAAAATTCTTATTTTCTCTTTATAGTTTTGTTCAGCCTTTTTATACAAAACTATATTTTTTTCTAACTTAACAACACCCTGTTTAAAAGCATTTAATTCTACAGTACATGTGTTAACTTTTTGATACTGTTCCTCTAGTTCTACTTTTAAGCTATTAAATTTAAGAACACAGTCCTTAGAACAAGGATGTACCTCAGTATCTTCATGTGAGAGAGCCATTAGACCAAGCTCTTCTTCTTCTTCATCTTCAGCCCAGTTCACCACTCCATCTACAGTCACCAATGCTTTGGTTCCTTTAGGACTCCTACTGTTTCCTTTTGGAAAGCTTTCAGTTATTCTTGGACTGGTTCTATAGCTGTTCTTTGACTTTTGACTGCTACTTTCAGTTTTTTCTCTAGTGCATTCTCTTGCAAAGTATCCATTCCTTCCATAGTTATAGCATTCAACTTTGGACTTGTCATATCCTAATGGCTCATTAGGATCAACAGTCATCTTTCTTCCAGTCTTCTTGAAGAACCTATTAGATCTTATTGAAACCACAACAACTTGCCATTTAAGATCCATCTCTTCAACATCAGCATCATCCATTTGGAACAAGTCATTCAGTGTTAATCTTGGCATGTTTTCTTGTCCAGAAAAGAATGAGAAGGCATCATTGTCGCTAAACAATGGTGAAGACCTTCCATGTGGATTTTGAGAGACTATGGGGCTGCCTTCAGTACTTTGTAGGTAAGTACCGCTTGTAAGTCCTCCAGCGGTATTTGTGAAGTATGTACCGCTGTTTGATCTAATAGCGGTATTATGAAAATAAGTACCGCTGTTTCCATCAGACACAAAAGCCAAGTTAGACTTTGTAATAGTCGCTACCTTAGTCACTTCAATTTCTATCACATCCATCTTATATGCTCTAAGATTGTTGTAAAGATGATCAAAAGGAATTGTTTCCAGATCATCTCTTGTGATGAAGTGTATAGCCATTGCTTTCCACTATGGTGGAACACTTCTTAAGAATTTTAGGTTAGCTTCTTCATTAGGATTTACTTGTCCATAAACTGCCAATTGAATAAGCAGCTTACTGAACCTTCCATAGCCACCATGTATTCCCTCTATACTGGAAATTGAGAAGTTATCAAATTCTTGCTTAAGAACAATCTTCTTTATCTTCTTAGATTTGTCATTACCTCCAAATCTAAGTTTTATGGCATCCCACATAGCTTTAGCATCCTTATAATGATGAAAACTTGGTAAGATGTCTTCTGAAAGAGCCATAGCCAAAGCAGTTCTGGCTTTTCTCTCTCTAATCTCTGCTTGTACCTCCTCAGTAGTCACAGCAGGTAGAGCATAGCATGTACCGTCTGGCAACCAGTGTATCTTCTTAGGTGTATTGCCATTCTTGATAACTTGCCATACAGTGTGATCTGTATGATTCAAGTAATGTTCCTTCTGCATAGCCCATGTCTCATATTTGTCACCTTTGAGTACTGGGAGTTTAACATCAGAAAGAGTGCATGAATGAAAAATTTTATGCATGAAAAATAGTGCATGAATGCGTAATGTAGTTTATAAAAACCTTTATATGTGCGAGGGGACGCCTATGGGTCGGTCCCAAAGTTAAAAGTTTCGATACAAGCACATGCGACTAAATAGGGCCAGTCCTGTACCAACCATTACTTAGTCATAACCCTATAACAATGATACATGAAACATAAATAAATGAAACTCATCTGTAAAAACTTATCAGAAAAAATTTTTATGTGACTAATTATGAACTACTGGGGTTCAGTCCACATGGCCACAGTTCACTAGGAACATTATGCATGAAACAATGACACATAAATAAATATGAATGACGGTTGTCCGTCCATATTAGTAAAACAATATCGATGAAAACATCAAGGTTAAAACCTCAAGGTGCTGAAAACATCATGTTAAAGCAACAATGCGCTGAAAACATCAATACGTAGAATAACAGACATTATCTTAGGAAGCTCCTGGTGACTACCCACTAGTCACAGGTCAAGTTTTAGAGCCTACAGGTCGAAGCCTTGGCTCTGATACCATAATTGTAACACCCCATTTTGATAAATGGACCGTTACGCGTAATTATGGCGTGTCATCAAAGCATACAAGGATAAATGTCTAAAACATTACATGACCATAGGGTAAAACGGAATCAAACATCGGTTCCCAAACATAAGCTCAAAACATAATAAAGTAAATGAAATAATGGAAGACTTAAACAAGCACAAATATATGAAGGCAAAAGGAGAAGAGGTCTATGGCAGCTTCCATCCTATGCATATCCTCCAAAATGCTCGAGTTCGTCCTTGGGTACCTGCCGTTTTGGGACATGGAAAGGAAAGTAACGGCTGAGCAAATCGCTCAGTGCACAGATATAGACATAATATAAATGACTAAAACATAATAAAGACTTAATAGCAGAGGAAATGTATAAGTCCTGGAAAACGTGGAACATGTTCATAAAACTGGTTTTATAGTTTGAAAAGCCTTATGTTTATCTTATTAAAACTATTTAACATATTTTACCATTAGCCAATATATGTCATGAAAATCCACCTTGCATGAATACTTGGAGGGGTGACCTCATCATCCAAATTAGAGGGGCTGCCTCTAATTTAATATACTTGTTTTGGGTAGGAGGGATCAGCTCCTTGTGAAGGATGCAAGGCACACACCACATTCACACTAAGTAATCTGCTGAAAACATGTAACTAGGATGCACCCATACGCCCCACATGATAAATATAATAATATGGCCAAAAGCTGAAGGGACGCCACGAGCAATCACTCCGCCGTGGGGAAGTCATAACACCAGTGCCTCTAATGTTATGGTTATGGTACCTCCATAACTAGGTGAAACTGGTCATGCATGTATGCTATAGGTATTCTAAATTAAACATAAGCAAATCAAACATATAAACTTATACTACGAGAAAACATTTGGCTGCATACTGAGAATCCTAATAAGGAAAGAATGTCTATACTGAAAGGACGGGAATCCGTACCTTATGTCCAGTGAACGAAGAAGACGTACGGAAGAGAGTCCTACTTCGGTATCACTAATGCTACATAAATACATACGTGTATAAGTATCTGATTACCGAATACGTAACTGGTTTAATGTTATGTCTTAGCTTATTTTATACGTTCATGTCATGTTTTACTGTTTTAAGCTTTATACTGTGTTTATCTTATATTCTGTCTATTCTGATTAAGTATTACTTTTATTTCATATATTATTATACTTGCTGTGTAATAATAAGTAACTTTCTAAAAATAGCAGGTTTCCTAAAATAGAAAGTTTCCAAAAATAGAAAGTTTCCAAAAATAGAATTACTGCTTAAAACAGATAAGTTTCTAAAAATAGAAAGTTTCCATAAATAGATTAGCTGCCTTAATTAAATAAGTTTCAAAAAATAGAAAGTTTCCGTAAATAGAAATAAGTTGGTTAAATAAGCTAAATATATAAGCTTAAGTGTTTTCCGTTTATTATTCTAAGTCATGTAGTTATAAAGTATAGTTTATTAATTATTTCATGTATTTTAAATAAACTATAGGTTAAAGCATTTAATTAAATATAATGTGATTTAATTAAATAAAGATATAAATACTTAGGTTAAAACATGTATTATCAATTATATTAATATAACCTAAGTCATGAGAATTAATTAATTATAGGTCATGGTTTTAATAATTAATTAATTACTTAGTCTAATATTCATAATTAAAATACTTAGGTTTAACTTTGTATTAATAGTAAAATAATTAACCTAAGTCATGATAATTAATTAATTATAAGTCATGGTTTAATAATTAATTAATTACTATAGTCTAAATTAAATAAATAAAAATACTTAGGTTAAATCATGTATATTAATTTATAATAATAAACATAAGTCCATGTTCTAACTAAATTAATTATATAGCATGTAAAATTTATTTAATTAATCTTGTAATAATAAGTCATGATTTATTAGTCTAATTGTCTCGTAATTAATATACATGTCAAGCTAATTAAACTCTTGAAAATAATACCCCGAACCTGTGTATTATTTTATAAAAACATGTCGAAAACCAAACCCTCAAAACCCGTGTTGTTTTAAATATAAACCGAACCAAACAGCCCCTTAATTTCTGTCCTTAAACCATAAACCAAACACCCCCTTAACTGCTTCCTTAAACAGACAGCCAAACACCCCTTAACTGCCAGTTCCCCCTGGCAGTTTTGCGTTCCCCCTTCTAGTTTAGACCCCCGGTTCCCACTGACAGGCTGACTTCACCACTGGCCGCAGCCAGTGGTTCCCCCTGCTAAGCCGTCGTTGCCACTGATTGAACAAAACCCAGCCAACACCCAATAGGGTTGCGGCTGGTAGTCAGAAACCATCACCGAGACCATGAAGGGTCTCGGTTTGCGTGCCAAACGACCACAACAACCCCTCAAACGAACCCCCTTTATAATTACTTCCTTTTAACATGTTTTTGATCACATAAAACGGATTCCTGATTAAAATAATCAAAGAAAAATCAAATAAAATGAAATTAGGATTTACCTTGTTTTAGGGTTTAGGATATCAAAAACAATTGCATTCCTTGATCTTCTTGATAAGATGACGTTGGTTCCTTGTTTCCTTTTGGTGTATATCGACGGCAGCAAAGAGGGACAAGAGAAAAAAAACAAACGGCTGTTTAATATTGTTTTAGGGTTTCATGGTTTGTGGTGTTTGTGTCGACAAAAGGAAAACAAAACCCCCCGTCTTATTTTGTTTACACGGCCAAAAAAACAAAAACACTTGGGCCTTGGGCCCAAGTCTCACTTCTTTTCTTGTTTGTCTAAAACGGCCCTTAACTTTTCCTTATCGTTGGTATTAATTATTTAATAAAGCGTACGCGTGTTCGTATATTTAAAATGTCGTGAATTTCACAGTTATTCTCATGTGTGTTTAACTTAATATTAATTACATAATTACTTGTCGTAATAATAATAATCGTTTAAATGTTCGTGATTACGTGTTACGTAGTTTACGTAATTTAATTAGTTATCGATCGTGACTCAATATATTTATTCGTGTTCGTAATAAATATATAAATTCGTAATTAATATTAGCTCGTGATTAAGTCACGTTCATGATTTCAAGATCGCATGTTCGTGATTATAAATATTATTTTAATAATTATCGTGTGTTCATACGTAATTAATTCTTATCGTATTCTAACACGTACGTAATACTTAAAATTCTTATACGTGAACATAAACATGTTATAAAAGGAAAGTTTTAATCTCGTACGTACGATCTAATGGGTACTACTCATGGTAAAAGCATGCGGGTTTTACAACTCTTCCCCCATAAAAAGAATAATTCGTCCCCGAATTATAGATAACGTAATTGGAAGCGTAACATATCCGACTCAAACTGGAAGGGTATGTAAGATAACGAAATGTGAAGGTGACGTGGAACGTGACATGTCTTGAAAGGACATGGAACGTGACGTCACTGAAAGGACATATCTAATCGATAAGAGAAAACGGATAAGAAGTCCGGATGAACTTGTCCGTCTCCGAGTGGCTTCCCTCTTGGATTGATTCCTTCTCAAGGTCTTGCCATGAATGATAAATCTTGGTCCTCCTGACCTTGACTTGAAAAAATCTGAAAACAAGTTGTTGGTTATCGACGTAAAATGGATCCCATGAATTTGATCGAGGGAAAAGAATTAACGTATAAGAGTAATCGAAACGTTATTGTGCTAAACAATTCAACTTAACTGACCATTAGCAACGATACACGAGACATAAAGAAACATAGTACGTGAAAGATTTTGAACGTGATACGTGAAAATTTTTGAACATGCTACGTGGAGATATGGTGAGTGTAATATGAGCAAACATATCTTGATCCATGATACGTGTAACATATCTTGATGATGATATGAGGAACGTGGAATGAACATGACATGTGAAACATATCGTGAACATAGAATATAATGGCGGTAACGCCAAACGCTACAAGGTGAGACATAGAATATGATGTGAAACGTCTATCCGAGGATAGGGAGTTATAATAAACTTGGGTCTGGTCTCTCAAGTTCTTGCAAAACTTCCCAGAATGAGTAAAATGAACGTAAAATCATAAGCCGAGATACCATAGTGTCATGAACGCGAGCGCGAAAGCAAGTCATGAAATTAGAATGAAGACGTGAAGTAAATAAGGAGCACAATTGCGAATCTTTATCTGACCCGATAACTGAGGAATTACCAAGTGATCGGATGAGCCTTGGCTGGAACATGTCCGATCAATCTGTTGTTTCTGAAATCCTTGCGGATGTAAGGATTCTACAGACTTGATCAAACTGTTCGCAATAACCCAGATAGCATCATGCTTCTTCTGAGTTTGCGTTAATCTGGTAACCAAAATCCATGGAGATCTTGTCCCATTTCAATTCACAATTTCAGATGATGAAAACATCCCAGTCTGTTGGTGTCTATCTTAACCTGTTTGTATGACAGGTATGAAGATATGAACGTAACTGTATCTTGCTTCATCGAACTTGATACATAGGAGTTTGCGAACTCTGAGTCTATGAATCTAAACTTCTCTTAGCATAGGATTTTCTATAACACCTAATTTAATGTAGGGTTATCTCCTTTAAGCATAAGCTGAGTCATGGTAAGATTAACCATGCAAATCCATGTGATCCAGCATGTCATTGTAATCAACCAGAATTGATATTGGAAATTTCCAGGGTGAAATTTCCCCTGTTATAGAATTTGTAACATGGTGCGAATATGGTCTTCCTGTTATTTTCTAGGCTTAGAGGAAAATCAGGTTATCCTCAATGAAAACACTGATGAACTTGCTTATGAGTTCATGGAAACTCTATTTATTAAGTCCATAATGTTGTTGGAGCATTTATCAGATTAATACAGAATCATGAATTTAGCATGAACAAGTCGTGTACGAATAGCAGTCACGGACATGTCCTACTCTTTCACTCGTCACTGTTGGCATCATGATCATGAATCCGATCTTGTAAAGTGCTTAACACCATACGGTTGATTAGACATGTCGTCAATATGTGGAGGAGAATAACGGTCATGAATGGTGATTTGTTTAAATCGACGGTAGTGGACACATAATCTCATGGTACCGTCCTTCTCCTTGAAGGTTCTTCTAGAATATATGGGAAGATTTTGGAATAATCAACTGGCTAAGCGTAAAAGGACTTAAGTAGTCGTGTCTTACTGACAGCTAGAAAATTTTAGCGACCATGGCTAACAACGCACATGCTTGTAAGCATAGATAATTTGTACAGATTTTCCTGATGGAAAATCAAGCTGAATGTATTTAGGAGCCTGAACATTACTGTACATAATTATGAATCGTAGCATGGTGTGCTGTTCGTAGTCCATAATTAGGATAAAATTCATCTCGTGTCTGTTCGAGGAAATGCGTTAGCAGTTTGGATCTCATCATTAAGCTGAAGGAAAACCTTCGTATACGTAGGAATACGAAAGGCGTCCTTCATGGTCATGAATATATGAAATATGGTGAAATAAATGAAAGTGACATCGACAACGTGACAGTTCTCACTGATGCGCCGGTAATGGTATTGAAATTCTTGTGGCATGATTAATACATGGCACAACAAAATGGATATACCCTTGGAGGGTACCCTGAATTTCTTAGAAATGTTCCATAGTTGGACGTGAGTCATGTGTCTTGACTCGTGTCTTGGAACAACAAGCATGACATATGTATTGACTGGTGTCTTGACATGTGTCTTCAGAAAGTATACGTGAGACATGTGTCTTGACTGATGTCTTGACATGTGTCTCGAGATGTAAAACAATAGAACTACAATATTAGGTTATTATGCCAGACTTGGTGGATCGGTTGGACTACTGATCCTTTGTATGTCTGATCAAGTCCGCGGCCGGATCCTCGGTTGCGATTTCTAGGATAGTTTCTGTCATAGTAGTGGTTACTATCGTCATGTCTGTCAGTTCCATGACAGTCATTCTCATGACCGTGATTCATGTAACTATTCAGCTGAGTGGCTGGCTGGTACCGGTTTGCACTCATATGGCTGAAATGACAGCCGAATGACGTGTGACATGTAACTAAGAATTAGGAACAATGATTGATGGAAATCGTCTGATGGTGAAGCATCTTCTCGTCCAATTGCTTTGCTCTGACTCCTTTGTCTTCGTCTTGTAGGATCTCCAGGTTGTGAACAGCATCCGCATCTCGTAGCGTCTCCGAACGTCAGCAACATCAACCTTTAGTAACATCTCTAAGTTATGAGCGGCATCAGCAATCTTGTAGAATATGAGCAATAGAAAATACGCCTGAGATGATTCAGAATCGACTAGCGAATACTCGTGAAGTATTGCAAGTGGAATACACATGGATTAAGGTACGTGTAATACACATGAAATACGGTACATGGATTACACGTGGAATGCACATGAAATGATCGGTATGAGGTCGATCATTTATCATGATTTAAGGAAAGTATATCGGTTAAGCAATTAGGAAAACTATCATGATAACCTGGCAGTATTAGCATAGACATCATTTTGGTTATATCGAGAAACGTTAAAGTGTGGTTACACAAAATTCAATGATGATTTGCCTGACAGCATGATCAATGAAAACCAACGATGACTATCATGAAAGCAGAATTCAATGAAATCCAACTATGTCTTGCATGAAAGCATAATAACAAAAGAGGCGTAAGACGTAATCCACATGAAGAAACATGAAACGATTTAACATGAAGGAGTGTATAACATAATCAGCATGAAACTGAGTTTAACCATGACAGTATGAAAACATACTTGACATAAAAACATAGTAACTTATGAGGGGACATAAAAAAAATTATGCCAATAAATCATGAGAAAAATTTTATGCATGAAAAACAGTGCATGAATGCGTAATGTAGTTTATAAAAACCTTTATATGTGCGAGGGGACGCCTATGGGTCGGTCCCAAAGTTAAAAGTTTTGATAGAAGCACATGCGACTAAATAGGGCCAGTCCTGTACCAACCATTACTTAGTCATAATCCCTGCAACAATGATACATGAAACATAAATAAATGAAACTCATCTGTCAAAACTTATCAGAAAAAATTTTTATGTGACTAATTATGAACTACTGGGGTTCAGTCCACATGGCCACAGTTCACGAGGAACATTATGCATGAAACAATGACACATAACTAAATATGAATGACGGCTGTCCATCCATATTAGTAAAACAATATCGATGAAAACATCAAGGTTAAAACCTCAAGGTGCTAAAAACATCATGGTTAAAGCAACAATGCGGTGAAAACATCAATACATAGAATAACAGACGTTGGCTTAGGAAGCTCTTGGTGACTACCCACTAGTCACAGGTCAAGTTTTAGAGCCTATAGGTCGAAGCCTTGGCTCTGATACCATAATTGTAACACCCCATTTTGATAAATGGACCGTTACGCGTAATTATGGCGTGTCATCAAAGCATACAAGGATAAATGTCTAAAACATTACATGACCATAGGGTAAACCGGAATCAAACATCGGTTCCCAAACATAAGCTCAAAACATAATAAAGTAAATGAAATAATGGAAGACTTAAACAAGCACAAATATATGAAGGCAAAAGGAGAAGAAGTCTATGGCAGCTTCCATCCTATGCATGTCCTCCAAAATGCTCGAGTCCGTCCTTGGGTACCTGCCGTTTTGGGACATGGAAAGGAAAGTAACGGCTGAGCAAATCGCTCAGTGCACGGATATAGACATAGTATAAATGACTAAAACATAATAAAGACTTAATATCAGCGGAAATGTATAAGTCCTGGAAAACCTGGAACATGTTCATAAAGCTGGTTTTATAGTTTGAAAAGCCTTATGTTTATCTTATGAAAACTGTTTAACATATTTTACCATTAGCCAATATATGTCATGAAAATCCACCGTGCATGAATACTTGGAGGGGTGACCTCATCATGCAAATTAGAGGGGCTGCCTCTAATTAAATATACTGGTTTGGGTAGGAGGGATCAGCTCCTTGTGAAGGATGCAAGGCACACACCACATTCACACTGAGTAATATGCTGAAAACATGTAACTAGGATGCACCCATACGTCCCACATGATAAATATAATAATATGGCCAAAATCTGAAGGGACGCCACGAGCAATCACTTCGCCGTGGGGAAGTCATAACACCAGTGCCTCTAATGTTATGGTTATGGTACCTCCACAACTAGGTGAAACTGGTCATGCATGTATATGGCTATAGGTATTCTAAATTAACATAAGCAAATCAAACATATAAACTTATACTACGGGAACACATTTGGCTGCATACGGGGAATCCTAATAAGGAAAGAATGTCCATACTGAAAGGACGGGAATCCGTACCTTATGTCCAGTGAACGAAGAAGACGAACGGAAGAGAGTCCTACTTCGGTATCACTAATGCTACATAAATACATACGTGTATAAGTATCTGATTACCGAATACGTAACTAGTTTAATGTTATGTCTTAGCTTATTTTATACGTTCATGTCATGTTTTACTGGTTTAAGCTTTATACTGTATTTATCTTATATTCTGTCTATTCTGATTAAGTATTACTTGTATTTCATGTATTATTATACTTGTTGTGTGGTAATAAGTAACTTTCTAAAAATAGCAGGTTTCCTAAAATAGAAAGTTTCCAAAAATAGAAAGTTTCCAAAAATAGAATTACTGCTTAAAACAGATAAGTTTCTAAAAATAGAAAGTTTCCATAAATATATTAGCTGCCTTAATTAAATAAGTTTCTAAAAATAGAAAGTTTCCGTAAATAGAAATAAGCTGGTTAAATAAGCTAAATATATAAGCTTAAGTGTAGTCCGTTTATTATTCTAAGTCATGTAGTTATAAAGTATAGTTTATTAATTATTCCATGTATTTTAAATAAACTATAGGTTAAAGCATTTAATTAAATATAATGTGATTTAATTAAATAAAGATATAAATACTTAGGTTAAAACATGTATTATCAATTATATTAATATAACCTAAGTCATGAGAATTAATTAATTATATGTCATGGTTTTAATAATTACATAATTACTTAGTCTACTATTCATAATTAAAATACTTAGGTTTAACTATGTATTAATAGTAAAATAATTAACCTAAGTCATGATAATTAATTAATTATAAGTCATGGTTTAATAATTAATTAATTACTATAGTCTAAATTAAATAAATAAAAATACTTAGGTTAAATAATGTATTATTAATTTATAATAATAAACCTAAGTCCATGTTCTAATTAAATTAATTATATAGCATGTTAAATTAATTTAAATAATCTTGTAATAATAAGTCATGATTTATTAGTCTAATTGTCTCGTAATTAATATACATGTCAAGTAATTAAACTCGTAAAAATAATACCCCGAACCCGCGTATTATTTTATGAAAACATGTCGAAAACCAAACCGTGAAAACCCGTGTTGTTTTAAATATAAATCGAACCAAACAGCCCCTTAATTTATGTCCTTAAGCCATAAACCAAACACCCCCTTAACTGCTTCCTTAAACAGACTGCCAAACACCCCTTAACTGTCGGTTCCCCCTGGCAGTTTTACGTTTCCCCTGCTAGTTTAGACCCCCGGTTCCCACTGACAGGCTGACTTCACCACTGGCCGCAGCCAGTGGTTCCCCCTGCTAGGCCGTGGTTGCCACTGATTGAATAAAACCTAGCCAGCACCCAATAGGGTTGCGGCTGGTGGTTAGAAACCATCACCGAGACCATGAAGGGTCTCAGTTTGCGTGCCAAACGACCACAACAACCCCACAAACGAACCCCCTTTATAATTACTTCCTTTTAACATGTTTTTGATCACATAAAACGGATTCGTGATCAAAATAATCAAAGAAAAATCAAATAAAATGAAATTTGGGTTTACCTTGTTTTAGGGTTTAGGGTTTAGGATATAAAAAACAATTGCATTCCTTGATCTTCTTGATAAGATCACGTTGGTTCCTTGTTTCCTTTTGGTGTATATCGACGGCAGCAAAGAGGGACAAGAGAAAAAAAAACAAACGGCTGTTTAATATTGTTTTAGGGTTTCATGGTTTGTGGTGTTTGTGTCGACAAAAGGAAAACAAACCCCCCCCCCCCCCCCCCGTCTTATTTTTTTTACACGGCCAAAAAACAAAAACACTTGGGCCTTGGGCCCAAGTCCCACTTCTTTTCTTGTTTGTCTAAAAGGGCCCTTAACTTTTCCCTATCATTGGTATTAATTATTTAATAAAACGTACGCGTGTTCGTATATTTAAAATGTCGTGAATTTCACAGTTATTCTCATGCGTGTTTAACGTAATATTAATTACGTAATTACTTGTCGTAATAATAATAATCGTTTAAATGTTCGTGATTACGTGTTACGTAGTTTACGTAATTTAATTAGTTATCGATCGTGACTCAATATATTTATTCGTGTTCGTAATAAATATATAAATACGTAATTAATATTAGCTCGTGATTAAATTACGTTCATGATTTCAAGATCGCATGTCCGTGATTATAATTATTTTTTGAATAATTATCGTGTGTTCATACGTAATTAATGCTTATCGTGTTCTAACACGTACGTAATACTTAAAATTCTTATACGTGAACGTAAACATGTTATAAAAGGAAAGTTTTAATCTCGTACGTACGATCTAATAGGTACTATTCATGGTAAAAGCATGCGGGTTTTACATTATCAATATTCTAACTATTTAAGTATATCACATAAGATATACTCTAACTATAACTATGACATATCTTATACAAAGATATATTCGTCCTAATCAATATACCAGTACTTACTTTATAAGTAGCAGTACTTACTATGTACCCGCGTTAACACTAACGGTACTTGCATAATACTAACAGTACTTAATTTACACTGACGGTACTTGACACTTAACAAATAATTCCCAACACTTCCTCCATTCTTGTCATACAATTCAGCATATCCGGACGGGTATCCATGTTTTACTATAAAAGGACAATACCACTTTTGTTTAAGCTTTGGAGCTTTGAATTTATATCGCATATTAAACAAGAGAACTTTGTCCCTTCTTGAATTCTTTTCGGATTCGAAGTTTCTTGTCATGATAAGCTTTGGTACGTGCTTTGTATAATTTGGAATTCTCATAAGCTCGGAGTCGTAATTCATCGAGTTCATGCAATTGCAAGAATCCGTTTTCTCCAACGATTTTGAGATCGGGATTAAATTTTCTTAATGCCCAATAAGCACGGTGCTCAATTTCAAAGGGCAAATGACACATTTTACCGTACAACAAACGATAAGGTGTTGTGCCAATTGGTGTCTTATAAGCTGTTCGGTATGCCCACAGAGCGTCGTCAAGTTTCCTTGACCAAATGGACGGATTGTCCTTAACCGTTTTTCGAGTATTCGTTTTAAGGCTCTATTGGTATTCTCAACTTGTCCACTCGTTTGTGGATGACACGCGGTGGCAAAGCGATGGGTGACTCCATAACTCTTTAAGATTTTCTCCATTTGTTTGTTACAAAAATGGGAACCTCGATCGCTGATTAAAGCTTTCGGCATTCCATAACGAGAGAAAAGTTTTTTCAGAAAATTGATTACAGCTCGTGCATCACTCGTGGGTAAAGCCTCGACTTCTTCCCATTTGGACACGTAATCAATAGCGACTAATATATATTTGAACTTATGGGATTTGGGAAAGCGTCCCATGAAATCAATTCCCCATACGTCAAATATTTCGCTAACTTGGATGCTGTTTTGAGGCATCTCATCTCTTCGTGAGAGGCTACCAGTACGTTGGCAAGCATCACAATTTTAGGCTAGAGTATAGGCCTCCTTAAAAATTGTTGGCCAATAAAAACTAGCATAAAACACTTTTTTCGCGGTGGTGGAAGGACCATAATGTCCCCCAGTAGGGCCATTATGACATTCATCAAGGATCTTTCTTATTTCTGCACCATAAAAACATCTCCTAATCATGCCATCGGGGCATAATTTGAAAAGATAGGGATCTTCCAAGAAATAGTGTTTTAGGTCGGAAAAGAATTTACATCGTTGGTGACAGGTTAAACCTTTTCTTAGAATTCTTCCAACGAGGTAATTTGCAAGATCTGCAAACCACGGAGATTCGTCCGTAGATATTTTCATAAGAGTTTCATCGGGAAAATAATCATCGATATCTTCATCCCTTAGCTCTTCCATGTTTGGATTTTCATGTCACGACAAATGATCGGATGCGACATTTTCAGCTCCCTTCTTGTTTTGAATTTCGATGTCAAATTCTTGGAGTAAAAAAATCCATCTAATAAGACGCGACTTAGCATCTTGTTTAGAGAATAAGCATTTCAACGTGGAATGAACGGTGAACACAATCGTTTTCGAAAAGACGAGATAAGATCGAAATTTGTCAAAAGCAAAAACTACGGCAAGTAGTTCTTTCTCGGTGATTCTGTATTTGAGCTGCGCGCTATTTAGAGTTTTGCTCGCAAAGTATATAGGACGGAAATGTTTTCCTTCGCGTTGTCCTAACACGACTCCTACAACTAAATCACTTGCATCACACATAAGTTCAAATGGTCGCGACCAATCTCGCGAAACCATGGTCGGTGCATTCATTACCTTGTCTTTAAGCTTGTCGAATGCCTTTATGCATTCGTCGTTGAAATCAAAGACTATGTCTTTTTCGAGGAGTTTGGTCATCGGTCTAGCGATTTTGGAAAAGTCTTTTATAAATTGGCGGTAGAATCCCGCATGACCTAGAAAACTTATAACGGCTTTAACGTTAGTAGGTGGTGGTAATTTGGATATCACTTCGATCTTGGCCTTGTCTACTTCTAATCTGGCTCCGGAGACTTTGTATCCAAGCATAATTCCATTAGTCACCATAAAGTGACATTTCTCCCAATTGAGCACGAGATGAGCTTGTTTGCATCAGATGAGCATGCACTCTAAATTAAAAAGGCAAGACTCAAATGAGTTTCCGAAGACTGAGAAATCATCCAAAAAAACTTCCATGGATACTTCGATCATGTCTTGAAATACTGCGATCATACACCTTTGAAAAGTCGCAGGTGCATTGCAAAGACCAAAAGGCATACGCCTATAAGCAAACGTTGCAAAAGGACACGTAAAAGTGGTCTTATCTTGATCAGATGGTTCGATAGGTATTTGGAAATATCCAGAAAAGCCATGGAGAAAACAAAATAATTTGTTCCCCGCTAGTCTTTCCAACATTTGGTCCATGAATGGTAGAGGAAAATCATATTTTCGTGTCGCATCATTCCATTTGCGGTAATCAATGCACACACGCTAACCAGTAACGGTTCTTGTAGGAACAAGTTCGTTATGTTAGTTGGTCACAACAGTCATTCCTCCTTTCTTAGGAATGCAATGAATAGGACTAACCCAAATACTATCTTCTATGGCAAAGATGATTCCTGCCTCAAGCAGTTTGATTACTTCGGCTTTTACAATCTCCTTCATGTCTGGGTTAAGTCGACGTTGCCTCTCAATAACAGGCTTGGCATCGTCTTCGAGATTGATCTTGTGTTTGCAAAATTGTGGGCTAATTCCCGGTCTATCGGATGTTCTCCAAGCAAATGCTTCGTTGTGGTTTTTGAGCATAGAAACAAGGCATTTCTTCTCATCTTCCTCGAGTGAGGCTGAGATAATCACCAGAAGGAGCGAATTCTTCTCTAGATAAGCGTACTCGAGATGTTTGGGAAGAGGTTTCAACTCAAGATCCATCGGTGGATCATGAATAGATTTGGTAACAACAAAGTTTGATTTCGAAGGCAAAACTTCGAAGGGTTTGTTTTCCTCTTCTTTGAAAGTTACTTCAAAATTAAGGGCCATGAACTCTTTGAATTCACGATCACAATTGGTATCGCTAATCTTTTCTGAAGTTGTTTGGAATGGTGTGTCGTCATCAAGCAATGCGTCCAACTCTTCTTACGTTACTTCATCGATAACATCCATGTGGAAGCATGTGTCATCATTTGAATGAGAATGTTGCATAGCTTTATTGACTAAGAATGTGACTCGATCATCACCAACTCCAAGGTTGAGTTATTTATTCTTCACACGGATGATAGCATCGGGGGTGTGCAAGAATGGTCGTCCTAAAATGAGATGGACTTGATGGTCTTCCTCCATTTCAAGGATCTCGAAGTCGGCGGGAAATATGATTTTTCCAACTTGAACAAGCATGTTCTCGGATTTCCCAATAGGATATTGGTAGGTGTGGTTAGCCAAACGTATACTCATACTTGTAGGTTTCAAAATATTGTTTGAAAGATTCTTGTATAATGAGTATGGCATAAGATTGATACTCGCGCCTAGATCGGCCAAGGCGTGACATTCAACATTGTTGGCTAGAGTGCATGGTATGAGAAAGATTCCCGGATCTCCGAGCTTTGGTGGAAGTTTTCTTTGCAAGGCTACAGAACATTCTTCGTTTGGAAACGTAGCAGAGATATGCTCCGTCTTACTATGGTTGCTCACCAGATGTTTGAGGAATTTCCCATAGTGGGGCATGCCGGTTTGTTGATCCCAAACTTAGATCGATTAGCTTTGTGTATACGAGATTAGATCAAGTAATACACGTAGAGAAACCTTTGTATATGCTTTATGAATCTAAGTGTTATGCGGAATTTAACACTTAAACAAGAACACACAAGATGTAAACAAACTTTCACTTTGATTATGAATGTCGAACTTGCTTACAAAGAAAGATGTTTACGAATGAAAACTTATATAAAACTTGATATTGAACATTAACCTAAAGGCCTTCTTTTATAGATACAAGAAGCCTTGTACAATAATCTACGTATCAACTATTCTAGGTAAAGATAAATATAGAAAATACATTATCGTTTCTATCCTTACTAGAAGTATTCTAGAATATAATAAACGTGTAGATTATATCTTCCATCAGTGCTTGTCTTCAATGTGTCAACGCTTGACTTTAACTTGTCAACGCTTGAGCTGTCAGCGCTTGCTTTGTTCTTGTCAACGCTTGAATTGTTCTTGTCAGCGCTCAAGTGATCTGGCCTTAATTTATTCCCAACAATCCTCCCCTAAACTTGATATCCACTCTTATGATCAAGTTTCTGAATAAGCATTAAGGACTTGGAGGAGTCTTACAAACCTTGTCATATTGATAATGAATAAATCTGATCAAATCTTTTGCCACGTCACTTGAATAATCTATTTCCAGCTGAGTGTCCTTCATCTTTTCCAAAACAGCCTTGGATATGAAATACTGAGCATCCACAAGTAGATACTCAGCAAACTTTGTAGAACTCAAATGATATACACCAACAGCTGAATATAACCTCCATTGAAGACCACTGAGGTCATCTTCAAGATCCTTCCATATTTCAGGATCTTCCTCTTTTGTCCCACACATTCTTTTGAATGTGGTCCAAAGTTTTATTCCATTAGCTGAAGTTGGTGCTTCAGCCTCATACTTGGTCTCCAGCAACCTCCAAAGGTCCACCAAGTCTTCTCTATCACAACTTGCAAATAAAGATATAAGAGTGGTAAAAGTGTGTACCTCCTTGCCAAATCTGCCAATCTTCCAGAATCCACATTCATCTTCTTCATAGCTCACAATTGGATTCCTGGAATCTAATGGTAACACTTGCACCATATCTGAAGCTTCTAATGGGGAGAGCTTGAGGCTCTTTCTTATAACTGCTTCACTTGGATATAGTGGATCCATATCTTTTGGAAACTCAAATTTAAATCCCTTCTTCACTGGCCTGGGAATCATCATAGCTTTCTTGATTTCCATTTCTTCTGCAAGTTGCTCCTTTCTTTCATCTGAAAGAAGTCTGAGAGTGTTTGCTTCCTGCACTCTCACCCAAATAGGATAAGCCCTATGTTCCAACTCATCAAATGTCAAAGCCTTCAACTTCTGATGTGTCCATCCAACTCTATGACATCTGAGCAACATAAAGTAGAGCTCCCTTCTATCCCTTTTCAACTCTGAGAGAATGTTGCTTGCCTTGTGTTTCAATATTACCTTACAATCCTTCTGAACTCTAAGAAGAAGCTCCAAACCCCATATTTGATCTGAAACGGTCAAGTCTGGATTATCCATGCAGCTTTCTTCCCAAGAATTGTACATTTGAACCACCTCTGGCATGTCAAAGTCAACCTTCAATTTTAAGTCTCTCAGCTTCTCTTTGGCCAACTCATCTCCATACTCAAGCCTTTCAGGTTCTATAATCATTACACTTGAGTCTGAGCTAGCTCCATCACTTTCTTCTTCTGAAGTCACAACAAATGGTGACTTCTCCTGTTCACCTTGTTCCATCATTTGTTCAGCCAATCTTCTATCAAATTCAACTTGGGCTGCATCTTTTGGAACAATTTCTTCTACCATTTTACCCTTACCCTTATCTGATGGTGCAATGGTTGGTAAGGTAGATGGTAATACCTGAGTAGAAACCTCCTTGATGATAGATGATGACTGGGATACATCACCTTCATGTGCAGGTCTGTCAACGGCCAAATTTATCCTATCAGCGCCCAAAATACTTCTATCAACGTCCAAATTTGCCTTGTCAACGCTCAAATATTTTCCCTCAGCGCCTTGTGTAACCTCTCTCAACATAGCTGTAAATGATAAATTTAGATTGGTTGGAGAGATTAAGGACGTATCAAAACCTGTTTGTTTCTTCAAAGATGTAAGGGCTTCAGCAACATCCATTGATTGACCATCCTGGCTGCCCTTATCACTCAGATTTATTTGATCTTCCTCCCCTTTGGAAGACTCCTCCATACCCCTTCTAACACGATCACTTTCCAAAATAACAATCCTCTCCCTCAATTGCTTGAGTTCAAGGCCGTGTGAGCTGACAATTTGTACTAAGTCTGCATTTTGCTTTTGCAAGCTAATGCAGACTGCCGTCAATTCCATAAGAGTCATTGGTTCCAGTCTGCCCTCTTCTAAAATGGGGATTTGACCTCCCAAGTCAGATTCATTGGGCATGGATGAGGACTTAATGATGGTGGGACTGCCTTGGCCAGCATCTAAGCCAGAACCAATAGTCCCAGCCTCATCCAGGTCACCAGCCACACTTGTGGTGGTGGTTCTCTCTGCTACATGGCTAGGACCACCAGAGGAGAACACTCCAGTAGTCCTTTGGCGTTTCATCAACCTATATTCAGGTGGTGTGGAAGATGGTGTGGAAGAATGGATAGATGTGGGTTGGTTAAGGGGTGTTTGGGATTGTGAAGGTTGTGTGTCAGCGTTGGAAATAGGCACATCAACGCCAACATTTGATGTGTCAGCGTCAAAGGGTTCTTGGTCAATTTGCATTTGTTCAGGTGAGGGTAAAGGTTCAGGAATGGGTTCAAGTTGTGGTTGAGGGTCAATTTGAGGTTGTGGGTCTGGTTGGGGTTGTGCTGCTGCAATAACAGCAAGCATGGCTGGGGTCAAAGGTAAGTCTCTATGGGGTGGTGAATCCATCTTCAGAAAAATAGCTTTCTTTTGCTCAGGGATCTTATAAAAATCATTGTGATCCCTTGAGCAGTAACCTTGATCATCAAAAATCATTTGCAGAAAACGGGGATAAGCTAAAGTCATTTTTGTCCCCTTATTTTTACACATCCCCTCAAAAATCATTTTAGAATAGTTATATTTTTTCCCTGTTGCAATGCACACAATAGCACTAGCAATGGATCTATTGATCTCATTGTGTGCAGTACATTTGGGACTCAAACATTGAAGGAGGATATGTATGAGGTACTTCCAGGCTGGGGGAAATTCCTGCTTATGATACTTGTTTAGAGTACCTTCATCAGGAAAGGGATATCCTAAAGCCCTAAGCCCTTGTTCTATTTCATTTATGGGAAGGGTGACTATACCATCAGCATCATCAAGATGCAAGGCTTGGCGTACCAAAGCCTCAGTAACCATCCAAGACCTCCCATGAACAATAGAAGTTAATGTGGTCACTCCATTAACTATTGAGGAACTAACAGTGTTCCAAAACTGCTTAATGTGTGTGACTGTAATGAGTGGTGCATGAGAAAGAGCATACCTTAGTGGGGATGCGTTCAAATACGCCACCATTTGTGTGTATTGAGGAAACAGATCATTATCAGCGTCAAGATAAGCAATCATGTTGTTTTGTGATCTGAACCCCAATGCCAATTCTGCTGAGTTAAACTTTGGTGCCATTGATGAAAGCTGTTAATTTTAAGTGTAGAAGATGAAGTTGATAAGAGAAAAGTGTTAGACAAGAATTATAGATACCCTGTTTAAAATAGGAGCCAAATTTATAGGAGAGAAAGAATGCATGTGATTGGCCCAAAAATAGGCAAAGATTTTCAAAAATCAATCATGAAAATATTGAAAAAGTTATAAGTTATCTCATGCATTAAATGAAAGTAACAACTCCTAAAATTACGGCTTGAAAATATGTCAAAAAGTAACAACTGGGTAGGTCCCATTGAGTGTCAACGGTCAAAAATAACCTATCAACGCCCAACGGCTATAATCTTGTCAACGTTCGCCTAAAGTTATGTCAGCGTCCAATTTGGTCACAACAACGCTTGGAAAAACCTTGTCAGCGTCCAAAAATAAAAATATTTTAAAAAGTGAAAAATGACCTTAACAAGTAATTTATCCTAGAGAAGATAACCAAAAGCTGATAATTATCATAGGACGGCAAGCATTGTCCAGTTATGCACACTTGCATAAGCAAGATAGACATAACAGTCCTCTAGTGTCCCTTGCTAACCAAAATTCTTAACAACAAAGTTACCTTATAAAATCCTTGTTACTCCCAGGTAAATCCCATATCAAAATCATTCCTAAGTCTCCCAACAGACCACAACAAATTCTAGGCCAAAAATGTCTTGGCAGCATGCAAAGTTGATATACTATGCATGCTACAGTGCCTCATGGTTTAGTAAAACTAACCCATACTCACATGTGGACACAATCTAGAATTGTGATAAGAGTATCATATGGATAACCAAACATCCTAAAGGTTCCTAAAACCTCCCCTTAAACTATGATACAAAAAGTTTGCTAAAATCATGTATGAACATAAAAAAATTTATGTCAAGATAGGAATGAAACATTCCAACCATCATCCATAAATAAAAACTTGTCCAAATGCTTCTCCATTGATCCATAAGCAACTCTGTATCCAATGGTATACTACTAACACCATCTGCACATTTAGATTGAAAACCACAAAACTAACATTGTTGCTAACAACGCCCCGATAAGACATGACAGCGTTGAGGGAAGCTTTGTCAGCGTTAGACAATTATATTGCTGAGAACGGTGCAAAAACACTTATCAGCGTTTAAGCAACCTTTGACAGTGTTAGAAAAATATAGTGGAAAATCTAAATCATCAATAAGATCAATAATAATAATGCATCATCCTGTACATACTTTTACAAAAAGAATCCAAAACACCTATTATGTGAGATTAACCATTCCAATACTTGTTACCAAGTATTGAAATCTCCCAGCATCAAAAGGTTTTGTTAATAAATCTGACACATTTTCCTCAGTGTCAACCCTATCTGGTTGTATTAAACCTTTTTCAAAGCAATCTCTTATAAAATGGTGTCTAATTTCTATGTGTTTAGTTTTAGAATGATGTACAGGATTCTTAATGATGCATAAAGTACTATTATTGTCAACAAATATCTTAGTATGCATGAAATTATACCCATAATCCAACAGCTGGTTCTGAATCCACAAAACTTGACCACAACATGCTGCTGCAGCCACATACTCTACTTCAGTTGTAGAATTAGCCACCACTGTTTGTTTCTTGCATTGCCAAGATATTAACCTGCTCCTAAGAAACTGACATCCACCAGTTGTGGATTTCCTATCAAACTTATCACCTCCATAATCACTATCTGAATATGCAATCAGCTCTAATGGTGAATCCTTTGGGTACCACAAACCAATACTGGGGTAGCATCTTAGGTACCTAAAGATCCTCTTCACAGCATAAAGGTGACATTCTTTAGGAGTCACTTGATGGCGTGCACAAGCACACACAACAAACATGATATCAGGTCTGGAAGTAGTAAGATACATCAAGGATCCAATCATTGATCTATAATGCCTGACATCAACATCTTTCCCATCTCCAATCTTTCCCCAAGGGTGTTCTCTATCCATAGGAGTAGTAGCCCTCTTTTCATGTGGAGAATAGCCAAACTTCTTCAAGATCTCAGCAACATATTTTTCCTGGGAGATGAAGATACCATCCTCTTTCTGCTGAACTTGTAAACCTAGAAAGAAGTTCATCTCCCCCATAGCACTCATCTTGAATTTGTCTGTCATAAGCTTGGAGAAATCCTCACTCATCTTTGGATCAGTAGACCCAAAAATGATATCATCAACATAGACCTACACAAGCAACACATCCTTGCCTTTCTTCTTTGTAAATAGTGTCTGATCTATGGTGCCCCTCTTGAATCCATTGTCCACCAAATAGGTAGACAAAGTACCATACCATGCTCTAAGGGCTTGATGAAGGCCATACATAGCCTTTTTGACTCTATACACTTTATCTGGATGCTCTGGATCCTCAAAACCATGAGGTTGCATGACATATACTTCCTCAACAATGGTGCCATACAAGAAAGCACTCTTGACATCCATTTGATAGACTGTGAAGCCCATGCAGGAAGCATAGGCTAGAAAAATCCTAATAGCTTCAATCCTTGCAACTGGTGCAAAGACCTCCTCATAGTCTATCCCCTCCTCTTGTGTATAACCTTGAGCCACTAACCTTGCCTTGTTTCTGACCACAATACCTCTTTCATCTCTTTTGTTCCTGAGAACCCATCTTGTCCCTATAGGTCTGACATATCTAGGACAATCAACCAGCTCCCAAACATCCTGAATTGCAAATTGGTGAAGCTCATCCTTCATTGCTTCCACCCAACTTGGTTCTTTGAGATCATCAAATATCTTCTTGGGTTCTTCCTGTGACAGAAAACATGCAAACAAACATGCTTGCACAAGAGGGGTATCAACCTTCTTGTGTATATTGGCAATAAACCCACCAAGACCTTGATGAGATCTTCTAGTCTGAACTGGAGTCATAATATCACCAATGATCTGAGATGTGGGGTGATTCTTCATTGTGTAAGTGAGAACTCCTCCTTCAAAAAGTCTAGTGTCCTCAACCTCACGCTCCATGTTGCCAATATCTTCTTCATCAGACTCTCTTATATCAACATAAGGATGACCTTCTTCATACGAATTGGAAGGTTCACCTTGTTCAAAAGTGGAAGAGAAAAGATGTGCAAAGGTGTTGTCAACGTCTGAACCTTGTTTGTCAGCGCTTGGGCTAACAACGCTTGAAATGTTGTTGTCAACGTCTGAGCCATCAACGTCTGAATTGGTCTTGTCAGCGCTAGATTTGCCTTTGTCAGCGCCTGAAGAACCATGCATATTTGTATCTGGTGGTATTTGGGAACCACCATTCTCTTGTCCAGCAGCAGCAGCAGCAGCAAAAGCATCTGTCCAAATGGGAATTGTGACATATTCAAATGTAGGAGATTCCTTTTCTGCTTGTGATCCAACCCTCTCATTAACTTGTGTACCTGAAACATCAACAACTTGTTCCTCCACAACATTTGAAGTTACCTTCACAATGTCTGGATTAGTGACAGACATATAATTTAAAGTTCTAGATAAGGGTTCCAAATCAAACAACCAATTAGGACCACTTTCAGGATCACTAGGTTTATTCTCTAAGAACCTAACATGTACTCTCTCAACTATACGTTTGTCCTCCTTAAGATAAACCCTATAACCCTTTCTCTGGACTGAATACCCCATGAAGTAACCCTCATCACCTTTTGCACTAAATTTCCCTAAGGCATCACTAGTATCCAACACTACTACATTACAACCAAAAGGTCTGAGAAAACCAATATTAGGTTTTCTATCCCAAAGTAACTCATAAGGTGTTTTGTTCTGAATTTTGTTAACCAATGCTCTATTTTGCACATAACAAGCTGTATTAACAGCCTCAACCCAAAAGGCTATAGGAAAGTGAGCATCAGCCAACATTGTTCTGCCTGCTTCAATTAGGGTTCTATTTTTCCTCTCAGCAACCCCATTTTGCTGTGGGGTTCTAGCAATGCTAAATTGCCTAGTAATTCCTTTCCTGGCACAAAAATCATCTAGCTTCTTGTTCCTAAATTCTCCACCATTATCACTCCTAAGCATTTTAACCTCATTTCCAGACCTTTTCTCAATCTGAGTGATAAAATCAATAATAACATCAGCTGTGTCACTCTTCATAGCTAGAAAGAATGTCCAAGTAAACCTAGAAAAGTCATCAGTGACAACAAAGCAATACGACTTACCATTCAAACTTTCTATATTTGTTGGACCAAAGAGGTCCATGTGAAGCATATGAAGAGGTCTGGAACTAGTATGCACCTGTTTGGACTTGAATGAGACCTTGTGCTGCTTGCCTTTAAGACATGCAACACAAGAGTGGTCATTGTGGAAGGCCTTCTCAGGCAAACCATCAACTAAACCAAGCCTCACAAGTCTATTTATATTTTTAAAATTTATGTGCCCTAGTCTCCTGTGCCACAAATTACTCTCATCTACTGAGGCCTTAGCATAAAAACAAGACATATTTTTATTCATTTTAATCCCATTTAAATTTACATTATATATGTCCTTATGCCTAGGTGTTCTAAACTCAATATATTTCTCATCAGGGATCTTAAAATCCTTGCTTAACACCAAGCACTCAGTATCAGTAAAAAGAACCTTATTTTTGTTATCACAAACTTGTGATACACTAAACAGATTATAATCAAGTTCTTTTACCAGGAAGACGTTCTCAAAACACAGATTATTGGTGAGAAGGGTTCCTTTGCCTATGATAGTCCCAAAACCACCTCCAAAGTATACCTTGTCACCATCTTTAATAGGGGTGAAATTCGTCAGATAGTCTTCCTTCCCTGTCATGTGCCTTGAGCATCCACTATCCCAATATCCATAATCATTGATCTGTCTTTGAATGCCCTGCACATAAAGAAAACAAATTAGTTTTCTTTGGGAACCCAAGTCTCAGAAGACTTGGATTCATCTGGTTGTTCAATAAGAACAGACTTAGTTCTCACAACAACCCCATTCTCATCCTTTCTAGGATGAAATACCCAGTTAACCCCAATAGGTTTTGTAATGACCTTTGAAATGTAATTAAATCTGTTGCAAGTCATTGAAATCCCATTATCATTAGGGTTTTGATCTTTCTTGGGTCTCCATGTTAAGCTTGAAGAAGCTTTAGACCCCTTACCTTGTGGCTGCAAATATTTAGGTCTGGTCACGTTTCTGTCAGCGTTAGAATTTGTCCTGTCAACGCTGAAATTACCCTTGTCAGCGTTGAACCTAGGGTTTGCTACAGGAACCCATTGCCTATTTGACCAGGTGTTTGTCTTTTGAAAAGGTCTTTGTCCATGAGTGTTAGACCTTCTAGAAAAGAATGGGGCAGGTCTAATCACTTGTGGACGTTGCTGCACACAAGGTTTGGGTCTGACAACGTTTGACTTCCTAACAACGTTGACTTTCTTCCTATCAGCGCTGGCTTTGGGAGCGTTGACACACTTGTATGCCAAATGTGAAAAGCTACCACAAGTGTAACAGGCTTTCTTAGACACACCCTTAGGTCTAGAAGAGAAGAAACCTGTTACATGTTTGCTAACTTGGCTCTTGGGTGACCTATTATTCCTATACATCTCTGCATATTTAATGGTAGGTCTTCTAACAGTGTTCGAGCCTAGGTCAACAGCTTTACCAGTGATTGGGTGAGTAACCTTAATGGGTGGTGATTCATTGGGACTTTCACATAGCAAACCTCCCTTAACAAATAAAGTAGTGTTAGCTTTCTTCCACTCATTTAGGTCAGTCAATTTTTGTTGATACTCTTCCACTGGAGTGACAACTCTTGGTGGAGGAATGAATTCCTCTTCTTGGCATTCTGGTATACCAGTCCAAGACAAGTCCTTTCTAAGGACACCATAGAAGTCACCAGCTGGTGGTGGAACCAGAGAGTAATCATTCATCCCAATCCCAGTCATTTCCTTAGGATCCCTTTGTTTAGCTACATAGTCTCCTAGGGTTTGGGTGGCTCTATCAAATCTTTGAATCTTGAGGTCAACATTATCTTTATTCTTAATGGCCTCATCTAACTTAGCCTGTAGATCTCTATTAACCTTTGTCATGATGTTTCTAACATCCATACTACCCTCTAGCTCATCTTTTAAGATATTGATCTTATCTTTTAAATCAAATTCCATTTTCTTGTATTCAGAAACGGTTTTCTCAGTTTCAGTAAGAGCTAGTTGGTAATTAGACAATTTACACCTTTCAGTACTCATATCATCTTTTAGTTTTAACACCTCTTTGTTAAGTCTTTCAGTGTTTAACCTACAACCTTTGCTACAAAAAGCATCATCATATACCTCATTATCAGATGAAGAGGAGAAGTGTGCCATGAGAGCATATTCAACATGCTCTTCTTCTTCAATATCAGCAACCAAAGCTTTATCCTCTTCAGCATTCTTAGCCAGATAGCTCCAATCCCATCCTGTACCATCAATTCCTTGAACTGCAACCATGGCTTTGGAATCCTCAGCTTTAACAACCTGACTTGAGGGTTTACCAGCATCAGATCTTCTAGGAGATCTGCATTCCCTCATGAAGTGCCCCATACGATGACAGTTGTAGCATTCAACTTTGGATTTATCAAATCCAGCTGTGTCTTTAGCATTGAAGGTCATCTTCTTTTTAAACCTTCTATTCCACCTATTTGCTCTTATACTAGCAAGAGCCATGTTCCACTTGATGTCCATCTCTTCCAAGTGCTCATCACTTATCTGCTCAAGGTCCTCATATGTAATCACTGAACCATTGGGCAAAGAAGCAATGTAAGCACAAACAGTATCCAAATCCAAACCAGCAGGTTTAACTCTTGGGGAGTCATTCTTGAATGTGTCAACATCTGAAAAGGAGACATTGACAGGACTTGTTCCAGTGCTGACATATGATGATCCAGTAACTAGATGCATATAAGAGTCCTTCTGATTGAATTGACCTTCACTATGAGAGAAGAAGGCCATGTTGCTGGTGCTAGATTTGCTTCCATGTTCTGAAAGAGTTTCATCTTCCAACAGTCTTAGTTTGTTGTAGATGTCATCAAACGAGGAGCTCTTGTAAGTATTATTGGCAAGAATAGATCTTGCCTCAATCTTCCATGCCTCACCAAGAATTTTAAGAAAGGTAGCATTGGTGTCAACATCACCAACTTGTGTCCCCATGAAGGAAAACTTGCTTGTGATGTCAAGCAATCTGCTTCTCACACTACTCAGTTTCTCATTGGGCTGAGCTTTGAAGACAGCATAATCATGCAGAAGTTGCTTTTTCTTTTCTTCCTTAGTGTCTGCATTGCCACCATATGCAACTTCAAGTGCTTCCCAAAGATCCTTAGCAGATTCATAGCCTCTATATTTGTGCTGGTTTTCTTGTCCCAAAGAGACTTTCAAAATATTTAGGGCTTTCATGTCAACCCTTTTCTTTGCAATATCTTCAGCACCTACAACTCTACCATCTCCAGGTTTTTCTCTCTTATCTTCATCAGGGCATCCTTCAACAGCTGATCTTTGAGTAATGGCATCAAGAATCTTTTGAGCCTTATTGAATGAGTTTCCATATTCAATAATCTCCCAGAGTGTGTAGTCATAGATCCCCAGATATTGTTCAAAGTTGAACTTCCATAAGTCAAAGTTGGTTGCATCAAGCATGGGAATCCTGATATTTGGTAAGGATGAAGAGGAGGTGGTTATTGTTTCAGACATGATGTTTTTAGGGTTTCTGAGAAAATTAGGGTTTTGGTGTTTTTAGGGTTCTGGTGTTCTTCAAAGATCAAAAGTTCCTTAACAAGCTCTGATACCACTTGTTGATCCCAAACTTAGATCGATTAGCTTTGTGTATACGAGATTAGATCAAGTAATACACGTAGAGAAACCTTTGTATATGCTTTATGAATCTAAGTGTTATGCGGAATTTAACACTTAAACAAGAACACACAAGATGTAAACAAACTTTCACTTTGATTATGAATGTCGAACTTGCTTACAAAGAAAGATGTTTACGAATGAAAACTTATATAAAACTTGATATTGAACATTAACCTAAAGGCCTTCTTTTATAGATACAAGAAGCCTTGTACAATAATCTACGTATCAACTATTCTAGGTAAAGATAAATATAGAAAATACATTGTCGTTTCTATCCTTACTAGAAGTATTATAGAATATAATAAACGTGTAGATTATATCTTCCATCAGTGCTTGTCTTCAATGTGTCAACGCTTGACTTTAACTTGTCAACGCTTGAGCTGTCAACGCTTGCTTTGTTCTTGTCAACGCTTGAATTGTTCTTGTCAGCGCTCAAGTGATCTGGCCTTAATTTATTCCCAACACGGTTAAGATATCAACAAGGCGAACATTAATCTTAACTTCTTTGATCATCTTAAGGAATTTGGCATTACTAGCCTCCATCTTTTCCTTTCGCAGGCGTTGAGGATATGGAATTTTTGGTGTATATGCCTTTGGTGTTGGTGTTGGAATGAGTGTGGTTTGTTTTGCTTTTGGTTTGGAAGGAGGAACGGTTTCTTCCTTCTCGGGCTCATCGGATTCATCTTTACTTTCATCGGCGAAAGTGGGAGCATTGGTGTTTAGGTTTTATGGTGGATCATAACTCAACCCACTCCTTGTGAATACGACATTCACATGTTCATTACTTGAGGAGGGTGGGCGGTATGGTTTATCGGTAGATGTTTTTGGGTTTGTTTGAGTGATGCTTGGCAGCGAACCACTCGGTCGATTGGCTAGTTGGTCGGTGATTCGACCGATTTTGGTTTCGAGATCACTAATAGTAGCGGTATGGTGTCTATGTACTCTTTCAACGTTGGTTTTAAGATCGAAGAATTGGTTCTTAATGAACGTGATTGTTGATTTTTGAGATTCTATGAAAGCTAACAACGTTTTTTCTAAGTTCGATTCTTCGGGTTTCTTCTCGGTTGATGGAATGGATTTATCGTTCTCACGAGGTTGTGAGTTACGATTTTCGTTTTTGGGGTACTCACGCCATGTGCCGTAGTTTCTACCGTAGTAGTTACCTCGATAACCACCTCCTCGGTATCCTTGGGCGTATTTTACTTCTTGTGGTGGTTCCCTTATTGGTGTGTCATCACACTCCGTAGATGGGTGTGGTCCTCCACAAAGAGTACATTTGCCTCACATATCTTTTATTTCGGCTTTGATAGTTTTAAATTGCGAGTCGAATTTGGATGTGATAGTGTCCATCTTTTCCATGAGTTTAGAATTTTTGCCACTTTCTACGAAAGCAAGGGTTTTCTTGAAAGGTTTGGATCAGTTATCTTTGGACCAATTGAGTTTTAAGAGAACTCGGCCCTCGAGCAATTGGTATGCTTCGTTGGGAGTCTTATAAAAAAAGAGTCTACCGGCGTCAAGGATTGCTTGCGTCAGTTCATTGAGACCATGATAAAAGATTTAGATGATGGTTCCTTTTAATAAACCATGTCCATGACAACTACGAAGTAGGTATTTCATTCGGTTCCATGCATCAATGAGTGTTTCTTGTGGAATTTGGGCGAAACCTCGGATTTCTCGCATGTGTCTTTCGTACATGGCGGGTGGAAAGAAACGACTAACCAAAGCAGTTCTCATTTGTTCCCATGTTTCAATGGTACCGGGCGTCAACTCATTATACCAAACTCTTGCATCTCCGGATAGAGATGATGGGAAGAGTTTGGGTTTTATAGCGTCTACATTGACGTCGGCTCCATAAAAGAACATGCCACATATCTCTATGAATTCGGCTATGTACTTATGCGGATCAGCCCGCGTACGGCCATCAAATTGGCGGTCTTTGATCATTGAAAGGTGATGACCTTTCACGGTGAAGTTTTCTCCAAGCTCAACTTGAACAATAGCAGCCTCGGGGGTAGGTGCTACTACTCGGTTGGCTACCCACATGGATTGATCGTCGGCCATTGGGAATGGTAGATCATTGAATGGGTTGTAGACGACAAATGCGTCTAAGAGATCATCAAATGGTGGGTTTTTACTTTTTGAAATTCGGTTTTCAAAAGAAACAAAGGGTTGCTTCTTGCGGTTTTTCTTTCGAGATTGATGAATATAACGTTCGGGATCGGTGTATGGACTAAGTAATTCTTGACCGGAAGAACGTGTGTTCATTCAAGTCTTGAAGAACTTTTGAAAAAGATTACATGTAACAAAAATAAAAACAAACAAAAGATTACTAATAAGAAAATAAGTAGATAAGAAATTAAATAAACATTTTTTATATTAAATTCGGTTTTGCCGGCGGCAAAATGGGGGTGCCGGGCGGCAAAATGGTTTCTGTGAAAAACTTGGAAAAGTTTCCGGCGGCAACTTTAAGTCTGCCGGCGGCAGAATGGGATTCGGGGTGTTTTGCCGGTCGGCAGAAGCTTTTGCCTGGCGGCAAAATCGCTTCTATGGTGACTTCGCCGGTAGTAGGGTTGGTTTTACCGGTGGCAAAATCAATTCTGCTGCAAAAATGATTTTTTTTTAACTTTTTGATTTTTGTGCTTTTTGGCAACAAGAACGTTACAATGGGTTTGATTATAGGATGATTTTGGAACTAAGAACACAATCAAATCCCCGACAGTGGCGCCAAAAACTTGATGCGTGTCCGCTGTATTGGATTGGAAACAAGTTTCAAATTTATAAACACGAATTACCGGATTGACTAAAAACGCACGGGCAAGTATAACCCTTTTGTTTGTGTATAGCTTTTATGTGGTAATACCGAGATCGTTCACGGGGATTTGGAAAACCTATGATCATTCAAAAATTAAACTATAATCGTTGATTGCAGTAATTGTAGACAAACAAGTAACAAGTAATATGATGAGATGGATAATAAGATTAAAGGCAACACTTGGTAAAGACTAGTTTGGGCATCCGTAGTGGTATGATTATGATGACACGTTTAACATATATGACTATGATAATTAGATGGATAATCCAATCTATTGTTTTCAAAAGCTTCAATCCTCGTCAAGACTTTGGTTAAAGAAACACGCATTAGACTCAATCACTCAATTCAAGACTTAATCCAATCTCATCACATTCGATTCACGATCGTTTCACGAATTTTCTAACACTTATAATTATGTTTCTTAATAATCAACACTTCTTAAGAAATGATCAATACAAAAGATAGCCAATCATAGACAAACCGGCTATGACTTGTTGATAGAAAATAACCCTTTCGACCTATGAAATTTTTATCAACAAATTAAGTTTTGATAAAAATTGTCACATGAAACATAAGTACCAATGGTTCAAAGGAAAGCTTGAAATTGAAATAAACATAAATCACAATCACAACCACTTCTTTATACCACAAACATCATCCTACCAAGTGTAGGATGAGATTTAGCCATTCATGACAAACAATGAAATAAACTCAGAAATAATAGTCTTATAAGTCATAATCAAGAGTCTTACAAAGTGGAAATATGTTGCTAATGGTTATGGTAATGATTCCTAAGAGTTTCGTGGTGTTAACTTTGCTTTTCGGACTCCAAAAGTGACTTTTCTAGCACCACCTTGCTCAAATCCGGGAATGGAGTTTTGGATAAGGTTGAGAGTTTATGTGATGGTATATTAACCAATGTAGTTGTTGGAAATACGTTTTTCCAAAGAAAGTCTCGGTCACATCATTGTTAGCATAGATCACGAGCTATAGACTATTTAGGACATTGTAACTTGGAGTGAACTCTCTTAGGGGGAGATTGTTGGAAATACGTTTTTACGTATTTAGGAAGGATCGGTCACTCCAACGATATATACGTAGATTGGGGTCGTGATCTAGTTAAGTTAGTATAAACCATAAAGCCCACATGTAGGGTGGGCTATATATACCCTTCTAGCATGTTAGGAAGGGTAGTTGTTCATTTCCGTTCACTTAATCATTCTTTCTTTCTCTCATCCTCTCCTTTCTCTCTCTAAATTTCTCTCTCTAGTTCTTCATATCCCTCCCTCTCTTTAGATCATCATAACACATTAACAATCATAAGAAATCATGGACCTACAAATGGTATCAAGAGCCATGGTTTGATTGGTTGTTCTTGTGTTTGTTTTGATTGCTTTTCGTGGGTTTTGATTTAATAAAGCTTAAATCTTGATTTTTTTATAAACGATTGTTTTTTATAATAAAACGATTGTTTTTTATAAACGATTGTTTATTGTTCCTGTTTTCGTGAAATTGAAACAAGTTTGATTCCTGTTTTTTATTATAAAATCTTTGGAACAATTTTCGTGGGTCTGGTTGTACTATTTTTTATTATTCTGTTTCTTTTTGTCCTTTTGTCAATATTTGTACCGGAATCCACAAGGGTTTATATATTCAATATTTGTATCGGAAAAGGGTTTTATTATTCAGATAGATATTCAGATACTATATTCCGACAATTCATATTCCGATGTATCACTTTTTTGTTACATTCCTATAGATCAGTTTTATCAATATTCCGATCCGTATTTCGATCCAATATTCCGATCGAGCATTCCTATGGTTTTGACATTCCGTTGGTTTTGACATTCCGATGGTTTTGACATTCCGATAGTTTTGATATTCCGATCGAATCTCTTTTATGGTTTTGTGACTTTCAAAACAGACTCAACCATTGTCTCTAATCTAAGCTTGGAATCGACGCGCCCAAAACCTTTCTCAACAGATTACACCAACACAACCAACAGACTCAAACTTCACACCATCAGACTCAAACTTCACAACATATTCGACTCAACAACCCATTGACCCGACTCAAAACATCAGAGTCTATTACCTAAACCAAGACTCGATCAAAACTGAACACAACTTGACTCGGTCTCAAAAACTGATTCGACCAAAACCACTCAAATCAACATACCAAAAACAAAAAACCGACACACCAAATACACTAGACTCACAACCACAAAGACTCAAGACTCACAACCACACAGACTCGATTCTAACCATACCCTCCTCTCCTTACTGACTTGAACGAAAACTAAGACCAACAACCTCATTACTCAACCGAAACCTTTTAGACTCATACTCCCTAATCCAACCAACACATGTCTCAAACACGAACAAGATTTACACCGATTCTCTATCTTACCTTGACTCGAAAATGACACAAACAACCCATCAGGATCTCAGATTCATTTCATGATTCTCAAACATGCATGCCATGATCTTTAAAGATCTAAACACACGAAATGATTTATCATCACTGATCTCTGTTGGTATTTGAACCAAATTGATATTCAAATTAAACCAAGATTTGTTACAAAACTGTTAAAATCTACATGTTTGTTTCATAAATTACACATCAACGAAATAATTATAGACCTACCTGAGACCTTAATGGAAAAGATCTGGCTGTCTCGTTTTGTGATGTGGGAAAAGACCCGAATGCCTCATTGATCTACTTTGGTGAATGAATATTTGAGAGACGATTTGTCTGAGTTAAGATTAGGTTGGTGTAGAGAAGATAAGCTTTTGGGAGATTTGGTGGCTGTGTGAAAAGGTTGTAAGAGAATAGATAGGATTTGGTAAGATTAGGTGAGAGAGGGGCGGACGTTACAAGAAATTAGGATTGGGTAAGTGTGTGAGGACAAATAGGGTTTGAGTTGATAGATAGGAGTTGAGGGTTTACTGTTTGAGGGAGTATTAATAGTGGGCGGAAGATACAAAGTGTTAGCAGCCACGTGTGTGTAGTACAAAGCCATGTTTTAGTTAAACATTCAACTCATTTGTGACTCCTTTTTTTGTTGACTGGGTACCACAAATTATTTTATAGGAGTGTATATGATATATACATAAGACATATTATTTTGTGAAAATTTGTTTATTTACAAATTTTTTGCATATGGAGTTTAGTAGATCTATGATTTAATTCGGTTGACGGGTCGGTCACTACTCTAACGAAGACATATAGTGGGTCAATTATTTTTTGCAATCTAACTCGAACTGATCGATTAAATATCCGAATGTTGCAAAATAATCTTGTTGGATTAATTTGTTTACGGTCTTTATTTTTGTTAGTGAGCCGAGTTTGAATTGGACTCCGGTTTGTTTTATCAACGTTTGAGCCGACAAAAATTATTGAGCCGCGAAAAAGATATAATACCAAACAAGGATCAAAGAAATTTTTATCGAATTTTAATGGAATCGTTGAATTCAACATTTCAAGAGGGAGACCTACATCTAATGTAAGGCAAAGTTAGAGAAAATGACATCAATTCATTTCGACTACTTCAGTCTCATCTTGTGAACATTTCATGGCTTCAAGGAGGGAGTGAATTTGTGACACTCTTTGGTCAAGATCGTCATATATTCATGGAATCAATGTTCATCATCTTGAACCAACTAGCAGAGCAACTCCACAATGAAGACTTTAATCACTTTGCATCGGTACTTGCATATAAGGCTCTTGTGACACAACTCACGCCTTTCCTCTAATTCAATATCGTCAAGTCTAAAAGTTCAGTGATTTGCCAGTCATTTCTTCGAGATACACATACCGAGCTTCGAGATTTTCATGGTACAATATTGAAACTCATGACATCGGTCTCGGCTTCGATTTATGAAAGATCCCAACTTCAGCAAGCGTATGGTCATAGAGTGCAAGAATCTACGATGCAAGAGGAAAAGGGTCATACGATTGACAAGTTGAAGGCTGCTAAAGTTTGCAAGGATATGGAATCAACAGTTAAGCATGACATCAGCAACACGTCAGGGAATGTTACAGACATCTCTTATGATGACACCATACCCTTTTATGACGAAGATCCTACATATATGGTACAATGTAATGTTGTATATGATGTCTATGTCGATGAACTACCGCATGTTGAGCATTCGGAACCTATTTATGAAAAACATGGGATGGAAAAGGGTGTTATCTTTACCACTTTAGATTCATCCGATTTGCGTCATAATGGGGGAGAGACTGTTCAGAATGCTATAGTACAACATGATAAATGCCTTGTGACTGCTTCATTAACTGTTTCTGTTTCCAGGGTTAAAGAGCTCGAAATAATCGTAGCTCAGCAATCAAAAGATCTTGAGGATGCCAAACTAGAATTTTCTAAGAGAACTGACAAGTTTGAAACATATTTTGAAAAACTTGAAAAGTCAAACGTAGTTCTTGAACGAAATTGGATCATAAAGTTCTAGATTCTAAAGCTGAAAAGGATAATTTTTTGAAACAAATTAAGTTGCTAGAATCTAAGTTGGCATCCCAAGATGAATTGCTCAAAGAAAATGAGATTTTAAAGGCTCAAGTACAGGAAAAAGTCTTTGCTATAGCTGCGTTGAAAAACGAATTGAGGAAAACTAAAGGAACTAGTATGGACACTAAGCTTGAAAAACCATCAATCTTGGGGAACCGCCTACAAATCAGTCCATAAGACAACCGATTGCATTTAGATCCGAGCGACCACAATTCTCGAGACCACGATTTGCCTCCCAAGTTGATATGGTTCATATTTCTAGAACAATCACTCCACCAACTAGGCCTAATGTGACTAAATCAGCTTTTGCAAGACCTCATCACATGATTGCCTCTAGTCTCCCTAGACATAGTCGAAAGAACACGTCTCGAACTAGTTCAAATGGCGTTCATCACAAATTTGGTCTAAGGGAAGCTATTCAAAAAACACAAGTAAGAGATAAGAATTTCAAACCTATTCAGACGCCTTCTAGATTACCTAACACTGCTAACCGTATCATGTCATATACTAGGAGCATCAATCAATCATCTAGGAATTCTAGGTCTTACTCGGACATTAAATATGCTACTTGTAAAACATGCAGGAAATGTGTCTTTAAGGCAAATCGTGACTCTTGTGTCAAAAAATTCCTTCATGAGGTGAACTCCCATGCTAGAATTAAATCCCAGTGGATCGCTAAAATCAAACCCATTGGTAAAGTTTGGCGCCCCACTGGTAGAACTTTCACTCTTGTAGGAAACGAGTGCCCTTTAACTAGGATAGTCTCCGATTCTACTAAGACTAATAGGGAGGAAATTGAAAAGGATGATACATCACTTAAGCCTGAACTTAAGGTTTTCTATAAAAGGAAACACTTGCCAGTTAAGACTAGTGAACCATCCCCTCAGGCCACCTCTGGCACAAGAAAAGAAAATTGTGAATCCCCGCAAGGTTCTAAGATAGATATCGCTAACCCATATAAAACATACATACTTCAACTGAGAATGCATGTACCAAAGTCAAGGATCAACAAAAACAATCTGGTCTGATCTTTGGACATCGTTCAACTAAGGACACTCTCAGAGTTTGGTTACTAAAGAATCTGATATCAGAGAAACAAGTATCTCAGGGGATTGGCAGTTAAGCTTGTGTAAATGGTTCATAGTCAAATCACAGTCTGTGACCCGAACTTCAAAGAAAGGGAAGTTTATCTCGTCAACGATAACTTACCCTCAAAACGAGAAATTAAATTTTCTCAGACACGAGCTATTATTAAAACTATTCAAAAGGTTTTAAGCTCGTGTAAATGGTTCATCAGTAAATATCAGACGATGACCCGTTCTTTAAATAAAGTAAAGTTTATCGCCGATGATAAACTTATCCTCATTAACGAGAAATTAAATTTTCTCGGACACGAGCTATTTATAAAACTATTCAAAGGTTTTAAGCTCGTGTATAAGGCTCATCGTTAAATATCAGACGATGACCTGATCTTCACATAAAGGAAAGTTTATCGCCAATGATAAACTTATCCTCATTAACGAGAAATTAAATTTTCTCGGACATAAGCTTACAATAAAACTATTCCAAGGTTTTAAGATCGTGTATATGGCTCACAGTTAAATCACAGTCTGTGACCCGAACTTCAAAGAAAGGGAAGCTTATCTCGTTAACGATAACTTACCCTCAAAACGAGAAATTAATTTTTCTTGGACACGAGCTAAAATTAAAACTATTCAAAAGTTTTAAGCTCGTGTAGTTGGCTCATCGTTAAATAACAGACGATGACCCGAACCTCAAAGAAAGGGAAGATTATCTCATCAACGATAACTTACCCTCAAAACAAGAAATTAAGTTTTCTCGGACACGAGCTTACACTAAAACCATTCAAACGTTTTAAGCTCGTGTAAATGGTTTATCATTAAATATCAGATGATGATCCGATCTTCAAATAATGGAAAGTTTATCAACGATGATAAATTTATCCTCACAAATGAGAAATTAAATTTTCTCGGACACGAGCTTACATTAAAACTATTCCAAGGTTTTAAGCTCGTGTACATGGCTCATAGTTGGATCACAGTCTGTGACCCGTTCTTCAAATAAAAGAAAGTTTATCGCCGATGATAAACTTCTCCTCACAAACGAGAAACTAATTTTATCGGACACGATCTTACATTTGAACTATTCAAAGGTTTTAAGCTTGTGTATATGGCTCATCGTTAAATATCAGACGATGACCCAATCTTCAAAGGAAGGAAAGTTTATCGCCGACGATATACTTGTTGGGAATAAAATGTAGCCAATACACTTGGACGCTGACAAGAGCAATCTGGATGTTGTTAAGAAGAAATCAAGCGTTGACAGGACAAGCGTTGACAGGAAGAAGTCAAGCGTTGATAAGAAGAAGTCAAGCACTAATAGAAGACTTAGTCTACACGTATTATGTTTCTAGTATGTTTCTAATAAAGATATGTTCGACAATATATTTCTTATGTTTATCTTTACCAAGAATAGCTGATACGTAGACTCTTGTACAAGGTTCCTTGATCAATAAAAGGAGGCATTTAGGTTTTGATAAATATAAGTTTTTCATACATTTTATACTTTCATTGTATGCAAGTTTGATTTATCAATCAAAGTGAAAGTTTGGTTTATATTGTTTGTGTGTTCTTGTTTAAGTATTAATTCCGCATAATACTTGAATTGTTACATATACAACAAAGTTTCTCTACGTGTTTAACTTGATTTAATCTCGCTTACACAAGCTAAATCGATCTAAGTTTGGGACCAACAAGTGGTATCAGAGCTTGTTGAGAAACTTTGATCTAAAGAACACAAAAACCCTAAAATCGCCAAAAACCCTAATTTTCAAGAAACCCTAAAACTAAAACTCCATGTCTACTCCAAAGTTAAACTCCTCCTCCTCCTCAACCCCTAACATCAAGATTCCCATGCTAGACCTAGACAATTTTGAGCTGTGGATGCTTAACTTTGAACAATATCTTCAAATCCATGATCACACCCTATGGGAGATTATTGAATATGGAAACACATTCATTAAGGCTGCCAAGATTGCAGCTGCTATTTTGGTAAGATCAACTCCAGGCTCTTCAAAAGAGGATCGAAAAGAAAAACCTAAAGATGGAAGAGCTGTCTCAGCTGAGGACGTTGGAAAGAGAAGGAATGACATGAAAACCCTAAGCATTCTCAAAATCTCTTTGGGTCAAGCCAATCAGCACAAATATAGAAGCTATGAGTCTGCAAAAGATCTTTGGGCATTCCTTGAAGTTGCTTATGGTGGTAATGCTGATACTGTACAAGAGAAAAAGAAGCAACTCTTGCATGAGTATGCTGTTTTTAAAGCTCAACCCAATGAAAAGCTAAGTGGAGTTGACATTACAAGCAACCTGTCCTTTATGGGAACAGTGCTTGGTGATGTTGATATCATCACCACTTTTCTTAAAAGTCTTGGTGATGCATGGAAGATTGAAGCAAGGTCTATAATTTCTAATAATACTCACAAAAGTTCTACTTTTGATGATGTTTACAATAAACTGAGGCTGGTCGAGAATGAAATTCTTTTGGATCAAGGAAGCAAGTCTACCAATGGAAATATGGCCTTCTTCTCACACAGTGAAGGTCAATTTGATCAAAGGGAGTCCTACATGCACCCCGTTACTGGATCACCTTGTGTCAACGCTGGATCAAGCTTTGTCAACGCCTCAGATTCAGACGTTGACACATACAATATTGACTCTCCAAGAGTTAAGCCGGTTGATATTTGATGTGTGGAGATGTATATAGTGATAATTTGAGATTACGTTATAGGGTAAATTAGAAAATTACCTTTAGGAAAAAGTAATAGACTAATATTACCAATGACGAATTCAATTAAACACGTGAGTGAGTCGAGTTCGTTGTACACGAAGATCTTATGAATTTGAGACGTTTTGTTTTGATTTGGACAATTGAATCGAATTGGCTTTCGGTTTTTAAACTACAATTTAAATCTACCAATTTTAAACTATTTAAAATTATCCTAAAGTGCATGAATCGTTTTCTATTAAAATCCTAAAGACAATTATTAAAAATTTCAACTTTTAAACTATTTTAAATTAATCTATTTAATTTAAATTTCAAAAATTATAAACTAATTAACCTAATAAAAATCTATTTAAAACTATTTTTATTTAAAACAAAATTTATTTAAAACTTATTTATCTAATAACAATTTGAATTTCTAAAGATAATAAAACTCATTTTTTATTTGTATTATTTATTTTATTTTTATTTAATTTAAACTAATCATTAATGACAAATTAAAATAAACTATTTATACAAAAGTAATTATATATATAACAAAATTAACGTAAAAAAAAACGTTTTAATTAAATGACAGTTCAAAGTCAATGTATATTAATTACACTATTAAGAACTTGAACAAAAATGGTGGCCAGCCTAGCTGGTTAAGTCATACGACAGGTAAACAACAGGTCTCGAGTTCGAGACCTATATAGGATAATTTTTTTGATATTTAATTTTTGGAAAGAAGACTATGATTAAACCAGTAACCAAACGTTATAGTAGCAATACAAACTAATTTTAGCAGTAAAAATAAATAACACAGTGGAAAAAAAATTCAAATTACATCTATAAGCCTTAAGATAAACAAACAGTAGAGCAGATGAAAAGTCAAGGCAACAAGTATAATAATTGGTAACTAAAGATACAGTAGATCAGTATTTAGAAACTCAGCTTAAACTAAAATCATTCATACAGTAATAATAGTCACTCCAAACACACTTGAATAATTGATAGAGCAGCGACTAAGAAAAGACAGATAAACATCAATTTGAGCAACCATACTGCAACTATCTAAAAATAGTTGAACACATCACAATTTGGTCATCAAAAAAATTAAACATACAATGATAAATCTATAACTTAAACAGCAATGATCATATCCGACGCACTTGAGGATTCGAATATGTAAACAGTAAGCTAAAAACAAAATTATATGAATCTTCTCAAAGTAACAGTACAATCTGCCAAACAAAACCACAAAAACAAACAACAATAAAGAAATTAAGGTTAAACTACAATACAGTTATCTAAATTGGAAATCTACAGTTCATAATTACAACAGTAAAAAGACCCAAACACCCCCAGTTCTAACTAGAAATATCAGTCGAATTGCAAATCAAACAGAAATACCTACTGATAGGTTTGAAAACACCCATCCTTTTACCACTTATTTCTTGCTAAAACGAGACCAAAACGCGTATTTAATATCATTTGTTTGGAATTATGCGTGGTTTTTGTGTTTGTTGTGTTTTCAGAGCTAACCGGATAAATATTGAAGAAAACATGGGATTGCACGGGTTTTATCGAAGAAAAAGACTGAAGACGAAGTCTATTGTCCAAGAGATGCAAAATATTGGAAGTCAACGGACCTATTTGAAGATGTATCGAAGAAAAGGGCCAAAGACGGAAGATTTATCTATGTCGAAGAACTCAAGTCTATTTAACGAGAGATTAAAAGACGAGTTGGAAATATTCACCGACAAATCTCAAATTCAAAGTCGGAAACGTTTATTTACTTAAGTGACGAGAAGACTAAGAAGAAAGAAGAAAAGAGGCCCAAAAACAAAGCCCATTCACAAGCCCACAAGAGACGCCTATAAATAGGACTTCACTTCACAAAGTTTAGCTAGTTAGTTTTTTAGTCTAGTCTCATTTTTCTTTTTGTAGTTCTTAATCCTAGAGAGAGAAAGCTTAACTTTCTCTCACTAGAAAACTTTTAATTCTTGTTTTAAATTCTTGTTTTTAAATTTATTCTTAATCTTCATCTTGTCTTAATCTTCATCTTATTAATCTTTCTTGTTAATCTCAATCTTGTTTTCATCATCTTTTTATCAAGTTTTTATATAAAGTTCAAGTCTTTTTGATTTTTCGTGACTTTAAGTTGATGTTTTTATAAGTTTTAATCTTCTCCCTAGCTTATTGATAGCTTATTAGAGTTGTTCTTAGCTTATTGTCCTTGAAAAAAGTGCTAAAAAGTTGCTTATTTTCGTCATACATCTGGTTCATATTTTTTAGGAACGTCTGATTCGATTTTGGAACTTTTCATAAAGTTGCGAAATTGAACTTTTCATAAGTTGCGAAATTGTACTTTTGTCTGATTCGATTTTGGAACTTTTCATAAAGTTGCGAAATTGAACTTTTCATAAGTTGCGAAATTGTACTTTTGTCTGATTCGATTTAGGAACTTTTCATAAAGTTGCGAAATTGAACTTTTCATAAGTTGCGAAATTGTTCCTTTTTCTATTGCGAAATCTTCATCTGGTTCATATTGCGAAATCTTCACGTCTGATTCGATTTTGGAATTCTTCACAAAGTTGCGAATTTGAATTCTCCATAAGTTGCGAAATTGTTCCTTTTTCTATTGCGAAATCTTCATCTGGTTCATATTGCGAAATATTTCCATTTGAGCATTGCGAAATCTTGCACAAGTATTGCGAAATCATACTTTTAATTGCGGAATTATGTAATTTTAGCAATTGTGGATTTGTGTTACTTTCAAGTTGCGAATTTAATTCAGTTTTTTTTATTTAATTGCAAAATTAATTAGTTTTATTTAAAATTTGATTTTTGAATTTATTTTTCCCGCCAAATTTTCTTAGCTTATATTTACTCGTTCGTCTTAGTTCAATTTTCGAGTATTTAAATTTTCAAAGTTTTCATTTTAATTACGTTTTAAATTTCCATAAATTGCACGCTTACCGAAATGTTCATTTTTACCAAGTGTTTTTCAAATTTTTAGTTTAATCTTTCTCGCTTAATTTTTATTTTAATTTCTCAACGACGCTCATTTATTTCTTTGTTAGTAGAATAGAAAACCAAATCCCCTATTTGACACCAAGAACAACTATTCCACTTTGAGCTGTGATCAATTGGAGAAGATTCCGAGATAAATCTTGAACCCCATGCAAAACACTAGTATCAAATGGCGTCGCTGCCGGCTCTTCTCGTTAAGATCAACTGTTTTTTTGTGAGAACTTGGATTTTGGGATCCGTTCACCGTGAACGTTACTTTTTCATAAAAAATTTTCAAAAACCCTAAAAATAATATAAAATTTTCAAAAATCCTAAAAATTAAAAAAACATAAAAAACCAAAAATATTTCTGCTTTGTTTTTGCCTTGTTAGTTCTTTTGCAGGTGCATGGGTACACGATCAACGTCTTATCAAGAGCCCGATCCTCTCGAAGACTTAGACATGGCCGGTGTACAAAACAATAACAATCCACCTCTCAACAATGAGCCTCTACCAGACTATCGCCCGATGATTGAACTTCTGCAAGCACATGTAGACGGCAACAATGATCCAATTGTCATACCCGCGATTACAGCCAACAACTTTGAGCTCAAATCCGGTTTTATCCAAATGGTCTCTGCTCAACCATTCTTGGGGTGTACCATTGATGATCCTCATGACCACATCAAAAGGTTCATGCAACTCACGAATACGGTCAAATTCAATGGTGTTCCACAAGAGGTAATCCGTTTACAACTTTTTCCTTTCTCCTTAGAGGGACAAGCCCGGCATTGGCTTGCAAATGAACCGCCACAAAGTATTCTGACGTGGACGGATTTGGAGACCAAGTTCATAAACTACTTTTTCCCACCCTCTCGTACTACCGCTTTGCGGAATGAAATTATTAATTTTGAACAAAAGTACGATGAGTCGTTTAGTGAATCTTGGGACCGTTTTAAAGACCTTTTAAGAAAATGCCCATAACATGGTTTTACCAAAGTGCACCAAATTAATACTTTTTATAATGGTTTAAGCATGAATGACCAAGATTCACTAAACAGTGCCTCGGGGGGTAATATTTTGGTTAAGACTTCCAATGCCGCTTGGGATATCATTGAGAATAAGTCTTGTGTGCAAACCAACAGTGTGCGGACCAATGCCGCTAGTGCTAGTACTAGTGACAGTGACAAGCGAATTGACAAAATCACTGCGCTTCTTGAATCGCTTGCTACCCAAACCACTAGCAACACCAATAGCATCAATGCTAAAAACGCTCAAGTCAATGCTCTTAGCCAACCTTGTGAAATATGCGGGGGTCCTCACTCTTACACCACTTGTACCGCCACCCAAGACTATCCTTCTGAGAATGTGAATGCAGCATACGGTACCTATCCTCCGGCCGCTTATCAAGCTCGTCCTCAAGGTGACCGCAACTTGCTTAGCTACCGCTCAAACAACTATCTCTCACCACCCGGTTTTCCTCCTAACAAACCAAACCAACAACAAAACCTCAATCGCCCTCCTCAACAACAACAACAACCTCGTACACCATACATACCACCTCACAAACAACCATATCCACCTCAAAGAAACAACCAAGTTTACCAGCAACCTGCTTATCAACCACCCGCATACAATGCTCCTCCCAACCAACACACCGCATTACACCAAGACATTGGAACCTACATGAGGACTAATGATGTGATCGTGGACAATCTCCAAAGGGAAGTGCTCAACTTGAAAGCAGACCTGGTGAAACAAGGGAACGATCTGAGAGCTGATATGAGAAACACTTTGGATAGTCAAACGAATGACTTAAGGAACATGATGGCTAGTTTCTTCCAAGGTAATCAACCCTCTTCTTCGGGTACTCTTCCGAGTAACACTGTTGCGAATCCCAGAGGGGAGATGAAAGCAATCACCACTCGCAGTGGCAAAGGTACCAAGGAACCGAGCTTCCTATACCTCTACCGGTGATTGTGACTAAGGAAAACGAGTCACCTGCTCCTATTCCTCATCCTTCTACTTCCCCAATTTCTCCACCTCTTACTTCTACCCCTCCTCCAACCAAGGATGTGAGTGATCCTATTCTACCAAAGCCTTCCTCTTCTTCCGATATACCTTATCCCTCAAGGTTGAGGAAAGAGAAGCTCAAAAGCAAGGATGATATTCAAGTTTCGAACATTCTCAAAATGTTTAAACAATTGAATTTCAACATCTCCTTCGCTGAGGCTCTCGCTCAAATGCCCAAGTACGCGAAAATGTTCAAAGATCTTCTTAGCGACAAGGAGAAGCTTCTTGATATTGCTAACACCCAACTTAATGAGAATTGCTCAGTAGTGCTCTTAAGGAAATTGCCAACCAAGCTTGGTGATCCGGGTCGCTTCTTAATCCCTTGTAACTTCCCGGGAGTAGAGAATTGCATGGCCCTAGCCGATCTAGGTGCCAGTATTAACTTAATGCCTCTAAGCGTTTGGAAGCAATTATCTCTCCCTGAGCTAGTCCCCACCAAAATGACTTTGGAATTAGCTAACCGTACGGTTGCTTATCCAGTGGGGATAGCTGAAGACGTCTTTGTAGGAGTCGACAAATTCACCTTTCCTGCCGATTTCGTCGTCGTTGACTATGACATGGACCCTCGTGTGCCATTGATCGTTGGTCGTCCATTCTTGAGGACCGGTCGCACTCTCATCGATGTTGAAGCTGGTGAGCTTATCATGAGAGTGGGGGACGATAAAATTGTCTTCAACATGGGAAAGCTTTCTAAACAGCCTTATTCATACGAGAGTGTTAATTGTATTGACGTTCTTAATGAGGCTTGTGAAGAACACTTCAAAGATGCTTGTAAAAGTATTCCTACCTCTCTTCCCAATGTTGAGATCGTTTCCTCGATTGATTCATCACTATCTCTATTTGGAGAAAGTGATTTCCTTTGGAAAGATTTGGAAGCCACCATGGGAGATGTGAACTTAGAACATGACGATTCTCCCACCGATTGGGATGAAGATCTTCGCCTCATTGAGAACATTCTTAAAGAAGATAATATTTCTCCACCATCTCCCAAGGTTATTGCTATCGATGCTCTGACTTTGAAAACGCCTCCCATCGAAAATACTCTGGATTTAGAACTTAAGGAGTTGCCGCCCCATCTCGAGTACATGTTCCTTGAAGAAGAGAAGAAGTCGCCCGTCATCATTGCTAAGGACTTTAAAGAAGACGAAAAATCTTGCCTCATGTCCGTGCTTAAAGATCATAAGAAGGCAATTGCTTGGAAAATTTCCGATATCTGCGGAATTGATCTGAACTTTTGTACTCACAAGATTCTCATGGAAGATGACTTTAAACCTGCAATCCAGAGCCAAAGAAGGGTTAATCCTCGTATTCATGACGTCATCAAACAAGAGGTTATCAAACTTCTAGATGCCGGCTTGATTTACCCTATTTCGGATTCGCCATGGGTAAGTCCAGTCCATTGTGTTACCAAGAAGGGCGGAATAACCGTTGTTTCCAATGAACACAACGAGTTGATTCCCACTCGTCTCGTTACTGGGTGGAGAGTTTGTATTGATTATCGCAAGCTCAATGATGCCACGAGAAAAGATCACTTTCCTCTTCCCTTCATGGATCAAATGCTCGAGCGTCTAGCGGGTAATGATTATTACTGCTTTTTAGACGGTTTCTCCGGGTATTTTCAAATTCCCATCGATCCCAAGGACCAAGAAAAGACCACATTCACTTGTCCCTATGGAACATTTGCTTACAAACGTATGCCTTTTGGTTTATGGAAGGCTCCTGGGACGTTCCAAAGGTGTATGATGGCTATCTTACATGACATGGTGGAAAACACTATGGAAGTATTCATGGATGATTTCTCGGTTTATGGCAATTCTTTCTCTGCTTGCCTTGCCAATTTAGAACGTATGCTGAAGCGGTGTGAAGACACTCGCCTTGTTCTTAATTGGGAAAAAGGCCATTTCATGGTAAAAGAGGGCATCGTGCTAGGACATAAGATCTCCAAAGCCGGTCTTGAAGTAGATCGTGCTAAAGTCGATGTTATTTCTAAGTTGCCTCCACCTTCAACCGTGAAGGGTGTGAGAAGTTTCCTCGGTCATGCGGGCTTTTACCGACGTTTCATCAAAGATTTTTTTAAAATCGCTCGCCCGATGACCCACCTATTGGAAAAAGATACTCCCTTTATCTTTTCCACAGAGTGTCTTGAAGCCTTCAACTTGCTTAAGGATAAGCTAACTAAGGCACCCGTCTTGGTTACCCCTAATTGGGAGCTTCCCTTCGAGTTGATGTTTGATGCTAGCGACTTTGCTATTGGAGCGGTTTTGGTCCAAAGAGTGAACAAACACTTCCAACCAATCCATTACGCTAACAAGACAATGACAGGGGCCCAATTGCATTACACGACAACCGAAAAAGAGCTTTTAGCTGTTGTCTATGCCTTTGAAAAGTTCTGCCCCTATCTTGTCCTTTCTACCACCATCGTGTATACCGATCATTCCGTGTTGAAGTACTTGTTAACTAAACAAGATTCCAAACCAAAACTTCTCCACTGGGTTTTGCTACTTCAAGAATTTAAAATCGAAATTCGCGATAAAAAGGAGCTGAAAACCTAGCCGCGGATCATCTCAGTAGACTTGAGGATCCTTACCAAGGGGAACATCCAACTAAAGAGATCAATGACTCTTTTCCCCTGGAGACCTTAATGTCTATCAACTCGACTTCTGATGAAACCCCGTGGTTTGCGGACATTGCAAACTACTTGGCGGGTGGAATTCTCGTTGACGGGCTAACATCCCAGCAAAAGAAGAAGTTCTTCAAAGACATTAAGACTTACTTTTGGGATGACCCGTATCTATTTAAACAATGTGCTGATTTGATTATTCGCCGATGTGTTGATGGACCGGCAGCTTTAGAAATCCTTGACGCTTGCCACAAAGGACCCACCGGTGGTCACTTTGGTCCCAACTACACCGCCAAAAAAGTGTTTGACTCGGGATTTTATTGGCCCACCATTTATCGTGACGCTCACGAGATGGTTAAACGTTGTGATGCTTGCCAAAAACAAGGCAAGTTCACACATAAAGACGAGATGCCTCAGAATTTCATTCAACAATGTGAAATCTTTGATGTTTGGGGTATCGACTTTATGGGGCCATTCCCTTCATTCAAAGTGGGTTGAAGCCAAAGCTTTACCCACTAATGATGCAAGGGTGGTTTGTAACTTTTTGAAGTCGTTGTTCGCTAGATTCGGTGTGCCTCGTGCCATTATTAGTGATCGCGGGACTCATTTTTGCAATGATCAATTTGCTAGAGTCATGGCTAAGTATGGTGTAAATCATCGTCTTTCCACCGCCTACCACCCACAAACTAATGGCTAGGGTGAAATCTCTAACCGAGGATTAAAGCGAATTCTTGAAAGAACCGTGGGAGAGCATCGTGCCTCATGGGCTGATAAACTTGATGATGCTTTGTGGGCTTTTCGTACCACATACAATACTCCGATTGGTTGTACACCATATCGTCTCGTGTACGGGAAAGCGTGCCACCTCCCCATTGAGTTGGAGCACAAGGCTTACTGGGCCTTGAAGTGGGCTAATTTTGATATCAACAAAGCTGGTGACCTACGCAAGATCCAACTCAATGAGCTCCATGAACTCCGTAATGAGGCTTATGAAAATTCTTTGATCTATAAGGAAAAGACTAAGCTCATTCACGACTCTAAGATTAAGAACCGAGAGTTACAAGTTGGAGACAAAGTTTTGCTCTTTAACTCTCGGTTGAAAATCTTTTCGGGCAAGCTGAAATCTCGTTGGTCCGACCCATTCACCATTGCCCAAATTTTTCCATATGGTACTCTCGAGCTCGCTCAACCTAATGGACCAAATTTTAAGGTGAATGGCCAACGAGTGAAGTTGTACTTTGGTGAGGACATCTCTCATGAGATGATTCCATCCCTCACCACGTTCCCCTTGAACTAATTTTGGGTCAAGTCAGGCTCGTGACACGGTTATAAAAAACAAGCGCTCCTCGGGAGGCAACCCGAGTATCTATCCTTTTCCGTTTTAACCTCCTAAGTGTAGGGGGACCTATATAGGTGTTTGTCTTTGTGTGGTGATGTGATTACAGGGATGAATGCACTTTTGGAACCTTTGAAGAACCGTGCTCCCGTGTTATCTGAAATCCGGTTCTATCTCTCAACTATCGTGATTCAATTTTCTTCATACTCACATTTGAAATTGATCACTTTAGTCGTCTCTTCCTTAGCTTGATTTAACCAACGTGCACAATGTCCTAAGTGTAGGGGAGACTTTTCTCACATGCTTAAACATTGAGGACAAAGTTTATCTTAAGTGTAGGGGGGACTTCTATCGAAGTTTTAAGTGGACTTTTCCATTAAAATGCCTTCATTTAACCGGAAAATCATCTTTTTCAACATTTTTCAAATTTTAATTAACTTTGGCCATTTAGTCGTAGTTTTTAAATTTTTATCGTTGCTTTCATATGTATATATCCCGCAATAAAGTCAAAAATATTAATAAAGTGGTGTAGCTAGTTTAGAAGTCTTTGACATATTAGGCCCGTTGCGATTATTTTGACTCAACCCGAATAGACTTACCCAAGTTTATTCTAGCTAGTATCCTTAACCATGTAGACCTTAATTGGTTTATTAGGCTAAGCATCCACGAGTCTCATTACTTGAGATTTTAAATTGGGGAGAACGAGAAATGATAGAGTCAATTATAAGTCGGTATTCTTACACAAGCTCACTTGGTGTAATTATCTGCCTATTCTCCCATCACTTGCTAATAATTTATATGCAATAAGTAAGGTCGTACGATTTGAAAAGTTACTTAGCTTCTAGCCCAAGATCGTTTAAAAGTTGCTCGGTAATGATAAGAGTTCATAGCCAAGGCATAACTTATGAAGCGGGGCGCGAAGATTGGCGAGTCCGAAAAAGCCCTAACAAGGCATGAGGATTCCATTTTATTGCTGAGGATCCAAAGTGATGTGAAAAGCATTATTCCCAAAATCAATATGAAGGATCAAGACTCACGACGAAAAGCAATCAACTCCCATAAAGATCATGGAGAAGTCTATCTGAAAAGACCCTAACAAGGTATGAGGATAAATAGATCCAAGTCTGAAAAGGATGCGGATCGTTGTATCTCAAAATCCCAATTAGAGATTGAAGAAATAATCATGAAGTCGTGGTCAACAAAGTTGGAGTACCCCTCAAAAGTCTCCAAGTGAAGAAACTCTATTAACGATGAGAAGACCATTATCTCAAGCACGTCTCTCAAGATATGATGTATGAAGTACATGCCAAATATCGGCCCGAGAAAGGTCTCAAATCGTGAACCGAGTTATGCCAAGATATGAACTTTTTGATATCCCGAGAAGCAGTTTTAAGAGATTTTGTCCTTTAGATAACTATTGATCAAATCGTCCTACTTTGCTTTCAGCCTAAATAAACTATCGAAATAAGTCCAAAAATACATCTTCATGATCATTCTAAGACAAAAATAAAATATAAGAGATACCTCTAGGAATAAGGGAGTTTAAGCATTTAATTAAGCCATGTGTGTAAGTGTTTGATTTGCTAACTTATAATAACAATGATCTCTTTTTTAAGCTTAGTTTGGGGAACGTGAAACGTGAGGGTGATAAATCTTCGCAGCACCAAAGCCCTAATGTAAGTCCTTGATCTCTTTGCAAGTTATTTCCATATAGCTATTTTCAAGTGAAAATGGTTTCCTATCCTTTTGTTTACTTTAAAGTTTGAATTTCTCTTAGTACTTTAATTTTTGTTTAGTAGTATTTTAATAAGGCCAAGGTTGATTGATTATGAGAAAAGTGTAAATTTGCTTTATCACTAAGCATTGCATGAGGGCATGGCAATGGTTAAGTGTAGGGGATTTGATAGGTGTGAAAACACCCATCCTTTTACCACTTACTTCTTGCTAAAACGAGACCAAAACGCGTATTTAATATCATTTGTTTGGAATTATACGTGGTTTTTGTGTTTGTTGTGTTTTCAGAGCTAACCGGATAAATATTGAAGAAAACATGGGATTGCACGGGTTTTATCAAAGAAAAAGACTCAAGACGAAGTCTATTGTCCAAGAGATGCAAAAGATTGGAAGTCAACGGACCTATTTGAAGATGTATCGAAGAAAAGGGCCAAATACAGAAGATTTATCTATGTCGAAGAACTCAAGTCTATTTAACGAGAGATTAAAAGACGAGTTGGAAATATTCACCGACAAATCTCAAATTCAAAGTCGGAAACGTTTATTTACTTAAGTGACGAGAAGACTAAGAAGAAAGAAGAAAAGAGGCCTAAAAACAAAGCCCATTCACAAGCCCACAAGAGACGCCTATAAATAGGACTTCACTTCACAAAGTTTAGATAGTTAGTTTTTTAGTCTAGTCTCATTTTTCTTTTTGTAGTTCTTAATCCTAGAGAGAGAAAGCTTAACTTTCTCTCACTAGAAAACTTTTAATTCTTGTTTTAAATTCTTGTTTTTAAATTTAATCTTAATCTTCATCTTGTCTTAATCTTCATCTTATTAATCTTTCTTGTTAATCTTAATCTTGTTTTCATCATCTTTTTATCAAGTTTTTATATAAAGTTCAAGTCTTTTTGATTTTTCGTGACTTTAAGTTGATGTTTTTATAAGTTTTGATCTTCTCCCTAGCTTATTGATAGCTTATTAGAGTTGTTCTTAGCTTATTGTCCTTGAAAAAGTGCTAAAAAGTTGCATATTTTCGTCATACATCTGGTTCCTATTTTTTAGGAACGTCTGATTCGATTTTGGAACTTTTCATAAAGTTGCGAAATTGAACTCTTCATAAGTTGCGAAATTGTACTTTTGTCTGATTCGATTTTGGAACTTTTCATAAAGTTGCGAAATTGAACTTTTCATAAGTTGCGAAATTGTACTTTTGTCTGATTCGATTTAGGAACTTTTCATAAAGTTGCGAAATTGAACTTTTCATAAGTTGCGAAATTGTTCCTTTTTCTATTGCGAAATCTTCATCTGGTTCATATTGCGAAATCTTCACGTCTGATTCGATTTTGGAATTCTTCACAAAGTTGCGAATTTGAATTCTCCATAAGTTGCGAAATTGTTCCTTTTTCTATTGCAAAATCTTCATCTGGTTCATATTGCGAAATCTTTCCATTTGAGCATTGCGAAATCTTGCACAAGTATTGCGAAATCATACTTTTAATTGCGGAATTATGTAATTTTAGCAATTGCGGATTTGTGTTACTTTCAAGTTGCGAATTTAATTCAGTTTTTTTTATTTAATTGCAAAATTAATTAGTTTTATTTAAAATTTGATTTTTGAATTTATTTTTCCCGCCAAATTTTCTTAGCTTATATTTACTCGTTCGTCTTAGTTTAATTTTCGAGTATTTAAATTTTCAAAGTTTTCATTTTAATTACGTTTTTAATTTCCATAAATTACACGCTTACCGAAATGTTCACTTTTACCAAGTGTTTTTCCAATTTTTAGTTTAATCTTTCTCGCTTAATTTTTATTTTAATTTCTCAACGACGCTCATTTATTTCTTTATTAGTAGAATAGAAAACCAAATCCCCTATTTGTCACCAAGAACAACTATTCCACTTTGAGCTGTGATCAATTCGAGAAGATTTCGAGATAAATCTTGAACCCCATGCAGAACACTAGTATCACCTACGTCTACTCAAAGTGCTATGTTATAACAATGTGAATCAACGCGCAACTTGAATCATACTCAGCAAGAACAGACAACAATGGCATCAAAAGAATGCTATAATCGCTAGCGTGACTTACAAATATCAACGCAAAAATCAGCGATCAACAATAGTCCATTTAATCACAGCCACAGTAGTACATATCACCAAGTATTGAAAATGTAATAGCAAACGAAGAGCAAACATCTTAGACACGATTTGAGCTTGAAATAATCTAGAACGAATACGACTACAAGACAAATCATCAACACCAAATAGATTCAGCAATCATAAACAACACAAAATGAGTCTCTCACCAAATCTATGAACTAATCGTCGACTGTTTAAAACAAGACCCACTAGCAGTCCTAATAGATCTATGACAACCACCTATTTAAGCAAACTAAAAGCACAGTTTACTAACAAAATAAAATAGCCTATCAAACCCATTACACGATCATTCTTCTAAATAGATACAATAATCAATAACCTAGCATAAACAACTATAATATAAAAATAACTCGTCAATCTCTCACTTAGATTACAGTAACAGAGGAAAAACCAATGAACAGTTGTCAAAGCAAAATAAGCAACCTATTTGAACAGGAACAACAGCTTATTATTAGAACGTACAAAACGAAAACTCAGTAGGCTCATATTAATCTTATCAGCAGTCGATACAAATGCAGTTTAGATCATTAAAACAGTCTTGAATAAATCATCTACATGTAATCAGTTAACAAATTCTACCCGAACACAATACATTCTAATACCATTCAAAATAAGTTTCATAAACTACATGCTACAAGAACATATAAAATTAAGCAAACAAACTTAAATCTGAATATTAAGCTAAACAGATTAACATTAACATTTTTTGTAAAAAGTAAACATGCTTAACCATTAATTGAAGATCCGTTGAAAAGAAGTCGCGCGCTGAGCGGACTTGAACTAAACGACACCCAAACACGATCGGAACACCATAATAAACATCACGAACCACAAATCGATGAATTACTATCAGATTACAATAATCAACAACTAATTAACCTGTTTTTAGACTTAACCAGTGGGATTAAGCTTATTCCCTATTTCACTATTAATCACTCACGTAAGCTATCGAATTAGCTTAAACGAGTAACACATAATTATAACGTCAGCTTTAAATATTAGATTGCAAACAGATAATAGGAAAAATTTAATGTGAAATTAAAACGAGACTAAAACTGAAATACGAGTTTCATTAAATCAAAGGAACATTACAACTTTTATAAAAGAAAAATACTATTCCTAAATTAAATCTAACATTATATTTCTAAAAAGAAGAAAAGGGATAATTACTGATTTTGCAAAAGGGGGTTTTATAGGACACCGAGAGGGGTGGGTTGTTGGTGATGATTCATTATGAGCCTTCGGATCATCTTTCCTTTTTTCTCTTTCTTGTTTGTTATCATCCAAGGGTTGAGATACACCCTTGTGCACACAGATTGCCACCGTGGCACAAGGTATGCTAGTTTCTTGCTGACTTGGCAAGCTTTGATTGGAACCTTCACTGAATGATAGTGATTCAACCAATAGGGATTTAGATGTGACGCAATGAAACGCCACGCTGTCACATAGTACTTGGTATCTCGTGGTTATCACATGTCTTCTTTCTTAATTTATTCTCTGATTATGCTGCGTGATTGTTACTCGCTTTCTGATTTGATAAAGCCCTAAAGATTAGGGTTCTTGAACTGCTACTTGTTTATCCCTCTTTTCCTTTATCTCGTTTTCTTTCTTTTCTTTATTTACTTTCTTTGTTTTGACTTCTTGACCAAAGAATGTTGACTCAAAAGTTTATATAAACTTTTCTCCACTGTTTGCTAAGTTGGGCTTTGAAACCCAAAATGAATACTAATTTTGTCACACTCTCATCCTTTTGGGCTGAAATGGACTTTGATTTCATAAAGTGTTCCATCCGTCCCATAACTTTGCCAAATGGGCCTTGGTCTTGGGCCTTTAACAAGCAAATTATCATTATAAATCACAAATGGGCTTTCAGGCCCATTTAACTCAAATGGGACCCACTTGGCCCAAATGTCCTCCATTAAGATAAAATCCGTTAAAACGAGCTTGATATTGGCCTTGTCGATCTTTTCTTCAAATTCGTGTCGGTTTTTTCCGGTATTTCGTGAACTTGGTACCTACACACATTAAAACAAGAAACAAACAAATACAAGGCCAATTTTATACAATTTAAGCATTTATTCATCGTTTTTAGATACTATTGATATGAGTAAATTCACTCATATCAAACTCCCCCTTGCTAAGCAATTGCCGTGTCCTCACACAATGATAAAATAAAACATCAACTACACTATTATTCAACTTTTGACTTTTTATTTTGAAAAGACATAATGTATTGCTTTCATTATTTGAAAAATAACTTTAAGGATCATAAAACTCAAATAGATTCATTATCCCCGACTTTTCACTTTTCCATGCCAAGTGTAAAAACAAGATCATTGTTATTATAAGTTAGCAAACTAACACGAACTCATGTGGGCCAATTATTCACTTAGACTCCCTTATTCCTAGTTGTATCTATTATATTTTATTGTTGTCTTGAATGATCACGAGGATGCATTGTTGACTTATTTCGATAATTTATTAGGCTGAAAATAAAGTGAACCATTTAATCAATAGTTAGCTAAAGGACAAAATCTTTTAAAACTGCTTCTCGGGCCCTCATAAAGTTCATATCTTGGCATAACTTGCTTCGCGATTTGAGACCTATCTCGGACCGATATTTGGCAGTGACTTAATACTTCAAACCTTGAGAGAGGTTCATGAAATAATGGTCTTCTCTTCATATAGGAATTTCTTCACTTGAAGTTTTGAGAGATTCATACTTGGACCACGACTTCTTCATTTTTCTCCAATCTTTATTTGGGATTTTGATATACAACGATCTGCCTCATTTTTGGACTTGGCTTCATTTATCCTCATACCTTGTTAGGGCCTTTTGGATAGACTTCTCCATGACTTTTGGGGAGTATTTGCTTTTCGTCGTGTGTCTCGATCCTTCATATTGATTTTTGATAAATGATTCTTCACATCACTTGAGATCTTTAGCAATAAAATATAGCCCTCATGTCTTGTTAGGACCTTTTTGGACTCGCCAATCTTCGCATCCCGCTTCAATAAGTTATGCCTTGGCTATGAACTCTAATCCATACCTAGCAACTTTTAAACGATCTTGGGCTAGAAGCTAAGTAACTTTTTAAATCGTTCAACCTTATTTATTGCAAATAAATTTATTAGCAAGTGATGGGAGAATAGGCTTATAATTAACTCACATAAATTCCCGAAAGAATACCAAACTTATAATTGGCTCTATCATCTCTTGTTCTCCATATTGTAAAATTTCAAAAATGTGAAATCAATGGATACTTAGCCTATCAAAGTTTTGGGTTTTCAAGTCATCTATAGGATCTTGCATCTTCTTATACTTTTTCAAGTTTTAGAATTTGCGTTTTAAAGTTCCCTTGATAGACGACTTTCTAGGATCAATTATAGGAGCTTGCGAAAAGTTCTTGTTCTTAACTCGTATGAATTAAGACCTTCGTGTTTTAAAGATCCCTATATAAAAGCCTAGCAAAACTTAATTCAAATACGTTAAGGAAAAGCTAAGGTTAAAAACCGAGTCGAGTCAAAAACTATTCTTATTTTCACAAACGGAAAGCCTACATTTGTGTCAAAAGCACTTATTTTATTTATTAAAACTCAAAAATAACACTAAAAATTTAAAATTTTATTGAAAAATGAGAAAAACAATTACGTTTGGACACGACAAGAGCAATTGCAAGCGATTATATCGATTGACTCCCCCATGCTAAAACCAAACATTGTCCTCAATGTTTCTTAGCTCAAGAGTAACACCCCCTTACTAAAATACGAAGAGTCTAATTCAAAATCCTAGCATGGAAAGAGCACGCAAATCTATAAGTCGTTTATTAATTATGCCTCAAGATAAAACGTTAGTCAATAAAAATCAAGGGATAAAGAGTGTGCCCCTTTTTGGCATTCAAAGAATGGAAGATCAAGTGGACCGGCAAAAACCGAACACGAGAGTCTTCAAATATAAGGTCATACCTAATATCACAACACAACAAATCACGAGCACGAGCTTAAAAGATCAAGCCTTATTAGTGTTAGAAAATAGAACGAAGATAGAATGTATGGGACTCCCCCACAAGGCACCTCGTTTTTGTTCACCGAGTCATGAGCTCGACTCGATCCCCACATTCAATGGTCCTTAGGGAAAATGGTGAAAAACGGCATATTATAATAAAATCCAATATAAATTACGATGCCGGGGTCAAAGATCTCATCCTCGTTGTCGGATGACAAACGAAAGGATAAAACTCCAACACAAATCTCCAACAAGAGATGGTGGTCACAACTAATGGTATGGATAAAGCATGCTCCCCGAGATAAATTCGCACCAAAAAGTCTTTCAATTATTGCATCGTTGAAAGGCCGAGATTTCCCCAGATAAACGATTCCGGGATCGAATACCTCGTCCTCGGTGGAGAAAGGAATGGACAACAAGGTGTCGTCCCCCCATGCTAATCCAAGATCATATAAAGCACATGGTAATGGTGGAATAAAAGTTTCATCCATAATGGAATCAACATTCTTTGCTTTAACGACCATTTCACCCTTAGGAATGTGATCAATAGGGTCAGGGTACTCAATATGAGACACATGAAAAACCCGCACATTAAGGTCAAAGTGGGTGGGAGGAGGACTTGGGACGAAATCATCATCAAGCAAATTCTCTAAAAAGAGAGCGTCCCCCTCCGGGTCGATATCATCAACACCCGGTGGTATCGAATCATGAGAAGCAAGAAAAGTGTCAATCTCCTCCATAAGCGGATCACTATCCTCAACGGGAATAGGAGATGGAGAGAAAGACTTTCTAATAGGCTTAGAATTTAAAGCCTTGATCCTAGAAATGAGAAGATAGACGTTTGATAACTTCTCACGAAGAATCACGTCTTCTACATCTAAATGAGTAAGTCCATCGGAGAACTTCTCAAGGATCAGAATAGTCAAATCAACCTCATTTCCCGGTGGAAATGGGTCTAAAGGAGCAAGTTCAAAAGTGAACCTCTCAAATATCGGATCACTATCATCCTCATTTCCCGGTGGAAATGGGTGAAGAAGAGTAGGTTCATCGGTAAACCCCTCAAAATCCGAGTCGTGAATATCATGTTTATAAGAAAGTTCATCGAAGAACTCCTCATTAGAAAATTCACTAGAAGTAGAATCATCCTCAAAATCTTCATTGACATCACAATTTTCATCATTAGGATTAAAGAGAATATCAAAGTGAATGGAAGAAGTCGAGTCATCACAATGTGGCAAATCACACATCTCATTGGAAATACCGTCAAACTCTCTTGGGTTTTGGACAAAAATAGTGCTAATATGCTCGTCCCCTTGCTAAGAGAATTTTCGGGTTCCACGATGGAAGAATCATAAATAGGAGTGGTGATGTCATGAGAGATTTCCTCATCATCTAGGATGGGAGAATCCTCGGGCTCAATAGCCGGCAAGATACGAATAGGAAGCACAATAGCACTAGACGAAGGATGTAGAGCAATAAGATCCCGCAAAGAAATAGAACTATCCTCGTCATCATCCAAAAGAAGAGAACGCTCGAGTTCGCGATTAGCAAGATATCTTTCTTCCTCTTGAATTTTTTCTTTCTTTCGAATTTCAATGCTTAATCCATTATAATCTTGCGAAAGTTGTCGAATCTTATGTTCACAATCTCGTTTAAATCCCTCATCAATTATTTCTCCATGAAATCGTCGACTGTTATTAATCTCTTGATTAATTTGTCTCTTTTCAAGCAACAAATCTTCAATACTTTTTTCAACAACTTCAACATTTCTTTGATTCATTATTTCAAATCGTTCAATTTCAAAAGAATATTGTGGAGATTGGTCAAAACCGGAAGGAATCGAATTATAGCAAGGACTAGGCTCATAAAAACTTTGATCCATCGGTTGACAACAAAAACTCTCGTGAGGACCTCCACAATACTCACAACAAAGATATTTTTGTGATACACTCGTCGAATCTTGTGGATAACAATTATCATTAAAGTTTTGATTGTAGCTCGGTTCTTGCTCGTAATTAAGCGAGAATCGATGCGAACAATCATCACCAAAATGAGAATCGTTTCCACAAAACTCACACGAGGGTGTCTCGTATGTGGGGTGTGGAGGTGGATTGAAATCGATAGAATTATTCGAAAAATTCGGATTTCCACATGAAGTAATCTCATTACAATAAGGACAAAATCCAACACGTATATCGTGACGTAAGTCATTTCCACAACGCTCACACGTGCACCACCGACATGGTAAAAAACCATATAACGGTTCTCCACACCCAACACAATCGACGAAGGAATTCATGGAAGAATTAAAATTTAGAGGGTGAGGAGAAAAAGAATTAAACATGATAGAGGATTAAGAAGATTATTTTTGGTATTTTTCATAAAAACGATACATACTATATAATAAGAAAATAACAAAACTTTCCGAGGACGGAAAGGTTCTTCAAATCAACGATCAACAAATCTCCACAAAGACGAATCGTACACAAGATCCCTGGCAGCGGCGCCAAAATTTTTGATGTGTGGAGATGTATATAGTGATAATTTGAGATTACGTTATAGGGTAAATTAGAAAATTACCTTTAGGAAAAAGTAATAGACTAATATTACCAATGACGAATTCAATTAAACACATGAGTGAGTCGAGTTTGTTGTACACGAAGATCTTATGAATTTGAGACGTTTTGTTTTGATTTGGACAATTGAATCGAATTGGCTTTCGGTTTTTAAACTACAATTTAAATCTACCAATTTTAAACTATTTAAAATTATCCTAAAGTGCATGAATCGTTTTCTATTAAAATCCTAAAGACAATTATTAAAAATTTCAACTTTTAAACTATTTTAAATTAATCTATTTAATTTAAAATTATTCAAAAATTATAAACTAATTAACCTAATAAAAATCTATTTAAAACTATTTTTATTTAAAACAAAATTTATTTAAAACTTATTTATCTAATAACAATTTGAATTTCTAAAGATAATAAAACTCTTTTTTTATTTGTATTATTTATTTTATTTTTATTTAATTTAAACTAATCATTAATGACAAATTAAAATAAACTATTTAATCAAAAGTAATTATATATATAACAAAATTAACGTAAAAAATGTTTTAATTAAATGACAGTTCAAAGTCAATGTATATTAATTACACTATTAAGAACTTGAACAAAAATGGTGGCCAGCCTAGCTGGTTAAGTCATACGACAGGTGAACAACAGGTCTCGAGCTCGAGACCTGTATAGGATAATTTTTAGAAAGAAGACTATGATTAAACCAGTAACCAAACGTTATAGCAGCAATACAAACTAATTTTAGCAGTAAAAATAAATAATACAGTGGAGAAAAAATTCAAATTACATCTATAAGCCTTAAGATAAACAAACAGTAGAGCAGATGAAAAGTCAAGGCAACAAGTATAATAACTGGTAACTAAAGATACAGTAGATCAGCATTTAGAAACTCAGCTTAAACTAAAATCATTCATACAGTAATAATAGTCACTCCAAACACACTTGAATAATTGATAGAACAACAACTTAGAAAAGACAGATAAACATCAAATTCAGCAACCATACTGCAACTATCTAAAAACAGTTGAACACATCACAATTTGGTCATCAAAACAATTAAACATACAATGATAAATCTATAACTTAAACAACAATGATCATATCCGACGCACTTGAGGATTCAAATATGTAAACAGTAAGCTAAAAACAAAATTATATGAATCTTCTCAAAGTAACAGTACAATCTGCCAAACAGAACCACAAAAACAAACAGCAATAAAGAAATTCAGGTTAAACTACAATACAGTTATCTAAATTGGAAATCTACAGTTCATAATTACAACAGTAAAAAGACCCAAACACCCCCAGTTCTAGCTAGAAATATCAGTCGAATTACAAATCAAACAGAAATACCTACGTCTACTCAAAGTGCTATGTTATAACAATGTGAATCAACGCGCAACTTGAATCATACTCAGCAAGAACAGACAACAATGGCATCAAAAGAATGCTATAATCGCTAGCGTGACTTACAAATATCAGCGCAAAAATCAGCGATCAACAATAGTCCATTTAATCACAGCCACAGTAGTACATATCACCAAGTATTGAAAATGTAATAGCAAACGAAGAGCAAACAACTTAGACACGATTTGAGCTTGAAATAATCTAGAACGAATACGACTACAAGACAAATCATCAACACCAAACAGATTCAGCAATCATAAACAACACAAAATGAGTCTCTCACCAAATCTATGAACTAATAGTCGACTGTTTAAAACAAGACCCACTAGCAGTCCTAATAGATCTATGACAGCCACCTATTTAAGCAAACTAAAAGCACAGTTTACTAACAAAATAAAATAGCCTACCAAACCCATTACACGATCATTCTTCTAAATAGATACAATAATCAATAACCTAGCACAAACAACTATAATATAAAAATAACTCGTCAATCTCTCACTTAGATTACAGTAACAGAGGAAAAACCAATGAACAGTTGTCAAAGCAAAATAAGCAACCTATTTGAACAGGAACAACAGCTTATTATTAGAACGTACAAAACAAAAACTCAGTAGGCTCATATTAATCTTATCAGCAGTCGATACAAATGCAGTTTAGATCATTAAAACAGTCTTGAATAAATCATCTACATGTAATCAGTTAACAAATTCTACCCGAACATAATACATTCTAATACCATTCAAAATAAGTTTCATAAACTACATGCTATAAGAACAGATAAAATTAAGCAAACAAACTTAAATCTGAATATTAAGCTAAACAGATTAACATTAACAAATTTGAAAAAAGTAAACATGCTTAACCATTATTTGAAGATCCGTTGAGAAGAAGTCGCGCGCTGAGCAGACTTGAACTAAACGACACCCAAACACGATCGGAACACCATAATAAACATCACGAACCACAAATCGATGAATTACTGTCAGATTACAATAATCAACAACTAATTAACCTGTTTTTAGACTTAACCAGTGGGATTAAGCTTATTCCCTATTTCACTCTTAATCACTCACGTAAGCTATCGAATTAGCTTAAACGAGTAACATATAATTATAACGTCAGCTTTAAATATTAGATTGCAAACAGATAATAGGAAAAATTTAATGTGAAATTAAAACGAGACTAAAACTAAAATACGAGTTTCATTAAATCTAAGGAACATTACAACTTTTATAAAAGAAAAATACAATTCCTAAATTAAAACTAACATTATAATTCTAAAAAGAAGAAAAGGGATAATTACTGATTTTGCAAAAGGGGGTTTTATAGGACACCGAGAGGGGTGGGTTGTTGGTGCATTCTGAGCCTTCGGATCATCTTTCCTTTTTTCTCTTTCTTGTTTGTTATCATCCAAGGGTTGAGATACACCCTTGTGCACACGGATTGCCACCGTGGCACAAGGTGTGCTAGTTTCTTGCTGACTCGGTAAGCTTTGATTGGAACCTTCACTGAATGATAGTGATTCAACCAATAGGGATTTAGATGTGACACAATGAAACGCCACTCTGTCACATAGTACTTGGTATCTCGTGGTTATCACGCGTCTTCTTTCTTCATTTATTCTCTGATTATGCTGCGTGATTGTTAGTCGCTTTCTGATTTGATAAGCCCTAAAGATTAGGGTTCTTGAACTGCTACTTGTTTATCCCTCTTTTCCTTGATCTCGTTTTCTTTCTTTTCTTTATTTACTTTCTTTGTTTTGACTTCTTGACCAAAGAACGTTGACTCAAAAGTTTATATAAACTTTTCTCCACTGTTTGCTAAGTTGGGCTTTGTAACCCAAAATGAATACTAATTTTGTCACACTCTCATCCTTTTGGGCTGAAATGGACTTTGAATTCATAAAGTGTTCCATCCGTCCCATAACTTTGCCAAATGGGCCTTGGTCTTGGGCCTTTAACAAGCAAATTATCATTATAAATCACATATGGGCTTTCAGGCCCATTTAACTCAAATGGGACCCACTTGGCCAAAATGTCCTCCATTAAAATAAAATCCGTTAAAACGAGCTTGATATTGGCCTTGTCGGTCTTTTCTTCAAATTCGTGTCGGTTTTTGCCGGTTTTTCGTGAACTTGGTACCTACACACATTAAAACAAGAAACAAACAAATACAAGGCCAATTTTATACAATTTAAGCATTTATTCATCGTTTTTAGATACTATTGATATGAGTAAAATCACTCATATCAGTATTGATCTAGATACTGTGTGTGCATACATTGCTTCATTGCCCAATGGTTCAGTGATTACATATGAGGACTTTGAGCAAATTAGTGATGAGCATTTGGAGGATATGGACATAAAGTGGAATATGGCTCTTGCAAGCATAAGGGCAAATAGATGGAATCGAAGATTTAAGAAGAAGATGACTTTTAATGCTAAGGACACTGCTGGATTTGATAAATCCAAGGTTGAGTGTTATAACTGTTATCGAATGGGACACTTTATGAGAGAATGCAGATCTCCAAGAAGATCTGATGCTGGAAAACCCTCAAGCAAAATCATCAAGGCTCAGGATTCCAAAGCTATGGTTGCTATGCAAGACATTGATGGTGTTGGCTGGGATTGGAGATATTTGGCCAAGGATGAGGAAGAAAACAAAGCTCTGGTTGCAGAAAAGGAAGAAGAGGAGCATGTTCACTATGCTCTCATGGCACACTCTTCATCTTCTTCAGACAATGAGGTATATGCTGATGCATTTTGTAGTAAGGGTCGTCGCCTAAATACTGAAAAGCTTAACAAAGAAGTCTTAAAATTAACAACAGATGTCGTTAATGAAAGATGCACTTTATCTATTTTTCAACTTGCTCTTGCTCAAACTGAAAAGACTGTAGCTGAGTGTAAGAAAATGGAGTTTGACCTAAAAGATCAAATCAATATTTTAACTCATGATTTAAATGCTAGTATTGAGGTTAGAAACATCATGGAGAGCCAATGGTGCTTTACATGCTAAGTTAGATGAGGCTATAAAAAACAAAGATAATGTAGATCTTAAAATTTAAAGATTTGATAAAGCTTCACAAACCCTAGAAAAATGTGTTAGTGAACAAAGAGATTCTAGGGATATGACTGGGATTGGGATGAAAGAGTATGCTGGTGTTCCACCACCTACTGGGAACTTCTATGGTGTCCTTAGAAAGGACTTGTCTTAGACTGGTATACCAGAACTCCAAGAAGAGGAATTTATTTCTCCATCAAGAGTTCTAACCCCAGTAGAGGAATATAAGCAGAAGTTGACTGATTTAGATCAATGGAAGAAAGCCAACCCTACCTTGTTTGTTAAGGGTGGCATGCTTAGTGACAACCCAAATGAGTCTACACCCATCAAAGTAACCAATCCTACTACTGGCAAGACTGTTGACCTTGGCTTAAACGTTGATAGAAAACCTAGTATTAAATATGCAGAAATGTATAGAAAACCTAGGTCACCGAAAAGTCAAATTAGTGATAATGGGACAGGCTTCTTTTCTTCTAGACCTAGAGCTATGTCTAGAAAAGCCTGTTATACTTGTGGAAGTTTTTCACATTTAGCTTATAAGTGTGTCAATGCTTCAAAGGTCAACGCTGATAAAAAGTCAAACACTGTCAAACCCAAATATTTTGTCCAGCAAAGGCCACAAATTGTTAGACCAGCCCCATTCTTTTCTAAAGGGTCTAATACTTATGGACAAAGACCTTTTCAGAAGACCAATACATGGTCTAACAGACAATGGGTTCCTGTAGCAAACCCTAGGTTCAATGCTGACAAGGGTAATTTCAACGTTGACAAGAACAAATTAAACGCTGACAGGAACGTTGCCAAACCAAGTAATGGAAAAGGGAATGATTCGGGTATAAGGGAATGATTCCTTAAAAATTCTTTTGATAAAACATTTGTCAAAGCATATTTGCACTTTCTTTTTGGTAAAACCCAAAGTCTTAAATGGCTCTAATTTTTGAAGAGTCAATATATTCCATTATCTATCAATCACACGGTCAAATAATATAAAGGATTAAGTCTTTGTTGGGAATAAATTAAGGCCAGATCACTTGAACGCTGACAAGAACAACTCAAGTGTTGACAAGAGCAAAGTGAGCGTTGATAGCATAAGCGTTGACAAGTTAAAGTCAAGCGTTGACAGATTGAAGACAAGCACTGATGGAAGATGTGAGCTACACGTTTATTATATTCTAGAATACTTCTAGTAAAGATAAGCTCGACATTGTATTTTCTATTATTATCTTTACCTAGAATAGTTGATTCGTAGCTTATTATACAAGACTTCTTAATCTATAAAAGAAGGTCTTTTAGGTTAATGTTTAATATAAGTTTTCATAAGTATTCGCAAGTTAAACCTCTTTCATTGTAATCAAGTTCGTTTATTCTAATACAAGTGAAAGTTTGTTTAACATCTTTGTGTTTTAGATCAAGTGTTAATTCCGCATAACACTTTGTTACTTTATTCATAAGCAAAGGTTTCTCTACGTGTAGTACTTGATCTAATCTCGTATACACAAAGCTTAATCGATCTAAGTTTGGGATCAACAAGTGGTATCAGAGCTTGTTGAGAAACTTTTGATCTTTAAGTAACGCAAAGAACCCTAAAACAAGACCAAAACTCTAATTTTACTGGTGTTTCTATGACATGCAACAGGTTTCATTATATTTTAAAAGCAATGTCAACACCAATTGGGGTTAACTGGGAATTTCATTCTAAAAGGGATGAAAATGGGGTTGTTATGAGAACCAAGTCTGTTCTTGTTGAACAACCAAATGAATCCAAGTCTTCCAAGGCTTGGGTTCCCAAAGAAAACTAATGTGTTTTCTTTATGTGCAGGGCATTCAGAAGAAGATCAATGATTATGGATATTGGGATAGTGGATGCTCAAGGCACATGACAGGAAAGGAAGACTATTTGACAAACTTCACTCCTATTCAGGATGGTGATAAGGTATACTTTGGAGGGGGCTACGGCACCATCACTGGAAAAGGAACCCTTGTCACCAACAACCTACGGTTTGAGAATGTCTTCTTGGTAAAAGAACTGGATTATAATTTGTTTAGTGTATCACAAGTGTGTGATAACAAAAATAAGGTTCTTTTCACAGATACTGAGTGCTTGGTGTTAAGCAAAGATTATAAGCTCCCTGAGGAAAAATACATAGATTTTAGAACACCAAGGCATAAAGACATATATAATGTGAATCTTAATGGAATTAAGGTAAATAATAAAATGATGTCATGTCTTTATGCTAAAGCCTCAGTAGATGAAAGCAATCTTTGGCACAGGAGATTAGGGCACATAAACTTTAAGAATATTAATAGACTTGTGAGGCTTGGTTTAGTTGATGGTTTGCCTGAAAAAGCTTTCCATAATGACCACACTTGTGTTGCATGTCTTAAGGGCAAGCAGCACAAGGTCTCATTCAGGTCTAAACAGGTGCACTCTAGTTCTAAACCACTTCACTTATTGCATATGGACCTCTTTGGTCCAACTAATATAGAAAGCTTGAAGGGTAAATAATATTGTTTTGTTATCACTGATGATTTTTCCAGGTTTACATGGACTTTCTTTTTAGCCAAGAAAAGTGAAACTGCCCAAAGTCTGATTAATTTCATTACCCAGATTGAAAAGAAGAATGGTAATGAGGTCAAAATTATTAGAAGTGACAATGGGGGTGAGTTTAGAAATCAGTTGTTAGATGATTTTTGTGCCAAGAAAGGGATTACTAGGCAGTTTAGCATAGCTAGAACCCCACAGCAAAATGGGGTTGCTGAAAGGAAGAATAGAACCCTTATTGAAGCAGCCAGAACCATGTTGGCTGATGCCCACTTTCCTATAGCCTTTTGGGCTGAAGCTGTTAACACAGCTTGTTATGTTCAAAATAGGGCATTGGTCAACAAAATACATAATAAAACACCTTATGAATTACTTTGGGGAAGGAAGCCAAATATTGGCTTTCTCAAGCCCTTTGGTTGTCATGTAGTTGTTTTAGAAACTAGTGAGGCCCTAGGCAAATTTGATTCAAAAGGTGATGAAGGCTACTTCATGGGTTATTCAGTGCAGAGCAAAGGATATAGGGTTTACATTAAAAAGGAAAAACGCATACTTGAAAAAGTACATGTTAGGTTTTTAGAGAGTAAACCTAGTGATCCTGAAAGTGGTCCAAATTGGTTGTTTGACTTAGAACCTTTATCTAGAGCTTTAAATTATATGCCTGTTACTGATCCAGACATTGTGAAGGTAACTTCAAGTGTTTTGGAAAAGAGAATTGGTAATGTTTCAGGTATACAGGTTGCTAAGGAGGATGGACCACCAGCAGTTACATCATCTCCCACACAAGAATATGTTACACTTCCTATATGGACAGATGAGTATTATGCTGCTGCTGCTGCTGCTAGAAAAGATAATGGTGGTTTTCAAATACCACCAAATACAAACATGCATACTTCTTCAGGCGCTGACAAAGGGAAATCAAGCGCTGACAAGAGCAATTCAGACGCTGATGGATCAGACGCTGACACCAACAGTTCAAGCGTTGTTAGCCCAAGCGCTGACAAACAAGGTTCAGAGTTTGATGACACCTTTGCACATCTTTTCTCTTCCTATTTTGAACAGGGTGGACCTTCCAATGTTCATGAAGAGATTTCTGTTGATCAAGGAGAGTCTGAGGAAGAAGATATTGGCAACATGGAGCGTGAAGTTGAGGACACTAGACTTTTTGAAGGAGGAGTTCTCACTTCCACAGCAAAGGATCACCCCACATCTCAGATCATTGGTGATGTTATGGCTCCAGTTCAGACAAGAAGATCCCATCAAAGTCTTGGTGGATTTATTGCCAATATACACAAGAAGGTCGATACCCCTCTTGTACAAGCATGTTTGTTTGCCTGTTTTCTGTCACAGGAAGAACCCAAGAAAATTTTTGATGCTCTCAAAGAACCTAGTTGGGTGGAAGCAATGCAGGATGAGCTTCACCAATTTGCTATACAAGATGTTTGGGAGCTGGTTGATTGTCCTAGATATGTGAGACCAATTGGGACAAGATGGGTTCTAAGAAACAAGAAAGATGAAAGAGGCATTGTGGTCAGAAACAAGGCACGTTTGGTAGCTCAGGGATATACACAAGAGGAAGGAATTGATTATGAAGAAGTTTTTGCACCAGTTGCAAGAATTGAAGCTATAAGAATTTTTCTAGCTTATGCCTCTTGTATGAACTTCACTGTTTATCAAATGGATGTGAAGAGTGCTTTCCTCTATGGAACAATTGTTGAGGAAGTATATGTCATGCAACCTCCTGGTTTTGAAGATCCTGAAAATCCAGACAAGGTTTATAGAGTGAAGAAAGCTATGTATGGACTTCATCAAGCCCCTAGAGCATGGTATGGTACCTTGTCTACATATTTAGTGGACAATGGATTCAAGAGGGGCAACATAGATCATACACTATTCACAAAGAAGAAAGGAAAACATGTGTTGCTTGTGCAGGTCTATGTTGATGACATCATTTTTGGGTCTACTGATCCAAAAATGAGTGAGGACTTTTCCAAGCTCATGACAGATAAATTCAAGATGAGTGCAATGGGTGAGATGAACTTCTTTCTAGGTTTACAAGTTCAGCAGAAAGAAGATGGTATCTTCATCTCCCAAGACAAGTATGTAGCTGAAATCTTGAAGAAATATGGTTTTTCTCCACATGAAAAGGATGCTTCCACTCTTATGGATAGGGAACACCCTTGGGGAAAAATTGGAGCTGGAAAGGATGTGGATGTTAGGCACTATAGATCAATGATTGGTTCATTGATGTATCTTACAGCCTCAAGACCTGACATCATGTTTGCTGTGTGTGCATGTGCACGCCATCAAGTGACTCCCAAAGAATGTCACCTATTTGCTATGAAAAGAATTTTTAGGTACCTAAGATGTTATCCAGATCTTGGCTTGTGGTACCCAAAAGATTCTCCATTAGATCTTATTGCATATTCAGACAGTGACTATGGTGGTGACAAGTTTGATAGAAAATCCACAACTGGTGGATGCCAATTTATTGGGAGTAGATTGATATCTTGGCAATGCAAGAAACAAACAGTGGTGGCAAACTCTACAACTGAAGCAGAATATGTTGCTGCAGCTGCTTGTTGTGGACAAGTCTTATGGATTCAGAACCAGCTGTTGGATTATGGGTATAATTTTATGCATACCAAGATTTTTGTAGACAATAACAGTACTTTATGCATTATTAAAAATCCTGTACATCATTCTAAAACCAAACACATAGAAATTAGACATCATTTTATAAGAGATTGCTTTGAGAAAGGTTTAATACAACCAGATAGGGTAGCCACAGAAGATAATGTGGCTGATTTATTAACTAAACCTTTTGATGCTGGACGATTTCAATATTTGGTAACAAATATTGGAATGGTTAATCTCACTTAATATGTGTTTTGGAACCTTTTTGTAAAAGTATGTACAGGATAATGCATTGTTATTTGTCTTTGTGATGATTTAGATTTTCCACTTTATTTTTCTAACACTGACAAAGGTAAATGTAACGCTGTCAAGTGTTATTTTGCCGTTGTTAGAGATATTATTGTCTAACACTGACAAGAGTTCCTTCAACGCTGTTAAGTGTTGTCGGGACGCTGTCAGCAACAAATGTTAGTTTTGTGGTTTTCAATCTAAATGTGTAGGTGGTGGTAGCTTTATGCCATTGGATACAGAGTTGCTTATGGATCTTTGAAGAGCTATTTGGACATGTTTTTGTTTATGGATGATGGTTGGAATATTTATATTCCTATCTTGACATAAATTTTTAATGTTCATATATATATTTTGAGAACTCATGTATCATAGTTTGAGGGGAGGTTTTAGGAACCTTTAGGATTTTTGGGTATCCATATGATACTCTTATCACAATTCTAGATTGTGTCCACAGGTGAGTATGGGTTAGTTTTACTAAACCATGAGGCACTGTAGCATGCATAGTATATCAACTTTGCATGCTGCCAAGACATTTTTGGCCTAGAATTGGTTGTGGTCTGTTGGGAGACTTGGGAATCTTTTTGATATGGGTTTTACCTGGGAGTAACAAGGATTTTATAAGGTAACTTGGTTGTTAAGAATTTTGGTTAGCAAGGGACACTAGAGGACTGTTATGTCTATCTTGCTTATGCAAGTGTGCATAACTGGACAGTGCTTGCCGCCCTATGATAATTATCAGCTTTTGGTTATCTTCTCTAGGATAAATTACTTGTTAAGGTGATTTTTCACTTTTTAAAACAATTTTATTTTTGGACGCTGACAAGATTTTTCCAAGCGTTGTTGTGACCAAAATGGACGCTGACATGGCTTTAGGCGAACGTTGACAAGATTATAGCCGTTGGGCGTTGATGGGTTATATTTGACCGTTGACAATCAATGGGACCTACCCAGTTGTTACTTTTTGACATATTTTCAAGCCGTAATTTTAGGAGTTGTTACTTTCATTAAATGCATGAGATAACTTATCACTTTTTCAATATTTTCATGATTAGTTTTTGAAAATCTTTGCCTATTTTTGGGCCAATCACATGCATTCATCCACTCCTATAAATTTGGCTCCTATTTTTAAACAGGGTATCTATAATTCTTGTCTAACAACTTTTCTCTTATCAACCTTCATCTTTTATACTTCAAATTAACAGCTTTCATCAATGGCACCAAGATTTAACTCAGCAGAATTGGATTTGGGGTTCAAGTCTCAACACAACATGATTGCTTATCTTGTTGCTGATAATACTTTGTTTCCTCAATACACACAGATGGTGGAGTATTTGAACGCATCCCCATTAAGGTATGCTCTTTCTCATGCGCCACTCATTCCAGTCACACACATTAAACAGTTTTGGAACACTGTTAGTTCCTCAACAGTTAATGGAGTGACCACATTAACTTCTATTGTTCATGGGAGATCTTGGGTGGTTACTGAGGCCTTGGTACGCCAGGCCTTGCATCTTAATGATGCTGATGGTATAACCATTCTTCCCATATCTGAAATAGAACAAGGGCTTAGGGCTTTGGGATACCCTATTCCTGATGAAGGTACTCTTAATAAGTACCATAAGCAGGAATTTCCCCTAGCCTGTAAGTACCTCATTCACATTCTTCTTCAATGTTTGAGTCCCAAATGTACTGCACACAATGAGATCAATAGATCCATTGCAACTGCTATTGTGTGTATTGCAACAGGGCAAAAATATAACTGGTCTAAAATGATTTTTGAAGGAATGTGTAAAAACAAGGGGACTAAAATGACTTTAGCTTATCCCCGTTTTCTGCAAATGATTTTTGATGCTCAAAGATATTGTTCAAGGGATCACAATGATTTTTATAAAATCCCTGAACAAAAGAAAGCTATTTTTACCAAGATGAACTCACCACCTCATAGAGACCTACCTTTAACCCCAGCCATGCTTGCTGTTATTGCAGCAGCACAACCCCAACCCCAACCAGACCCCCAACCTCATATTGACCCTCACCCACAACTTGAACCTATCCCTGAACCTTTACCTTCACCTGACCAAATGCAAATAGACCAAAATCCCTTTGACGCTGACACGTCTAATGTGGGCGTTGATGTGCCTATTTCCACCGCTGACACCCAACCATCACAATCCCAAACACCCCTTAAACAACCCACATCTACACCTTCTACTACACCATCTTCCACACCACCTGAATATAGGTTGTTTAAACGCCAAAGGACTGCTGGAGTGTTCTCCTCTGGTGGTCCTAGCCATGAAGCAGAGAGAACCACCACCACAAGTGTGGCTGGTGACCTGGATGAGGCTGGGACTATTGGTTCTGGCTTAGCAGCTGGCCAAGGCAGTCCCACCATCATTAAGTCCTCATCCATGCCCAATGAACCTGACTTGGGAGGTCAAATCCCCATTTTGGAAGAGGGCAGACTGGAACCAATGACGCTTTTGGAATTGACGGCTGTCTGCATTAGCTTGCAAAAGCAGAATGCAGACTTAGTACAAATTGTCAGTAACCAAGGCCTTGAACTCAAGGAATTGAGGGAGAGGATTGTTGTTTTGGAGAGTGCTCATTCAAAGGGAGGTATGGAGGAGTCTTCCAAAGGGGAGGAAGATCAAAGAAATCTGAGTGATAAGAGCAGTCAAGATGGACAATCATTGGATGTTGCTGAAGCTCTTACTACTTTGAAGGAACAAACAGGTTTTGATACGTCCTTGATCTCTCCAACCAATTTAAATTTATCCTTTACAGATATGTTGAGAGAGGTTACACAAGGCGCTGAGGGAAAATATTTGAGCGTTGACAAGACAAGTTTGGACGCTGAGAGATGTATTTTGGGCGCTGATAGAGGAAATTTGGGCGTTGACAGATCTGCATATGGAGGTGATGTATTCCAGTCATCATCTATCATCAAAGATGTTCCTACTCAGGTATTATCATCTACTCTACCAACAATTGCACCAACAGATAAGGGTAAGGGTAAGTTGGTAGAAGAAATTGTTCCAAAGAATGCAGCTCAGGTTGAATTTGATAGAAGATTGGCTGAGCAAATGATGGAACAAGGTGAAAAGGAAAAGTCACCATTTGTTGTGACTTCTGAAGAAGAAAGTGATGGAGCTAGCTCAGATTCAAGTGTAATGATTGTTGAACCAGAAAGACTTGAGTATGGTGATGAGCTTGCTAGAGAAAAGCTGAGAGATTTAAAGTTGCAGATTGATTTTGATATGCCAGAGGTAGTTCAGATGTACAATTCTTGGGAAGAAAGCTGTATGGATAATCCAGATTTGACCATTTCAGATCAGATATGGGGTTTGGAAATTCTTCTTAGATTTCAGAAGGATTGTAAGGTGATTTTGAAGCACAAGGCAAGCAACATTCTCTCTGAGTTGAAAAGGGATAGAAGGAAGCTCTACTTTATGTTGCTCAAATGTCATGGAGTTGGATGGACACATCAGAAGCTGAAGGCTTTGACATTTGATGAGTTGGAACATAGGGCTTATCCTATTTGGGTGAAAGTGCAGGAAGAAAACACTTTCAGACTTCTTTCAGATGAAAGAAAGGAGCAACTTGCAGAGGAGATGGAAATCAAGAGAGCTATGATAGTTCCCAGACCAGTAAAGAAGGGATTTGTACTTGAGTTTCCAAAAGATATGAATCAACTATATCCAAGTGAAGCAATTATTAGAAAGAGCCTCAAGCTCTCCCCATTAGAAGCTTCAGATATGGTGCATGTGTTACCACTAGATTCCAGGAATCCAATTGTAAGTTATGATGAAGATGAATGTGGATTCTGGAAAATTGGAAGATTTGGCAAGGAGGTACACACTTTTACCACTCTCATATCTTTATTTGCAAGTTGTGATAGAGAAGACTTGGTGGACCTTTGGAGGTTTCTAGAGACCAAGTATGAGGCTGAAGCACCAACTTCAGTCAATGGAATAAAACTTTGGACCACATTCAAAAGAATGTGTGGGACAAAAGAAGAAGATCCTGAAATATGGAAGGATCTTGAAGATGACCTCAGTGGTCTTCAATGGAGGTTATATTCAGCTGCTGGTGTATACCATTTGAGTTCTACAAAGTTTGCTGAGTATTTACTTGTAGATGCTCAGTATTTCATATCCAAGGCTGTTTTGGAAAAGATGAAGGACACCCAGTTGGAGATAGACTATACAAGTGACGTGGCAAAGAATTTGATCAGATTTATTTATTACCAATATGATAAGGTTTGTCAGACTCCTCCAAGTTCTTAATGTTTATTCAGAAACTTGATCATAAGAGTGGATATCAAGTTTAGGGGAGGATTGTTGGGAATAAATTAAGGCCAGATCACTTGAACGCTGACAAGAACAACTCAAGCGTTGACAAGAGCAAAGTGAGCGCTGATAGCATAAGCGTTGACAAGTTAAAGTCAAGCGTTGACAGATTGAAGACAAGCACTGATGGAAGATGTGAGCTACACGTTTATTATATTCTAGAATACTTCTAGTAAAGATAAGCTCGACATTGTATTTTCTATTATTATCTTTACCTAGAATAGTTGATTCGTAGCTTATTATACAAGACTTCTTAATCTATAAAAGAAGGTCTTTTAGGTTAATGTTTAATATAAGTTTTCATAAGTATTCGCAAGTTAAACCTCTTTCATTGTAATCAAGTTCGTTTATTCTAATACAAGTGAAAGTTTGTTTAACATCTTTGTGTTTTAGATCAAGTGTTAATTCCGCATAACACTTTGTTACTTTATTCATAAGCAAAGGTTTCTCTACGTGTAGTACTTGATCTAATCTCGTATACACAAAGCTTAATCGATCTAAGTTTGGGATCAACAGTCTTTAATCACATGTTAATTTTTCAAGGTACATGTTTTCACTACTCGGCCAATTCAGGGCAGTCTATAAATAATTATTAACCCCTTCTTATTCTTATAAACAAACAAATGGTCCTTAATGATCACAAGCATGAATTTATCAAATCACAGCGCCTACACACGTGATTCACCAAATTTATGGATGCTACATGTGTATTGGTCAATCCAAACAACATCACGTGAAACTCATAATGTTCATTACAAGTTCTGGATGTAATGATTGGATTAGATAATCTTCTTCGCGGACGTGAAGTTGATGATAACCATGCCGTGGATCAAATCTTGAATATACGCTAGAACCTTGTAAATGATCGAACAAATCTATCATCTTGGGTAGTGGATATATATTTTGATCATCAATTTACCTAGTTCACGGTAATTCAACAAATATAAGGAATGATAACATCATAGCTCTTCATGATGACGAGCTCGGTAGAATAAAAGCTTTTTCCGACAACTCTCTCATTTGTACGGTAATTCTTTTAATTCATATGGTGCTAACGTACAATGCACATGCCACAGGTGCAGCACCGGGAATATAATCAATACCAATTCAACCTGCCGTAATGGCGAAATTCTAGGTAATTCACCAACAATTACCCCTTAAAGTTTCAAATAACATAAACATCTTTTAATAAATTTACTTTAAGTTCTTTCTAGATTACAATATCTATGACTAGTTCACAACCATTAACGGTATACTTTCCAGTCTAAATACAGGATATGGTCATCCATCAAGAATTATTTAGATCACTTTTGATAATCAACATCTTATCTTTTAGGGGATTTCTACTCGAGTTCCCATCAATTAAGACAATGACATTATGTCATAATCAATCAATCCATTCTACTGGCACTATCAACTTTCCAGTTTTGTTATCGTTGATAAGATGTCAAATTCAAAAGACTAATAATAACTCATAATCCTTCACAAATTCAAGGATATCTGGAGACATATCTAACCTTAAAAAGAGTAAAGTTAACGTATAATCTACGCGAGAGAATTTCAAATCAGATACAGACGAAAACATTAACGAATATGAGTATATCCCATGTTTTCATTTTGAGTACGCATTCGAAGGCTCCTCAGATCGTTACCCAGGTCATTCAAATGAAATCAAATCAAAATAAATGATAGGAATGTCGATACATCCAGTCGGGTATCAACACTCGGTAATCAGATACTTTTCCTAAGAATCTCACTACGAAAGAATTGGACAAGAGGGGATATCAATTGTCAATTAAGACAATATCCACCGATGAGTAAATTCGACTTAGAAGAATAAATGGTACGGGCACATATGTAGGTGTCTCTAACATTATGTCCCTATTTTTCACTTCTTGCACATCTCATAAAATTTAATCTTTCACAATCTTCAAAGAAAATTTAGTGTGTATTAATAATTTCATGGTGACTACTAATCAGCCTTGCATGGTTCCTTCCAAATTGTATGTAGGCGCGCAACTATATACAATTTCAAGATTAATGATGCAATACTTAGTTCGTCAAAACTTTGTCATCATGTTTAAAATATTTATATTAATGCTTAATTCAAAATGAATTTACAGATATGTTCTTTATCATGGAAACAATTATGTTTTCCAAAGTGTTTCATAAACAACTTTATTTCGATAACGATTACTTATAAATCTCACTTTGAATAATCCTTATAGTGATGGAAATTCAATTTATTCTCAAGGACTACTGTTTTAACTTATAAAAACAATGAGTGATCTGCAAAGGAGTGATGAAGAGTTGTTCACCAAGAACTAACTATAATATAATAGAAAGGAGCTTAGCCAATTAATCATGAGGTTCATCACCTCGATGGCACTCAAAAAGAATAATCCACAACGTAACTCGAATCGAGATGAGTACTTGTTCAATGGTTGCATCACTAATGCGAACATTAGGAAGAAAAGTAAAAGATAGATAACATCGATATATGTAGGATTTAGCAATCAAAGGTAGTCTTTTCATTAATCACAAACAAGTCAAAATTATACCGTAACACATTACGTGTCACTATGTCATACAATTCCAAGAACTCATCCTACCAACTGATGTCTCAGTTAAGTTAGGGTTTTTTTTAAAAGATACCACAACGACTACTAATCTACAAGAGTCATTAGGTATTCCACCTGTCCCGGAAGATCCATCGGTCCCAATTCAGAAGAAGATTTCTTCAATTTATTTCTTGGACACTGGGCATCCTCGTTAGTGGACAATGGCCTAGGAACAACCCATAACACGAATTAACAATCAATTAAAACCTTATAATTCAATCACAGGACTTAACGACTTCCTCTTAACAATTTCTTATTCCATACGAGTTAAATTTTACTTTATACAAGTTTTAATCAACTTATACTCAATGCGACATCCCACCTCATTCTCCAATATTTTCAACTTTATTCTTAAACCTTAATAGGGCAATAAAAGCTCGATATGAACAACACTTAATTTCCAATCCTATAGCTCTTACAACAATAGTTATCAAATGAGTCACTAGTATGAAATGACTCACACATTCAATTAGACTTCTCGGAAAGGTACTAGTGGCATGAGGCTTTTGGGTAATGGTTCCAATGACAGCCTCAAGTGCAACATTCACCCTTTCGATTTCAAATTTAAGAATTGGGTGACAACGAATCAGATGACACTTTCTAGGTGGTAACATTTTGTCAAACTCCACTCTATAAGGAAAAATCGTCATGACATCGATATCATATTTAATCTCGCCAATTCTTCTTCAATATCACAATCAACTAATATCTACATTTCTAAGAATATCAACCATTTTGTTGGGATCATAGATATCCACAACTTGGTTTAGATCTGGAATAGCTGGAATTCCTACGGAAATAGCTTCGATTAATTTACTAGGGAAGTTAGGGTTTCTTGTGACAATCTACGTCGTATAAATACCTCGTATAAATATCAAAATAATCATCAAACAATCATTTAATAAAATTACATCATATATATATATATATATATATATATATATATATATATATATATATATATATATATATATATATATATATATATATATATAATCCAAGTTATATATATATATATATATATATATATATATATATATATATATATATATATATATATATATATATATATATATATATATATATATATATATATATATATATTAAAATAACACTTCTCAGTCTGGCCTTGTCGGTAACTCGGGAATTCTTCGGCACCGTTATAGTCAAAAGATTTTTAGACATTTTGAGAAAAATGTTTATTGTTAAAAGATTTTGAAATGTTTTATTCAAAACCTTAGTTTTAAAAATCTTTCGTTCTCTATAACGAGAGCTCTGGTACCAAACAGTAACACCCCCAAATATACATAATTCAGTACAACGGATGACTCGTTGGTGTTACGGGATATCACATTACTCATATCATAAACAACACTTTAAAAATCGTGTCGTTTAATAATAAAGCATTTCCATTCATAAATATCAAATTTACATATGTCCCAAGTCATTGTATTTCATACTGTTTTTACAAAGCATTTGAATGGAAATTATTATTTAAGTGCGGGCCATGAATTCTTGCTGTCTTCCCGAGAATTACCTTCAAGTACCTGAGATAAAACATGTTAAAAGAAAAGGTCAGCGAAAACGCCGAGTGAATTCATAGAGTTTTATGAAATCCATCAATATAACATCGGTATAAAATTATTACCGAAAATCATTTTGTACAAATCTTTGTAATAGGCAATAAAATAGCCAAAGTCATTTTACACAAATCCTTATCAAAAATCATAATATAGGCTTTTGCCTTCAAACTCATTATATGAACCATTGTCGTAAAAACATCATACTATACGTTTTATAACGTTGTATAGATTAAATAAAACCTGTTATATGAATATGGTTATATAAAACCAAAACACGAATATAATATCAATAATAAGACCCCGTATTGCTAGTCAGGAAACATATCGTAATTCAGTCCGTATAGCAGTATTTCGTTATTTTTGGATTATTATAAGCCGCATGAGATTGTTACCTTACTACAACAAACAACGAGTAGCTAACCCGAAACTCAATTCGCCCATCTAAGTTAGCGTGTCGGCACAAAAATCATGCTATGGAAATCTTCTCATGCATAAATTCGCTTACCAATCAATGTGGCACGACGGGGATCAACCGTCAAGGCGCGAACTGGGGTGATCGTCCCCAAATAGTACTATTATATGCACAAGCGTCTACCAAATCCCAGTAGTTCACAATTCATGCTAATGGGACTTTTAGTGACATAACCTAACTTTAATAATCCATTTCATTTCATTTATCGGGTCATATAATCATTCATCGGGTCATATAATCATTCGGGTCCAAATCAATAAACAAATAATCGGGACAAATGGTGTCCTATTTTATCAAAACTAACATGTTATCTCCCTCGCGGGTTTATAAAAAATTTCATAAAAACATTTAAAAGAGTGTGAGGCTATGAACTCACGTTGATGTGGGAAAGCGGGTTATCGGCAATTCGGATGTACGGTACGTGCTTCAATCACGGAAACCTAGACAAATAATACTCGTCTTAGACTTTTTTTTCCAGTGACTTTATCAAAATAACAATTATGTATACATATGATGATTTTATATATATGATGATGATCAAGTGGGTTTATTCATTCTCATTTACTCATTTTAGTGTTATGTATTGGTAACTTTTATACTAGTTTACTAGTTTTACTTATTTACATGTTTTAGGCCCAATAAGTCTATTACAAGCCCAATACTTTTAATTAGCCCAATTATACTTTTATTATCAGTATTATACTTTACATGTTGGTCCCAATTGGGTTAAGCCCAATAAGTAAGTTTATAAGGGTTTACCAAAATAGTCGGGTTAATAGTCCAATAAGGCTACTTTGGCCCGTTAATGTCTATATGTTATAAAGCTCGGGTTTTATCGGTTTTTACTTGCGATATAAGTTTATACATCAGTATGTGAGTTTATAAAAGTTTACATTAGACGGGTCCGACCGTCTAAGTTTTATTTGACAAAAACGTTAATCTTTCGGTTTTAGCCGAAAAGACGTAAAACTTAGGTATATAGTTTTATAACTTGGAAAAACATTTATACTTGTAATTTATATAACATGTCCCATTTTAATATATATATATATATATATATATATATATATATATATATATATATATATATATATATATATATATATATATATATATATATATATATATATATATATATATATATATATATATATATATATATATATATATATATATATATATATATATATATATATATATATATACTAGCGTCGTAACCCGCCCAACGGGCGGGGTCGTTTTTTTTCTTGTTTCAGAGGGTTTATGGTTCGTACGTTTTTTTAGTTTCTTGAATTTGTAATTTACCCTTTAATATATTTTAGTTATGGTTTACACTTACGTAACATTTATTTGTGATCAACGGGCGGGGTTATATTTTTTTTCTTGATTTAAACGAACCATTAACGATGAACCCTTCACCTGGTGACTCGATCGGCTTGACCCGACGATTTTTGTATAAGTACGTTCATGAATCAGTTATATCTTTTGGTAGTGGGACTTGAAAATATAGTGATATTGTTCTCGATCAAGTAATATTTCTTTGGAAATAGAGAATGTAGATATTAAATAAGTTGTTTGAACATATTCATTTAGGTCATGAAAAAAGGTTGATTGGTTCCACTTTATTTTATGTTAATCTCACGTTTAAGATATATAAGTCAACAAATATGTTTAGTTGTATCTAGAAATAAGCATACCGTTTTTTAAAATCGTATCGCTTTTTATACTGGTTCAATTTTAGTCAACCGGTCAGGAAACCGAGTTCACTTAATCTAATTCGATTTTTAACCACATTCAAGTTGTATTAGAGTTGAGTAAACTGGTTTCTTTTTGAAACATAATTGGTTTTTAAACCGGTTCAATTTTAGTCAACAGATTAACAAACTGGTTTGACTTAAACCAAATTTGCTTGAAGCCGACTTTGTAAGATTTTTAACAGGTTTTTAAGAAGATGGTTTTAATTAGTTTTTAGTTGAATTATAAAAAAAAATCACCTATTTATTTTAAGCAGTGTAGTTATGGTGCACAAAACTCCTGACAATGTATAATTATAATGTTACAAACCAACAATTGTCCATGTAACGCCGAGCCTCTTGTCGATTAATCCTTGCAAAAAACGACAATAGAGAATGGGCCAGATATGATTAGTCATTTTTATATCTTTTTCTAAGATTTGTATTCTTTTTTTATACGTGTAAGTATCCAGTTCAATGCCAACATTTTGCAACAATTCAATCTTTATCGCCTAAACATATGAAGGCCTTCCCATTCCGATCATACTTGTCCCTTTTGACAAGAGAATTCAAAATTTGATAAGCTCACACGTTGTGTCATTTTTGATTTCAAAAGAAAAGCATATGTTCTTTGACGATAAGCTCGTTGTATAACCAGTAGCATAGCCAGGAAATCAGAGTATGGGGGGCAAAAAAAAAGTTTCACTTTCAAGCAAGGTTGTAAAAAACGTGAATCGTTAATCGGTCGGTCAACCATCTTGTAACTTGTAATCATTTTAGGTGGGATTAATCGGCGATTTATTGGATCGGCATTTTCAAATAGTTTTGGGTGTTTTCGGCAAGTTTTGGTCTTTCAAACAAGTTTTAAGTATTTTCGGTAATAGTGTTTTTGAAATTCGACTTATCATACATATAAATAGTTACTATAAGTGAAAAACATAAGTTTACAGGGAGTTTTTAATATTTTAGGTAAGATTTGAAGGTTTTTGGTAACTTTGACCTCTTTCGACCGTCGTTAATCGCCGTTAATTGTATTATATATAAATCGACAAAGTTGATGATCATGTAGCGATTAAACGATGATTAATCTGTCTTGTAGTTTTTTTGGCAACACTTTCAAGATATATTATTTTTATTTCTAATAAAGGCATTTGTTTCTGCCTTCATAAAAAAGTCTTGAACAATTATATGATTAATTAAACCTTTACATATAGGCTAGTATATTGGTGAGATGATTGTCGTATTATTATGGTTTTCCATGCTCGCTAGAATTTGGGACTCTATTTGCATAACGCTTTAATCGGCTCACGAGCACAGACTATTCATTCGAATGAAAGTGGGATTAAAAAAAAACAGTTTATACTTTTTAGAAGAAAATTTACACACTCGATTTAAGAAAACATAAGAACATCAAACAATGTCAGCTCATACTGATAAAGACGTGATTTCTCTTTCTTAGTGTCATTGTATATTTGTATATGTGTGCTACAAATAGGGATAAACTTGGGATCAATTCCATCTTGAACTTGTTAGTGCTTCTGATTTTTTTCGATGTAAAAAATTATGTACTGATTTTGTATCGAACGGGATTCGGATATCGGTATCGGTACCAGGAAATTAGGATTTTCCTATTTTTTCCGGGAATTTCTCGATTTGGTATCGGTTCCGTACCGAATTAGTTGTCCTGGATTTTTTTAACCTTATTTAATAGTGTTGGTACCGTACCGAACGAAAATCAATATATAATTCCGGATACCGTTTAGATTCGAATTTGAAATTTAGGTTAAAATGCTCATTTCAAATAATATATCAGCTAACATGCGCACACATTTTCATTCAGGTACACAATAGTTGTTTTGCACATTTTTTTTTTAGAACGGCAAATGTTAGTGGTTAGCGGGTCGAGTCGTGCAATGACATCCCAGCGGTGTCTTCTTTAAACCCTCGCCTAGTTATGTTAAACTCCTTATCCGCTTCACCTGAGAGACCTTGGCAGGTCTTGAACCCAAGACCTCCAGAGAACCTCCTCCAAAGAAACCACTTAGTGGAACCTTGGTGGCCAACTGAGCTAAGCCAGTTGGTTTGTTTTGCACATTTACTACAGTACGTAACAAATTTGAAACAATAAATCACAACCACAAAATCAGTTTTATTTGTGAAGGTATAAATAACTTTAGCTCACTCCAACACCCACGTGACACTACATCCGTTTTATTTCAAATATTAATTTTATTTTCTTTGGCACTATCCATCATCTTCCACTCATTTTTAAAAAGCATTAAGAATTACAGAGGGCACAATCATAATGTCAACACTATTAAAATCTAAAAAAACATCAATGTCTACCTTAGAAAACAGGATAGCTAACTTCTGGGATCCAGTAAAACATAATGGATGCTTTACATAGCATTTTCTATTACAGTTGGTGGTAGAAATTTTATACTTTCTGCTGCTAAAGGCCGTTAAGTACAAAATGCAATGGACATTCTTCAGTTAGTACTACATTGGAGATTGTGTACAGTCTTTGCCAACCTTTTGAACATACTGAAAGCTGATACACACCCAAAACTATAAATGCAGATACAAAGCATTAATCGTCAGAAAGTTTAGTGATCCGTCAGTACAAAGTGATTTAAAGCTTTGGCCATTTGAGGTCATTCGGGGTCCTGCTGACCAACCCCTGATCGTGGTTATTTACAAAGGTAAAGACAAACGATTCACAGCGGAGGAGATATCTTCAATACCTCATAAAGATGAAGGAGATCACAAAAACTTTTTAATTGTGGTTCCTTGGAAGTGCACAGGAACAGTCACAAAAACATTAATCATCCAAGTTAACCTGCAACATTTAATCATCCAAACTCATCACATATCTCAAGGTTGCTCCAAATAGCTCTAGTTCACAAGCATGTCTCATCATACATCTAGTTGCATCAACTAAGACACAAACCAACGGCATGTTATAAACAAATAACTATATAATGCTTAAAAATTACACAATAAGTTGAATAGTTAGCAATTACCAGAAGTTGGATGAAAAGAAAGAACTTAGCTCGCATCTTGATCTTGACTAAATTGAAGAGGGATAGGCTTATACGACATCATTGGTGTATAACTAAGATCGTACGCAACAGCAATGGTACCAAAGATGTTGAATTTTCCAACACGACTATGAGCAATTTCTTCATCCGAACATTTTTTAAACACCTCTAGCACGCCCGCTCAGCCTATCAACTTCAGTTTCTGACTCCACTAAACGACTAAACCGTCTAAACATTTTATTTAAATGTATTTCAGAAGGAAAGTAGATACCATCGGGATACTTCATCAATACTGAAGTTGCCAAATTTTGTCGCCTTTTTTTATAAGCTCCAACTGTTCCTTTGCCTCTATTTCATGATTGCTAGTGAGGTAACGTTTTTTATTAGATCTAAGGATTTTCACTGGTTTTTGTACTTGTTGTAGCTTTTGTTGTTGTTGCTGATAAGCTTTAACTTGTTCTTGATGTTCTACACTTTTTTTTCCTAGCTTCACTTGAATCTTGCATTGATTTAGTCACAGCAACTGCTCTGTGATTATTGAAAAAACGGGACGACGTTGTTTGAAGAAGTGTGTGCTTTCATGGGATCACGTGCAGTTGAGTGAAGCTGTGATAGCATCTCAGCTAGATCTGATTGGTCACCTGACGCAGTCAGGTGAGTGGCTACTTTTTGAATAGATGCACCAGTAATATGGATTTAATTATAGTGTAAAACTAATCACCCATTAACCTCATAGTTGGTTTTATTTAACCTGTTTTATCCTTTTGTGAAAAGTACAGCCCAAATGGCAAGAGCATAATAACATAAATTGTATAATGAACTTATGGAAGGTTTGTGCAGAATAGGTAAACCTTATAAAGCCATGATAACAATTGACAAAGTGTCCTCCCTCACTTTTCCTTTGTACACCACTGTCACTAATTTTGTTGTTTCAGTATTCACTGAGTTATGGAGTATGTCAAACCACTTGATGTCTGCAAGAATAGCCCCACCAATAGTGTTGATATCAGATAGAATAATTGCAGGTACAAGTACTTGCCATAAAATGATAACAAACATATAGATTACACGTACCTGAGCTAAGCCGTCTCTAATGTACGATCGAAAAGCTTCCCTTTATTTTGTAGTTGTGAAAATATGTTCAGCTGATACAAAAAGATGACCGATGCTACCGTTGGGTACAACTGAGTTATTCAGTATAGTTCATATATACCATGTTTGTTTCTCCCCAATTTGCTTAAATTTTACTGCCATGTCTTGCCGTGAACACAAAACAAATGTAATTTAGAAATAAGAAAGACACGCTAACTGGCCTTCAAATGGGGATCTACAAAATGTGTACCAAACCTAAAGCCTCACACGCATCTCTGTTTGTCGGATACAGCCTTTTGTTGATGGTACGTACATCATACAGTCCTTCTGATGACATAGTAGCATTTGTTGATTATAAAAAGGTCTTCTAAAGTTGGGTGTATGCATGTCAGCCTTCTAATTGAAGGCTTATTCCTGTTATATCGAGGCATCCACAGCTTATCCGTCTTGTACCACACAAACTCTATAGGAAAAATTAGATACTCTAAATGGCGAATCTGAGTTGAAATGCAACCATTCAGTTAACGTTTTTTTTTTCCTTTTTTGCATGGATTATCGATTATTGACTGTAACTTTTCTTTACCTATAACAGTCACTCACTACATGATTTCTAAGTGGACTGCCAATATTGGAACCGACAATTCTCTGCTATGGATATCGAAATTGATTACCATGACCGTACATTCGTTCTAAAAATACACAAACCGCCCCTCTCACCATGGACTTCCTCAATCCACTTGATAGTATTAAGAAAAGTATGCCGACCTAAATCACAGAAAACAGACATAGAAGTCATTACTTGGACTGCATAGCGATACAACAAAAAACTAAATGTGAAATCTTGAAATTAGTATATTTCGTCGGACCTTGATTTGGTTCTGAAGATAAAGTAGCTAAATAAATTATAAAAAAAACATGGTTCATTATTTCATACTTGCTACGTCATAGGTGATGACTGCAACAGAAGAATCCCTTATATAGCTTGGAATCAGAATCCTAAACCTCTCTTGCCCAGACGTATCCCTGAAATAACATAGTATAACATAGTCAAATAAATGACAAGTGAATGCCCCAAATATAATGCACAGAAGTTAATTCACTTGACCATATGATATTTGCACTAAACAAGTACGTCATATATCTAGCTTCATAAATATATGTTTAGTAGAAACAAATAAATAACCATTAGCCAAAGGAGCGCAGATGAAATAAAAGAATTTAATGCTAAATTATTGTGTGGAATTACTTCCACAAAACATACAATGATTTCTTTGATATAGTCACATCCTCACAGCATCTGATATATCAATTAAAGGGTATTATCAAATTCTGTCTATAATCACAAAGGGCCTCCTGGATCTTGTAAGAATTTTATAGCTCGTGCAGTCGATTTCTCCAAGTTGATTGCTCGAGAAACTGGTGCTTTCTTTTTCTGTATCAACGAAAGGAAAAAATCATGTCAAAGTTAGTTGGTGAGAGCGAGAGCAAATTTAGGGAAGTTTTTGAGGGAGGCGAGAAAAATGCTCCTTCCATCATCTTTATTGATTCAAGTACTGTCAAGCGTGAAAAATAAACGTTAAAGTTGAAAGGAGAATTGTGTCACAGCTTTTGACTCACATGGACAGGTTAAAATCTCAAGCTCATGTTATTGTTATGCGTGCAACCAACCGTCCCAACAACACCTATAACCTCCTCCACCATCACCTATGCCATTAAAATATGATTTCGAGATATAAAGCTGGTATGAGGAGAGTCTACTACACAATTAATTGCCCCTTTACATATATGATTTCAGTGGTGATCCTTGTCCATTTGTGAAGAGATTCAAACCTGAAAAACTGGTTAATACAAAAGGATTGATGATCGTCTTTGCAACAGCAGATATACACGAGGTCTAGCTAATCGATCTGCCTATGAGTTGAGTGACGTGAGTGATGCTTCTAGATAAAGATGCACCGACAAATGAAGTGTAGGTAAGTTCCTACTATAGACTATGCTTAAAATAATTTACATAAGGAGCATAAAGGCTGAATCATCTCCATATGTAAACTGAAGTAAAGTTAATCTAAACTAAATAAAGAGGTGCCATTTAAAGCTCTTATGAATATGAAAGAGATATAGAAATTGGCCTTATAGGCTACCTCTTGGGCTGCTTTTGTATCCTTAATCTGATTCATCGCTGTTGGAGCATCAAGGACCTCTCTCAAACTATGTATGTATAAGAAATTTTTATTTAAAATTACATTACTTACGGCATAAGATATGACTATGTGACACAAAATGAGAAAGTCGAATCACAACAACGAACATACCTGTATCCTCAAGTCGAGTGCAGCATGTTTAGAATAATTTGGAAGGTTGTCTGCAGCATGTTTAGAGCTATATTCTGTACAATTCTGTGGGAGTTCAAGAATAATTGAAAGATGGTTGGTACAAACCCTCTTACATCGTCTCAGGTCAAGGCAATTGCCATATATAAAAGTTATGACAAAATAGACAATAAACACGAAGCCACAACAATAACCAATAGCAAAGTCAAAGTACCTCCTAAGCCATCTTCTTCGTCTTAAGCACTGAGGTTATCTTTGGAATAAGCGAGTGTGTATGTACAATTAATTACTTCCCTTTGTCGTGCTCTCATATTTAGATAAAGTCGAAACTCCTTTGATTCACATGTTTCCATAAGCTTTTGACCTTTTATCTTACACTTATCAACCCCACCTTGTAGGATTTTTGCTTCAATCTATTAAATCTTGCGCTTCTGTAAGCCTCCAGTGATTGATCAGCAAGCAGATCATGCAAGAGTAGGCCAGGAATTTACATATTTTCTTCCTTCTATTACCTTTAAAGAATTTGTGAGTACTGATTTCAACCTGCAAATCATAATAAAATAAAGTTAGAAATTTACAATGATTTAATAGGGTATAAAAATGATATGTTTCGTGGCACTAAAATCAAGAGTAGCAAAAGGGCTTGATCTGATGATATCTCGATTTGATAACTTTCAACATGTCTTATTGACCAATGGCAGAAATTATGGTCTTCTATTTACATGAAAGAGCAAATAAATGCAGCACAAAGAATATCAAGTGAAGGAATACATGTGCTTCTAAAAGTAAGCGCTTTATTCTTTCATATGAATATAATTTGATGATTTGGTTATCATATTCAAGATATTATCATTTACATCCATTAATATTGGTACGTAAAGTGAATATAAAGAGATCTCAAATATAAATAAGAAAAGAAAAATAGAGCCAAGAAAGATAGGAGTCAGGAGTGCGTAAAGTATACAAAACATCATAACAAACGTATTACCTGCTAATATATATTAGTTCTCTGAAAGTTATACAACAATCAATACGAATGATATTAGGGTTTATGAATGATGAAGAAGATATGTTTTTTTAAAGATGAATCCGTTTTAGGGTTTATAAGGAACAAATGGTTTTCTTAGGGTTTTTAAGGATATAAAAGCCATGAGTAATTTTAGGTTTAGAGAAAAAATATGAGGAGTGATTTTTATTACGTATTTTTTGTATTCTGAGTTTTGATTAAAAAAACGTAATATTTAAAACCCCACACTATAATTTTAGAATGGATTGTTAATAAACTCTATAAGTATATTGTTTCCAAATGAAAATCATGAATTGTGGAATAGCTCAGTGGTAAGAAGGCTAGATCTTCTCTAAAGACCGGGGTTCGAACCTTGCTAGTGGCATTCTTTTTAAAATTCCGAAATTTACATATGCGATTTTAAACGTGATTTTCAAGGAGGGCGTTTCGAAAACATGATTTTCAAAAAACTGCGTTTTCAAACCTTGTATTTCGTGGAAAAAAGAGATTTTTTAGGAAAAAATGAAATTCAATTGGTTTAGAGGTGCCATGTCACATATGACTGGGATTAGAGGTGTGGTATCAAATCATAGTTATACCTATATATAATATAGATATATATATATATATATATATATATATATATATATATATATATATATATATATATATATATATATATATATATATATATCTTTATTTATGATTATTATCAACTAGTGGGTTTTATATATGTATATTTTATATAAATTTTTGAGTGCTTATATTATATACTATTTATTTACAAAATCAGTCCTAAATTTTAAGTCCACTAAAATGTCCATATCTTGAGTTATATTATGAGATAGGACCTCAAATTTTTATGACAGAAACTACATGATATGTGCTTAATTTTATTCCTTATAGATAATGATGAATCAACCTCTAAATATTTTAATAAATTCGTCCAAAACAGTGTAGGCAGATTTGCACTCTAATATTGTTTTGATCATATCTCACTCATTTTGATGATTCCATTGCATGGTCAACTCTCACATGTGTATAACACCTAATACTTACTATAAATTGATTCCACTATGCCATTTTATCAGTTTATCATTTGGTTACTTACTGTTTTTATAGAGCCATCATATTAAGCAAGATTTTAACCTTGTTACCTATGGTTTTCCATCTGTTTAACCATATTTATCAACACTTGATCCCCACACAATATTTTTATCATCATATATTCATCATATAAATATAAAATAGGAAAGAAAATACAAGATTACATAATTAAATTAACAAGAGGATAGGAAGAACAATCTCTATACCACCAAGATTAAGTAGTTTATGATCAAGGCTTGGATTTTGATGGAAAAACTTGTGATAGATCAACACCAACTTTGAAGATCACCAATATTTTGTGAACTTCTTATAGAAATCAGCCCTAGGACATCATCAAATCACCTCCTTGGATGTTAGAATCACCTCCAATCTTCAAGGCTTCAAAGGGGCATCATCATATGTGTTTATAACACAAAGTTTATGGCTAAATTTAATCAAAAAGGGGTGCATGTTCTTGATTCGTGACGAATTTTAGAGAGAGAGGATAGGAGAGAATGAGAGTGGTATTGCATGAGTGAAATGTGAGAAATGGTTTTGTGATGTGTAGTTTTGAGGTGGAGTAGCTTGTTTATTAAGCTTACATGACAAGTGTAGTAGTAGTTAACTACAGATTGACACCTCAAAGGGTGTGATGTTAGCTAGTTAGCCGTCCCATATTAGTGGGGTGGGGCAAAACTTGTTTTGTCTCATCCCACTAATTTACGGGTATTCCTCGATTCTAGTTTCCTCGATTTGCGTGTCCTCGGGTCGTTTTACGAAAAACGTTTTTATAAATTATGAATCAACGGCACAAAACGAATCTAATAAAAATTGTCTCATCAAAAACGGAGTTCAAAAACGTAAATACGTAATCCTAAGGTTTCCGGTTTAGTCGTAAAGGACGTTAAATTATTCACGTAAGTCCTAATCTCTTCTCGTAAATTTGTGAGTTTATGAACTAACTCAAATTTAAAATCCCAAAATAATGTTCACGGATAAATTTATTTCCTGAAATCCGGACTGTCACTAAAAACGGTGTATGTACACGTAAGCACGTAACGTAGAATCCTCCGGTTTAGACGTAGTCGATGCTACTTTAAGATGTAAACCCAAATTTCTTCCAAAAATAAGTGAGTTCATAATATAACATTAAAAATAATGTTTTTAAATAATACTTGAGAATAAAATATCAACCATAAATTGACGGATTGTCACAGCATTTATCTCTAAACAGGATCTTTGTCCTCAAAGATCAATTTATCTTACTACTCGATTCTTATAGAGTTAGAGCCATGTGGGTATTTCCTCCACATTCGGTATTTTCTCACAAGTGTAATTCATTACAATACGCGAGTTTCATCAAACATAACTACGGAAATAAGATCAGGCTTAATGTTGACTTACTTTCTCTATCCATGATGTTCATGGGTTTTTGATGAATGCAACTTTTCGCCGATCTAAACTTTATCAAGAAGAATTCAGATTTTCACTTGATAGACATTTTATCAAGTTAGATATACGAAACATAATTCACGCAGCCCTTGAAGTCATAGGGTAGCTCTAGCTTATATGCCTTTCAAACCAACTTTTACATCATCTCAATGGTCCCATACAGCAAGGACTAATTTCCCATGATCTTTCAGATCATCAATTAATTTTTCCAAGGTGAAAATTTTTGGCATAACTTCGCTACCTATCCTGCACTTCAAGATCTACACTTCATATTCACATAACCTCCTGCCCACTACTGGCAGTCAATAATCAGATCCTAATTTCAACAATCATTTCAGGTTTCACGGGTCGGGTATCTTGTACGGTTAGGTTTGTCATCATAGGAAACCTTAAACCTAAAAGACATGTCCAACTCACAATGGGTGTATGTCGGATGTCTTCATCCCAACTCCTGCTTACAGATGCTCTAATATATATCCTCACAAGATTCGATCTCGATCCTAATACGATAATTATCAATGATAATCTCTCCAAAGGAAAGCGATTTTAGGGTTTATTACCAAAGATCAATCATTCAAACATAAAACAAGACTTCTAATGTTTTGTGTCATTACTTTACCTCGTCCCTTCGATTGGGGTGGTAAACAGTAATCTCATCAAGGTTCGTTCCCAATGATTTCTGAGCAAATCTCTAGAAATTCGATGCGAAGCGAGGATCTTGATAGAGATGATTCATACAGGAACACTATGTTTACACAACTCCTTTAAATACAAAAGAGTCAATTTCTTCATCGAGAATCTATCTTTAACGGAAATGATATTAGTAGATTTGGTCAGTCTGTCGACGATGACCCAAATCGAATCAAATTCAGATGATGACCTTTGTAATCGTTAGACGTTTACTAATGTATGAGGCGATGTCTGCCTTCATAATTTGCCATCAGTACAACTTCTTCAGATAAAAAAGATACACTAAATCAGAAATAGCATGAATAGAATACTTAATCTTATGAGATTCCAACATGACTACATCTCAATATTTAGGCAACCACAAGTGGCCTTTTATACATTTAACGCCATCGGCTTCTCAATTCTAATGGTTCATACTAGCCGCGAACCCCTTTTTATTATCTATATTATCCTTTTTACAAGTATCAGCTATTTTTAAATTGCTCGGCAATTTATTTTGCACAATCATTACTAAGGAACACATCCTAATTGATTCTTTATCCTTTTTACATAATGCGTCAGTATTTACATTCACCTTTTTTGATGAAATAATTATCATGAGCATATTCATTCAAAATTTCTTTCTTCATATTTTCTAAGTTTTAGTTTCGTCTCAACTATCATTTTTATCAGTTTTGATCAATCTGACGTCTAAAGGGTCGATAATTATTACAAGTAATTGAGTAATAAATATTAAATTTTATGAAACGTAAACGTAAAAAGTTTTAAATTTTCTCAGTTCGTCCAGTTATAGAAGAATGTTCAAAAATAAATTTGAATTTAGTTAACAGGATTTTTGTTGATTTATCGAAAATAATTAATAAGATTCGTAAATGTTTGAAAAATCTTTGTTTATACTTTGGTCAAAGTTTTCTTAGTTGAAAAGAAAAAATTGTTGTTTCAAATTTCAAGTCATAAGTTATATAGTTTCCTCAATTCTTCTAAAGTTGTCTTGAGATATACACAAACATTTACCCCTAAACAGGAGTTTAGTTAAATGATTTTGGTATAAGGGAATGATTTCTTAAAAATTCTTTTGATAAAACATTTGTCAAAGCATATTTGCACTTTCTTTTTGGTAAAACCCAAAGTCTTAAATGGCTCTAATTTTTGAAGAGTCAATATATTCCATTATCTATCAATCACACGGTCAAATAATATAAAGGATTAAGTCTTTAATCACATGTTAATTATTCAAGGTACAGGTTTTCACTACTCGGCCAATTCAGGGCAGTCTATAAATAATTATTAACCCCTTCTTATTCTTATAAACAAACAAATGGTCCTTAATGATCACAAGCATGAATTTATCAAATCACAGGGCCTACACACGTGATTCACCAAATTTATGGATGCTACATGTGCATTGGTCAATCCGAACAACATCACGTGAAACTCATAATGTTCATTACAAGTTCTGGATGTAGTGATTGAATTAGATAATCTTCTTCGCGGACGCGAATTTGATGATAACCATGCCGCGGATCAAATCTTGAATATACGCTAGAACCTTGTAAATGATCGAACAAATCTATCATCTTGGGTAGTGGATATAGATTTTGATCATCAATTTACCTAGTTCACGGTAATTCAACAAATATAAGGAATGATAACACCATAGCTCTTCATGATGACGAGCTCGGTAGAATAAAAGCTTTTTCCGACAACTCTCTCAGTTGCACGGTAAGTCTTTTAATTCAGATGGTGCTGATGTACAATGCACATGCCACAGGTGCAACACCGAGAATATAATCAATACCAATTCAACCTGCCGTAATGGCGAAAGTCTAGGTAATTCACCAACAATTACCCCTTAAAGTTTCAAATAACAGAAACATCTTTTAATAAATTTACTTTAAGTTCTTTCTAGATTACAATATCTATGACTAGTTCTCAACCATTCACGGTATACTTTCAAGTCTAGATACAGGATATGGTCATCCATCAAGAATTATTTAGATCACTTTTGATAATCAACATCTTATCTTTTAGGGGATTTCTACTCGAGTTCCCGTCAAATAAGACAATGACATTATGTCATAATCAATCAATCCATTCTACCGGCACTATCAACTTTCCAGTTTTGTTATCGCTGATAAGATGTGAACTTCAAAAGACTAATAATAACTCTTAATCCTTCACAAATTCAAGGATATCTGGAGACATAACTAACCTTAAAAAGAGTAAGGTCAACGTATAATCTACGCGAGAGAATTTCAAATCAGATACAGACGAAAACATTACCGAATATGAGTATATCCCATGTTTTCATAATTTGAGTACGCATTCGAAGGCTCCTCGGATTGTTACCCAGGTCATTCAAATGAAATCAAATCAAAAGAAATGATAGGAATGTCGATACATCCAGTCGCGTATCAACACTCGGTAATCAGATACTTTTCCTAAGAATCTCACTACGAAAGAATTGGACAAGAGGGGATATCAATTGTCAATTAAGACAATATCCACCGATGAGTAAATTCAACTCAGAAGAATAAATGGTACCGGCACATATGTAGGTGTCTCTAACAATATGTCCCTATTTTTCACTTCTTGCAGATCTCATAAAATTTAATATTTCACAATCTTCAAAGAATATTTAGTGTGTATTAATAATTTCATGGTTACTACTAATCAGCCTTGCATGGTTCCTTCCAAATTGTATGTAGGCGCGCAACTATATACAATTTCAAGATTAACGGTGCAATACTCAGTTCGTCAAAACTTTGTCATCACGTTTAACATATTTATATTAATGCTTAATTCAAAATGAATTTACAGATATGTTCTTTATAATAAAAACAATTAAGTTTTCCAAAGTGTTTCATAAACAACTTTATTTCGATAACGATTACTTTTAAATCTCACTTTGAATAATCCTTATAGTGATGAAAATTGAATTATTTTCAAGGAATACTGTTTTAACTTATAAAAACAATGAGTGATCTGCAAAGGAGTGATGAAGAGTTGTTCACCAAGAACTAACTATAATATAATAGAAAATGAGCTTAGCCAATTAATCATGAGGTTCATGACCTCTATGGCACTCAAAAAGAATAATCCACAACGTAACTCGAATCGAGATGAGTACCTGTTCAATGGTTGCATCACTAATGCAAACATTAGGAAGAAGCAGTAAAAGATAGATAACATCGATATATGCAGGATTTAGCAATCAAAGGTAGTCTTTTCATTAATCACAAACAAGTCAAAATTGTACCGTAACACATTACGTGTCACTATGTCATACAATTCCAAGAACTCATGCTACCAACTGATGTCACAGTTAAGTTAGGGATTTTTTTTTAAAAAAAAGATACCACAACGACTACTAATCTACAAGATTCATTAGGTGTTCCACCTGTCCCAGAAGATCCATCGGTCCCAATTCAGAAGAAGATTTCTTCAATTTAGTTCCTGGACACTGGGCATCCTCGTTAGTGGACAATGGCCTAGGAACAACCCTTAACACGAATCAACAATCAATTAAAACCTTATAATTCAATCACAGGACTTAACGACTTCCTCTTAACAATTTCTTATTCCATACGAGTTAAATTTTACTTTATTCAAGTTTTAATCAACTTATACTCAATGCGACATCCTACCTCATTCTCCAATATTTTCAACTTTATTCTTAAACCTTAAAAGGGCAATAAAAGCTCGATATGAACAACACTTAATTTCCAATCCTATAGCTCTTACAACAATAGTTATCAAATGAGTCACTAGTATGAAATGACTCACACATTCAATTAGACTTCTCGAAAAGGTACTAGTGGCATGAGGCTTTTGGGTAATGGTTCCAATGACAGCCTCAAGTGCAACATTCACCCTTTCGATTTCAAATTTAAGAATTGGGTGACAACGAATCAGATGACACCTTTCTAGGTGGTAACGTTTTGTCAAACTCCACTCTATAAGGAAAGATCGTCATGACATCGATATCAGATGTAATCTCGCCAATTCTTCTTCAATATCACAATCAACTAATATCTATATTTCTACGAATATCAACCATTTTGTTGGGATCATAGATATCCACAACTTGGTTTAGATCTGGAATAGTTGGAATTCCTACGGAAATAGCTTCGATTAATTTACTAGGGAAGTTAGGGTTTCTTGTGACAATCTACGTCGTATAAATACCTCGTATAAATATCAAAATAATCATTAAACAATCATGTAATAAAATTACATCATATAGATATATATATAATCCAAGTTATATATATATATATATATTAAAATAACACTTCTCAGTCTGGCCTTGTCGGTAACTCGGGAATTCTTCGGCACTGTTATAGTCAAAAGATTTTTAGACATTTTGAGAGAAATGTTTATAGTTAAAAGATTTTGAAATGTTTTATTCAAAACCTTCGTTTTAAAAATCTTTCGTTCTCTATAACGAGAGCTCTGGTACCGAACTTTAACACCCCCAAATATACACAATTCAATACAGCGGAAGAATCGTTGGTGTTACGGGATAGCACATTACTCACATCATAGACAACGCTTTAAAAATCGCTTCGTTTAATAATAATGCATTTCCATTCATAAATATCAAATTTACATAGGTCCCAAATCATTGTATTTCATACTGGTTTTACAAAGCATTTGAATGGAAATTATTATTTAAGTGCTGGCCATGAATTCTTGCTGTCTTCCCGAGAATTACCTTCAAGTACCTGAGATAAAACATGTTAAAAGAAAAGGTTGGCGAAAACGCCGAGTGAATTCATAAAGTTTAATGAAATCCATCAATATAACATCGGTATAGAATTATTACCAAAAGTTATTTTGTACAAATCTTTGTAATAGGACATAAATAGCCAAAGTCATTTTATACAAATCCTTATCAAAAATCATAATATAGGCTTTTGCCTTCAAACTCATTATACAAACCATTGTCGTAAAAACATCATACAATACGTTTTATAACGTTGTATAGATTAAATAAAAACCGTTATATGAATATGGTTATATAAAACCAAAACACGAATATAATATCAATAATAAGACCCCGTATTGCTAGTCAGGCAACATATCATAATTCAGTGCGTATAGCAGTATTTCGTTATTTTTGGATTATTATAAGTCGCATGACATTGTTACTTTACTACAACAAACAACGGGTAGCTAACCCGAAACTCAATTTGCCCATCTAAGTTAGCGTGTCGTCAAAAAAATCACGCTATGGAAATCTTCTCATACATAAATTCGCTTACCAATCAATGTGGCACGACGGGGATCAACCGTCAAGGTGCGAACTGGAGTGATCGTCCCTAAATAGTACTATTATATGCACAAGCGTCTACCAAATCCCGGTAGTTCACAATTCATGCTAATAGGACTTTTAGTGACATAACCTAACTTAAATAATCCATTTCATTTCATTTATCGGGTCATATAATCATTCATCGGGTCATATAAGCATTCGGGTCCAAATCAATAAACAAATAATCGGGACAAATGGTGTCCTATTTTATCAAAACTAACATGTTATCTCCCTCGCGGGTTTATAAAACATTTCATAAAAACATTTAAAAGTGTGCGAGGCTATGAACTCACGTTGATGTGGGAAAGCGGGTTATCGGCAATTCGGATGTACGGTACGTGCTTCAATCACAGAAACCTAGACAAATAATACTCGTCTTAGACTTTTTGTTCCAATGACTATCAAAATAACAATTATGTATACATATGATGATTTTATATATATGATGATGATCAAGTGGGTTTATTCATTCTCATTTACTCATTTTAGTGTTATGTATTGGTAACTTTTATACTAGTTTACTAGTTTTACTTATTTACATGTTTTAGGCCCAATAAGCCTATTACAAGCCCAATACTTTTAATTAGCCCAATTATACTTTTATTATCAGTATTATACTTTATGTGTTGGTCCCAAGTGGGTTAAGCCCAATAAGTAAGTTTATAAGTGTTTACCAAACTAGTCGGGTTAATAGTCCAATAAGGCTACTTTGGCCCGTTAATGTCTATATGTTGTAAAGCTCGGGTTTTATCGGTTTTTACTTGTGATATATGTTTATAACTCAGTATGTGAGTTTATAAAAGTTTACACTAGACGGGTCCGACCGTCTAAGTTTTATTTGACAAAAACGTTAATCTTTCGGTTTTAGCCGAAAAGACGTAAAACTTAGGTATATAATTTTATAACTTTGAAAAACATTTATACTTGTAATTTATATAACATGTCCCATTTTAATATCAATATATATATATATATATATATATATATATATATATATATATATATATATATATATATATATATATATATATATATATATATATATATATATATATATATATATATATATATATATATATATATATATATATATATATATATATATATATATATATATATATATATATATATATATATATATATTATCTCTTTGTTTATGATTATTACCAACTAGTGGGTTTTATTTATGTATATTTTATATAAATTTTTGAGTGCTTATATTATATACTATTTATTTACTAAATCAGTCCTAAATTTTAAGTCCACTAAAATGTCCATATCTAGAGTTCTATAATGAGATAGGGCCTCAAATTTTTATGACAGAAACTAAATGATATGTTCTTCATTTTATTCCTTATAGATACTGATGAATCAACCTCTAAATATTTTAATAAATTCGTCCAAAACAGTGTAGGCAGATTTACACTCTAATCTTGTTTTGATCATATCTCACTCATTTTGATGATTCAATTGCATGGCCAACTCTCACATGTGTATAACACATAATACTTACTGTAAATTGATTCCACTATGCCATCTTATCAGTTTATCATTTGGTTACTTACTATTTTTATACAGCCATCATATTAAGCAAGATTTTAATCTTGTTACATATGGTTTTCTATCTTTTTAACCATATTTATCTACTCTTGATCCCCACACAATATTTTTATCATCATATATTCATCATATACATATACAATAGGAAATAAAATACAATATTACATAATCAAAATAACAAGAGGATAGGAAGAACAATCTCTATACCACCAAGATTGAGTAGTTTATGATCAAGGCTTGGATTTTGATGGAAAAACTTGTGATAGATCAACACCAACTTTGAAGACCACCAATCTTTTGTGAACTTCTTATAGAAATCAGCCCTAGGACATCATCAAATCACCTCCTTGGATGTTAGAATCACCTCCAATCTTCAAGGCTTCAAAGGGGCATCATCATATGTGTTTATAACATAAAGTTTATGGCTAAATTTAATCAAAAGGGTTATATGTTCTTGATTTGGGACGAATTTTAGAGAGAGAGGAGAGGAGAGAATGAGAGTGGTATTACATGAGTGAAATGTGAGAAATGGTTTTGTGATGTGTAGTTTTGAGGTGGAGTAGCTTGATTATTAAGCTTACATGACAAGTGTAGTAGTAGTTAACTACAAATTGACACCTCAAAGGGTGTGGTGTTAGCTAGTTAGCCGTCCCATATTAGTGGGGTGGGGCAAAACTTGTTTTGTCTCATCCCACTAATTTACGAGTATTCCTCGATTCTAGTTTCCTCGATTTGCGTGTCCTCGGGTCGTTTTACGAAAAACGTTTTTATATATTATGAATCAACGACACAAAACGAATCTAATAAAAATTGTCTCATAAAAAACGGAGTTCAAAAAAGTAAATACGTAATCCTAAGGTTTCCGGTTTAGTCGTAAAGGACGTTAAATTATTCCCGTAAGTCCTAATCTCTTCTCGTAAATTTGTGAGATTATGAATTAACTCAAATTTAAAATACCAAAATAATATTCACGGATAAATTTATTTCCTGAAATGTCGGACTTTCACCAAAAATGGTGTATGTACACGTAAGCACGTAACGTAGAATCCTCCGATTTAGACGTAGTCGATGCTACTTCAAGATGTAAACCCAAATTTATTCCCAAAATAAGTGAGTTCATAATATAACATTAAAAATAATGTTTTTAAATAATACTTGAGAATAAAATATCAACCATAAATTTGACGGATTGTCACATTGTGGAAGAACCAGCTATTGGATTATGGGTATAATTTCATGCATACCAAGATTTTTGTAGACAATAACAGTACTTTATGCATTATTAAAAATCTTGTACATCACTCCAAAACAAAGCATATAGAAATTAGACATCATTTTATAAGAGATTGTTTTGAAAAAGGTTCAATTCAACCAGATAGGGTTGACACAAAAGAAAATGTGTCTGATTTATTAACTAAACCTTTTGATACTGGAAGATTTCAATACTTGGTAACAAGTATTGGAATGATCAATCTCACTTAATATGTGTTTTGGTAACTTTTTGTAAAAGTATGTACATTATATGCATTTGTTATTGGTCTTTATACAACATTAGATTTTCCACTTTATTTGTGTAACACTGACAAATGTTATTTTAACGCTGACAAGTGTTACATTGACGTTGTCAGCAACATGTTAGTTTTGTGGTTTTTGATCTAATTATGCAGGCGTTGTTAGCATTGTACAATTGGATACAGAGTTGCTTATGGATTCTTGGAGCATTATTGGAGCATGTTTCAGTTTATGGATGATGGTTGGAATATTTATATTCCTATCTTGACATAAATTTTTATTATATGCATATTATTTGGCAACTTATGTATCATAGTTTATAGGGAGGTTTAGGAACCCTTTAGGACTTTTTGGGTATTCTTATAATAATCTTATCACAATTCTATATTGTGTCCACTGGTGAGTATGAATTAGTTTACTAACTCATGAGGTACTGTAGCATGCAAAGTTGATATACTATGCACGCTGCCAAGACTTTTTGGCCTAGAATTGGATGTGGTCTGTTGGGAGACTTGGGTATGATCTTTATTGGGCTTACCTGAGAAGTTACAAAGGATTTTATGAGATAACTTCATTGTTAAGAACTTTGGTTAGCAAGGGACACTAGAGGACTGTTATGTCTATCTTGCTTAAGCAAGTGTGCATGATTGGACAGTGCTTGCCACCCTATAGTAATTTTCAGTTTATAGGTTATCTTCGCTAGGATAAATCACTTTGTTAAGGTCCTTTTTCATTTTTATTATTTTTATTTTTGGACGTTGACAGATTTATTTCCAAACGTTGTTAGGACCAATTTAGACGTTGACATGGCTTTTACCAACGTTGACAAGAATATAGCCGTTGGGCGTTGATAGGCTATTTTTTACCGTTGACACTCATTGGGTCCTACCCAGTTGTTATATTTGACGAAAATTGGGGCTGTAATTTTGGGAGTTGGTAAATTTTAATTAATGAACAAGATAAGTTATTTTCTTTTCAAGATTTTCATCATTATATTTTGAAAATAACTGCCTAATTTTTGACCAATCACATGTGCCTACCTCTCCTATAAATTTGGCTCCTTATTTTGTAAAAGGGTACTTGCTTACTCTTATCTAACAAAATTTTCTCCTATATTGATCTTTCATAGCCTTCCACATAGCTTTCTACATCAATGGCGCCTAAGTTTAAACCGAGTGACTTGGTATTGGGATTCAGAAGTCAGCATAACATGGTTGCCTATTTGGAGGCTGATGATGCTCTATTTCCTCAATATACTCAGATGGTGGCGTATTTGAATGCATCTCCATTACGGTATGCACTTTCTCATGCTCCTCTTATCCCTGTCACTCATATTAAACAGTTTTGGAACACTGTTAGTTCCTCAACGCTTAATAATGTGACTACATTAACTGCTATTGTCCATGGGCATCCATGGGTGGTTATTGAAGCCTTGGTTCGCCAGGCTTTGCATATTAATAATGCAGATGGTATAACCACTCTACCCATTGGTGAGATAGAACAGGGACTTCAAGCTTTGGGTTATCCTTTCCCTTAAGAGGGAACTTTAAATAAATATAATAAACATGAATTTCCCCCAGCTTGGAAGTACTTAATACATGTCATCCTTCAATGTTTAAATCCCAAATGTACTTGACATAATGAAATTAACAGGTCTATTGGTAGTGCCATTATGTGTATTGCAAATGGGCAAAAGTATAATTTTCTAAACCGATTTTTGATGGCATGTGTAAAAACAAGGGTAGCAAGATGACTCTGGCTTACCCAAGATTTTTTCAAATGATTTTTGATGAGCAAAGGTATTGCACCAGGGATCATGATGATTTTTATGTGATCCCTATGCAAAAGAAAGCTATTTTTAGTAAGATGAATTCACCTCCTCACAAAGACTTACCCCTTACCCAAGCCATGCTTGCTGTTATTGCAGCAGCACAACCTCAACCTGACCCACAACCACAACTTGACCCAATACCTGAACTATCACCTTCACCTCAACAAATGGAAATTGACCAAGATCACTTCGACGCTGACACATTAAATGATGGTGTTGATATTCCTAATCTAAACTTTGACACCTTTCTACAACAGACCCAAACACCCCTTAACCTTCAAACTGCTACCCAATCCACATCATCTTCTACACCCCCTGAATTTAGGTTGGTAAAACGCTCTAGGACTATTGGTACTCGCTTAGATGTAGGCCAATCCAGTCCTAACATCATTAAGACCTCATCCATGCCCCATGAATCTATTTTGGGAGGTCACATTCCCATTTTAGAGGAGGGCAGATTGGAACCATATACAATGTTGGAATTGACGTCTGTCTGCATTCGCTTGCAAAAGAAAAATGCAGACCTGGTACATACTGTCACTACACAAGGCCTTGAACTCAAGCAATTGGGGGAGTGGATTGTTCTTTTAGAAGGTGCTAACAATAGGCGTGGTATGGAGGATTCTTCCAAAGGGGAGGATGAGCAGATACATGTGAGTGACAAAGGCTCACATGATGGCGAATCTTTGGCTGTGGCTGAAGCTCTTACAGATTTGAAGAAGCAACCAGGTTTTGATGTCTCTTTGGTTACTACTACAAATTTGAATTTGTCCTTTACAGAAATGATGGAGCAGTTCACAAGAAGCGCTGACAAGAGTAAGGTGAGCGTTGACAAGCAGATTTTTGACTCTGACAAGGCAAGCGCTGATAAGAGTAAGTTGGACGTTGACACACAAGTTTTGGACGTTGATAAACTGCATATATGGTTGATGTATTCCAGTCATCAGTCATCATCAAAGAAGTGTCTTTACAGGTACCATCATCATCTTTACCCATCATTGATACATTAGATAAGGGTAAAGGAATTATGGTAGAAACAGTGGTTCCCAAGGATGCAGCTCAAGTAAAATTTTATTCAATGTTGGCTGCACAACTTATGGAACAAGAGAAGAAGAAGGTTATTGAGTCACCATTTGTGGTTACCTTTGAGGAACAAGAAGAAAGTAATGATGAGAGCACAGATTCAAGTGTTATGATTATTGAAGAACCAGAAAGACTTGAATATGGGGATGTGTTGGCAAGGGAGAAACTTGTAGAATTGAAGATGAAAGTTGATTATGATATGCCAAAAGTTGCCCAGATGTACTTTGCTTGGGAGAATAAGATCATGGAGATCCAGATATGTCTTCATCATATCAGATTTGGGGATTGGAGATTCTTCTCAGGATTCAAGGGGATTGCCATGTAATCCTAAAGTATAAGGCCAGCAAAGTTTTCTCACAATCTAAGAGGGATAGAATGGAGATTTATTACATGTTGCTTAGATGTCATCAAGGAGGTTGGACTTTTCAGAAGTTGCCGGGATTATCCTTTGATGAGTTGGAGTATAAAGCTTATCCTATTTAGGCAACAGTGCAAGAGATGAACACTATCAGACTTCTTTCAGATGAAAGAAAGGAGGAGCTTGCAGAAGAGATGCAGATTCAACAGGCTTTAATTGTACCAATACCTAAGAAGAAGGGAGTTCCACATGAATTTACAGGAAATATGGATAGATTGAATCCTAGTGAAGCTTTTATTAGAAGAAGCATTAAGCTATCATCATTAGAAGTTTCACACATGGTAGAATTATTGCCTCATGATTCTTGAAACCCTATAGTTAGCTATAAAGAAGATGCAAGTGGGTTTTGGATGATTGGAAGATATGGGAAAGAGGTACATACTTTTACTACTTTGATGTCTTTGTTTGTAAGCTTTGATAGAGAATACTTGGCAGACCTTTGGAGGTTACTGCAGGCCAAGTATGAGACTGAAGCACCTACTTCAGTCAATGGAATAAAGATTTGGTCAACATTCAGAAGGACGTGTGCACCTGATGAAGAAGATCCTGTTTGGAAGGATCTTGATGAGGATATCAGTGGACTTCAATGGCGTCTATATTCAGCAGCTGATGTGCATAATTTGAGTTCTACAAAGTTTTCTGAGTATCTTCTTGTGGATGTTGAGTATCCTATGTCCAAAGAAGTTTTGGAGAAGATGAAGACAACACAACTAGAGATAGACTACTCAAGTGATGTGGCCAAATATTTGATTAGATATGTTTATTTCCAATTTGATAAGATTTGTGAGAATCCTCCTAGTTCTTAGTTTTTATTCAGAAACTTGATTACTAGAGTAGATATCAAGTTTAGGGGAGGATTGTTGGGAATAAAATGTAGCCAATACACTTGGACGCTGACAAGAGCAATCTGGACGTTGTTAAGAAGAAATCAAGCGTTGACAGGACAAGCGTTGACAGGAAGAAGTCAAGCGTTGATAAGAAGAAGTCACGCACTGATAGAAGACTTAGTCTACACGTATTATGTTTCTAGTATGTTTCTAGTAAAGATATGTTCGACAATGTATTTCTTATGTTTATCTTTACCGAGAATAGCTGATACGTAGACTCTTGTACAAGGTTCCTTGATCTATAAAAGGAGGCCTTTAGGTTTTGTTAAATATAAGTTTTTCATACGTTTTATACTTTCATTGTATGCAAGTTTGATTTATCAATCAAAGTGAAAGTTTGTTTTATATTGTTTGTGTGTTCTTGTTTAAGTATTAATTCCGCATAATACTTGAATTGTTACATATACAACAAAGTTTCTCTACGTGTTTAACTTGATTTAATCTCGTTTACACAAGATAAATCGATCTAAGTTTAGGATCAACAAAATTTATCCTCACTAACGAGAAATTAACTTTTCTCGGACACGAGCTTACACTAAAACCATTCAAAGGTTTTTAAGCTCATGTAAATGGTTCATTGTTAAATTTCAGACGATGACCCGATCTTCAGCGAAAGGAAAGTTTATCGTCTATGATAAACTTATCCTCACAACGAGAAATTAATTTTTCTCGGGCATGACTTATATTAAAAACATTCGAAGTTTTTTAAGCTCATGCACAACGGAATGCAGTCACATGTCAGATTTTAACCCGCGATTCTAAGAAAGGAAAGTTTATCGTCGATGATAAACTTATCCTCATTAACGAGAAATTAAATTTTTCTCGGACACGAGCTTACATTAAAATTATTCAAAGGTTTTTAAGCTCGTGTAAATGGCGTATAATCACATTTTAGTTTATGCCCCGGAATTCATAGAAAGGAAAGTTTATCGCCGATGATAAATTTATCCTTACAACGAGAAATTAATTTTTCTCGGGTATGAGCTAATATTAAAAACATTCAAAGTTTTTAAGCTCATGCACAATGACTTACAGTTAAATATCAGACTGTAACTCGGACTTCAATTTTACGAAAATTTATCTTTAATGATAACTTATCCTCTTAACGGGAAATTCATTTTTCTCGGTTATGAGCTTGTATTAAAACATTCCAAGTTTTAAGCTCAGAACGAAAACTGTATCTTTTAAATAAGAGAACTTTTCCTCATGACGAGAAATTCATTTTTCTTCGGTCATGAGCTTTCCGTTAAAACATTTAAAAGTTTTCATGCTCATGAAAACGATTTCTAAGTAAATGTCAACTTATAACTCATTCTTCGTTTAAAAGGAAAGTTTATCGCTGATGATAACTTATCTTTAACAATGGGAAGTTTACAACTTCTCGGACTTGAGCTCGTGTCGTAAGATATTCAAAATCTTAAGCTCATGTAATTGATTTTCAAAACGTTGAACACAACTTTTCAAGAATTTTTCAAAAGGTTTTTCTAAATCTTTCAGAATTGTGTGTTCAAAATGTTTTTGATAAAAAGAGCATATCTTCTGGAATTGATAATATTTACGATCCTAGAAATGTCATTCAATAATGACACGGGGTTATAAATAAAGTTCAAGCATAAGTTCAAATGTTTTAAAACATGCTCAATTATGGTTTGCTATTATTTCATATAGTAACCCGCTTTTCTTATTCAAGTCAAGCATTTCACCGGAAAGCTTTGACTCAACAACGAGAATTAATTTTCTCGGCCATGGTTTACTTTATAACCATGTAAGGGATTGTGTTTACGTAATAACACAATCTAACATGAATATATGTACGTGTCAGTGCATTTATTTGTTAAAACAAGAGAAATCTTGTTTTTATGAAGTTATCATCTCCAAAATCCGCAGCAATTTACAATTGATATCGACACACTCGACGATGCGACCACTCAAACAGCGACTACAACCCTTTCAATAAAACACGGGTCAACAATTGAGGGGGAGAAATTTTCCAGCATTTAGAATCTTTGATGCCGAATATGCCAAGGTCACTAATTGGTGTCATGACAACGATATCAATTGTACACATGGTGTCAAGAGATAACTTCAAACGTGACGAGGAGACCAACATTCATTAATAAGGACCATGTGATTCTATCATATGATGTTCTCCATCATTCAGGTCCAACCTCGTAAATTGCTAATCTTGTGAATACATTATCATATATGATCTTTGCACGTGATAAATACCTTACACTTGTGTTTAAAAGGTATTTACTTTACGTTTCAAGTACACTCTCATTAATTTGATGGGGATCTTGTGAAAATCATGAAGATAATTGGATTTTCATTTTTCTTCCCAAATTTTCTTAAAATGCTATTAAATCAACTGATATTAAAAACATCGATTGGGTTAATATTTTTATACGGGGGAGAAAATGTGATTTAATATTGAGATCAATAATGGTTTGACTTAATGTGCTGGCTCATCCTGCCATGTGTGAAATGTTTTCGAATATCGTGGCATATGTTAAGGGGGAGCAAAATGGATTTGGATATCAATATGGATTTCATGGTGACATATACTTACCCACAACCCATTTATCTCACGAAGATGAAGATTGTGGTGACATAAGGATGGTAGGATAGGTTAAAGTTCACTGATTCTTCTAGAACTGGAGGAATCTTCCCAAGGACGTTCCATAGCTAGAAATAGTAGTCCTTAGGAATGATGGAAAAAGATCGTGAACGTAGCTGAATGCCGACCAAGTACTTAAGTTAGCACTAGAACAATAACAACACGGTGCTAGTTATGACGTATTGGTAAGCATTGAAGGGGTTGAAGAATGAAAAAGAATTGTAATGATAAAGGGTGAAAAGAAAGAAGCCCTCCTTACAACCTTAGGCAGAAACCGGGTCAACTCATTAGCTATTGAGATCATTTTCAATGATGCTTGATATTGAAGATAATACATCATGGACCTGGTGATGCAATGCACAACACATCCCAGCTAACTCAGATATCTCTTAAAAGGTATTTGTTTTATTCACACGGAGACAACACATTATCTATCGATTTATTCCCTCCGAATATATTGAATATTGAAAAGGTGGCACTCCTCTCCAGCCTCCGATCACTAAAATCCAAAATGCACGATTCATTCTAGAGCCATTTGAGATCATCAAATATCTCATTAGGACACACTTTCATAATTCCTTGCTTCTTCACACACTGTGAAAAGTAAGAAAGATCTTAAGAGTCCTACTTAAAATCTTCATGATCTTGCCTGAACATCTGAGTAATACGAAAGTATTTACAATGAAGATGGAAATCCTTCTTGAGCGAATATCAAAAAGCTCATGGTAGGTGACTTGTGCGATTCTTTATGAATCAAGCTTGTGATAACTAGAAAGCAACAATGGTTTAATTCTTTACTGAACTTAAACACGTTCCAGGCTGCTACGCAATATCTAAGTGATCTTGCTGGAACACTCAGAGTGACACTCTATAGTGTTCACAGTGATGAGTGGAAATACTTCTAGTGTTAACGTCAAACAGAACTTGGTAGGCAACTTGCAAGATTCTATATGAATCAAGCTCATGACAACTGGAAAGCAACGATGGTGCGATTCTTTAATGAATCAAACTTGTTCCAGGAATCAGATTTGACGGCTTCAAATCATGCGGGTATTTTTATCCAAATGATTCACTATTTACGTTCGCAGTCAGCTTTGGACGGTCGAGTAAAGAGAACGGGTTTACCCGCGAAATCTTGTCAAGGAGGTTCTTAATTGAAACTACCTGCCACAAGTACGATATTTTATATCGTCCAACGGTCTTCACCGACCGGAGGTAAATTGCTACCGAATTAGAATGAAATGTTAAAAGCCATTTCATCCGTGTATATGTTTTGTTGCTAATTGTCTTATGCAGCGTAACAAGAAGGTGGCATTGTGGTGTACAATCCAGAAGAATTCGTCCCCGCATACTTATACTTTCTACACTTAATACTTCAACAAAATCAAGAAAGCCTAAAAGTCAAGTCTTCCATTGTATCAAACTCTGAAGCTTTCAAGAATTCATCAAGGTATAAGTATGTGGAACATGAAGTCACGAGGAGGCGAATATCACAAGTGATGAATGCACACGGTCAAGGCAAGGAAACATACTCAAGACTAAAGTCAAAGATCTCATCTGCATATTCACAAGAACAAGATCGAAGACTCAAGCATAGTATGTTAGGTTTATGATTTTGTAAAATGGTGTGACCTACCTTAGGGGGAGATTGTTGTAAATGCGTTTTTCTAAAGAAAGTCTCGGTCACATCATTGTTAGCATAGATCACGAGCTATAGACTATTTAGGACATTGTAACTTGGAGTGACCTCCCTTAGGGGGAGATTGTTAGAAATAGGTTTTTACGTATTTAGGAAGGATCGGTCACTCCAAAGATATATACGTAGATTGGGCTCGTGATCTAGTTAAGTTAGTATAACCCATAAATCTCACATGTAGGGTGGGATATATATACCCTTCCTAGCATGTTAGGAAGGGTAGTTGTTCATTTCCATTCACTTAATCATTCTTTATTTCTCTCATCCTCTCCTTTCTCTCTATAGTTCTTCATATCCATCCCTCTCTTTAGATCATCATAACACATTAACAATCATAAGAAATCATAGACCTACAGTAGTGGTTATGAAAAGATATTATGAGATGATATCAAAAGGTATGTTGTTACATGACCCCAAGGGTCTTATTTATAAGATAATTTAAGGCTTAGACTTCAATGATTGGCTTGGAGACAAAGGAAGTCTAGAATCTTCTTGTATGTTCTTGTGTGTTCTCCCTCAAGATTGCATGAATGTGGACATAAAATCTCCCCAACACAAATGTGGGTGGAAACTTGTATTTTGTTGGTAGCAACTTCATGCTGAGTGACTTGTATGCTCCGTGGAAGCACTTGTTCTTTCACCTGAGATAAATCTTCAAAGGCTTGTAACTTGTACACGGGTCTTGAACTTGACTAGGATTCTTCGTACTCGTACTAATCTTCACATTTGCATTGTTTTACACTTCATTCCTGCAATTGGCTACATAAAGACTTGTAAACACAATTGGACCCAAATATGCACAAAAGTATTATAGATAACCACATACATGTACAATAGTACGGATAACTCTCCTAAAACATGTTGGATTTGGGTGTTATCAATCGTAAAGATGATGATTCAATTCACAAACAACCACGGAACAAAGGTTGGAAGGGCACAAATTCCCTCACATTAAACTACATTAGAAAGAAATAATATGTACATGGATAAGCATGGGATCTCCCCCACGAGGCACCTCGTTTTTGATTACCAAGTCATTAGCTCGACTCGATCCCCTCAATACTAATTATCCATGGGGAAGGTGACTTGGTCGAGGTTGTCCAAAGAAGGGACTTCCCCACCAAAGTAGTGCTTAACCCTATGACCATTCACCTTGAAGTTAGGACCATCATTTTGAGCTACCTTGATGGTCCCATATGGAAACACTTGGGTGATGGTGAACGGTCCGGACCAACGGGATTTCAACTTGCTAGAAAATATTTTCAATCTTGAGTTAAAAAGCAGTACTTGATCTCCAATGTTAAAAAACAGGTTTTTAATTTTAGAATCATGAAACTTTTTAGTTTTCTCTTTGTAAATCAATGAATTATCATAAGAAACGTCTCTTAGTTCATCTATTTCATTCAATTGCATTTTCCGGTGTTTTCCCGCGGTCTCAATGTCATCATTACAATGCTTTAGGGCCCAATAAGCTTTGTGTTCGAGTTCAATTGGCAAGTGACAATTACTCCCATACACAAGCTTATAAGGAGTGCACCCAATGGGCGTCTTATGAGCGGTGCGAAAGGCCCATAAAGCATCGTCGAGCTTGTCATACCAAGATTGTCTATTTTCTTCGATCGAACTCTCTAAAATCCTTTTCAAGGCTCAGTTTGAAACCTCGACTTGCCCACTCGTTTGTGGTGATAAGCCGTAGGAAGACGATGTGTAACCCCATATTTCTTTAGAACCTTTTCAAATTGGTCGTTACAAAAATGGTTCCACGATCACTTATGATAGCACGAGGGGTTCCAAACCGAGAGAACAATTGTTTCAAGAACTTGACTACCACACGAGCATCGTTCGTAGGCAAAACCTTAGCTTCAACCCACTTAGATAGGTAGCCAACGGTGACAAGGATGTAATTATTACCACGAGATGATGGGAACGGCCCCATAAAATCAATGCCCCACACGTCAAAGATCTCACACACTAGGATGATATTTTGTGGCATTTCATCCTTTTGTGAGGCTTTTCCTTTACGTTGGAACGAGTCACACGACTTGATAAGTAGGTGCGCATCTCGGTAAATAGTAGGCCAAAAGAAACCGGCATCAAAGACCTTCTTCACCGTGAGATTATCACTGATGAGACTACAATTATACATAGTCTCATCGTCCAAATCGGGCTTAAAACGCTTAAAATATCATTAAAATACCCCAAAATATGCTTATGTTTGTTCATTGTGTATTTTAGGTACGGATATCGTGAAATCAACAAAAGATCACAAGAATCAAGCAAAAACAAACACGGGAAACGAAGCCGCATAAAGAATCGGACCCGAATCATAATTTTCCATTGAAGTCCTTGAAGTTTTGAAGATTTTCAAGATTGGTCCCTCATCTTTTGAAGACTTGTCATTTTATACCCTTGTAAATCCTCAAAGTTACATATGGGTCTCTAAAATGGCAAGAATGTACAAAATTGGTCCTTGGAATATGATGAAATTACAAGAAAAGCCCTTGGAACAAGTTTAAAAAGCTTTTTGTGGCCAAAATGAAAGAATAAAAACTTAATTACAAAGGGAATTGAAGTATGGGCTGTTAAAACTTAATGTGACAAGTTTATGGAAACATGGGGGTTATGTTTGGCCAGACATGAAACTTGACACCACCAATCATCAAACGTCATGTCACCCACTCCACCACCTAAAATTCCTCTACATCACACTCTCCTTCCACATCACCAATCCACTAACCTCACCAATTAATATAATTAAACAGATTTAAACTTGTTTTATTAATAATACTTTTTGGTGGGATACATACACTATTTCCCTAATCCCAACCAGAATTAGGTTTTTCCTAATAATCAAAAATCAAGGTATAATCTTCTCCAGATCAGTGATTAAGCCCTATCTCACCTAAACCCACACCTCAAAACCTTGCCACGTGGGCTGTGGTCCTCACACCAACCTTCCCCTGCCCATCACTTTCCAAAAAGTCCCAAAAGGGGGACAAGATGAATGGCTGGATACTTTTCCTTGGTCCCGAATTCAAAACCAAGGGCTTGGATCATTTTTGCTTCACTGGTATCACCACATACCTCCAAGATTGGCAGCAGGCATCACATGGACACTCTTGACCATTTTCAAAAGTATGAAGACTCAAGGGGCATTTTAGGGCTTTTGTTCACTAGGGTTTTAGATACTAGAATGTTCTTCTACCTTGTATAAATACATTCGGGCTGTGAATGTATTAGTTTGTTCCAGATTTCTTGTAAAAAAATTTTGTTATAAATATTTAAAGTGTTTCTTAAATTCTTGCTAGTTATGTGTGTTCCTTTACTCTTTTCAGTTGTCTTGATTTACTTTTATGCATTTAGTTAAAAACGTTTATCAAAAGCCTTTATAAAGAATTTATTTTCTTGTTGTAAAACCTTTTAAGATCCAAAAAGCTTTAAGCTTTGTGTGTTTTGGATTGACAAACCAGCATACAAGTCTAAAGTTCTTTGTTATTTTCAGTTTCTAAACTTTTGTTCAAAAGTTTGGTTCCAAAAAATTTGGTGTTTCAAGTTTTGTAAAAGGAAGATTTTTGCTTCAATATTTGTTTGATCTTACTGTTCATAAGCTGACCCAAAAGCTATCTGACAAATAGCTTTTGGATCAGTTCTTGGGCCTTTACCTTTTTCTTTTGTGGTGTTGTGTTTCACAGGTTCCAACAAAAGAAAATATAACACCCAAGGCTTGACTGCTGTAGTCTCCTTGGGTATTGAACTGTAGTAGTCCTTCTCTACCAACAAGAACTCTTCCATCATATCTTGGTTAAGGTGATTAAGCTGGGGCATCAAGGAGGTACTCCTTTGAACTCCCTTTCATTTTTAGCTAAAAATATTGGTCCAATTAGATTTTTGTCTGCATGCTTTTAAATGCCTAGTTGTTTGAAGTGTATGCTGGTTATTTGCTTGTTTCTAGATTTTGGCAAGTTGGTTTGTAGTTAGTAAGAGTTACTGATTAGGTTTCATATAGTGTGTTTTGATTTTCTGCTATATTGGTTCATTATTAATCAGTAAAGGGGGTGTTTGGTTTTGTGACTTATGGGACTTGGGTGACACAAGACCCAAGTTAGATGGATCATACATGTCCTTTAAGTGTTAAAAAGTTGTTTTGAATAGGTTTTAAGGGTAATTTCAGAGCTCTAAGAAATTTGGTATCACAAAATTTGCATAAAATAGTCATAGTAATTCAGTAGGGTTTAACTAATTTGTTTTAGTGATGTAAGTTTCATATCTTGTTAATCAGTTAGATTATATTTTATATTAGGGTTGTATGTTCTTGTTTATGAGTTTGGTAGGCTAGGCTGTTAGATTTAGGTGACCAAAATTCACCTAGAGTGCCAACTGCATCAGACCAAGTCTACAGACCTACCATTATGTGACCAGTGACTGCTTATTACCACTTTGTGTGCTTATTGTTGTTGGAATCTGTTGTTTTTGTGCTTATTCTAACTCCCCACACTCCACTGAGTGTGGGGGTGCCTCACTTGTCCAAAAACATCCAAGAAACAAGGCTCAAAAGCCCTTATTCGTCTTTCTGTTAAGCATCAATAGGAACCAAGTTCCCACTTTTAGAGTAAAGTGTCGTACTGCTGGGAATAAAGACAAAAGTCCCCACACCTATCACTTTCAGTTTCTTGTTATTTTGTCTTTAGTGACCTTTTTAAGCATTTTTCGGTAATTTTAATTTTCTTGGGATTGTTTTATTATTTCAAGATTTTTCATAAAGGTCATTATTTATTTTACTGTTCATTTGGTGTTTTTTAGTATTTTATTCAATTTTAATTAGTTTTTATTAATCTGTCTTTTGTCTTTTAGTGTAAAAAAGTGGTATTTTTCAGTTTTTCCAATTTACCAAGTTTCAATAAAACAATTTAAGATTTTTAGTAAAGAAAGTTCACTGTTCACTTTATTTAATTATTTTTAGATTTAATTTAAGGTTTAATTAGGTTTTAATCAAAACTGTTTTGTCTTTTAGTGGTAAAAATTACTTTTTTCAAACTTTTTAATTTTTATACTGTTTAGTAATATAATTTAGGATTTTTCAAAAAGTCAAATTAATTTTCACATTATTGTTATTATTTTTAATCATTATATTAGTCTAAAAAGTGTTTTTAGTGTTTTAAAAATAGAAAATAGTTTCTAAAATTTAGGAAAAGTAGATATTAGTTTGATAAAATAATATTTTGGGCTTTTTGTTAATTATATTTAATTTTAGGGCTTTAATTAGCATTTAAAATTGGATATTTAATTAATAAAATGTTTTAAAATTTATTTATTGAATTTTTGTTCTTATTTATATTATTTTAGACTTAGTTTTAATTTTTAATTAACTTTTAGCTTTAATTGATTAATTTCTTCGCGCTTTACGTAATTACGTCATCGTTTTACGTTTTACGTCGTATTTTAATCATAGTATAGCTCGTCTTTAATTTTCTCTCTTAAAACCCAAAAACGACACTAATCCAAACTTAATTTTATTATATTGACCTAAAATACACACCTCCAACGAGAATGAACTCGCATTTATCGAGCATTCGCCGGTTTTCCTAAACCGTCGAGTTTAATACTTGCCGCCCATACGCGTTTTTCCTAAAACGTGTACGATTATACCTACATCAATTAGTAGATAATTCACCTGCTTACATCATCACGCAATCCAATTTTCATATTTTTGTTATCGTTTTATGTAAAATAAGGCTAAAAATGGCCAAAATTTTAAAATTTTTCTTGGTTTTCATAAGTGTTTAAGACACGAATGTAGGTTTTCCGATGGTGAGAATAAGAGTAATATTTGACTCGACCGTGCGTTTTGAGAACTTAGCTTTGATTCCTTAACTATATTAGGCTAAGTCTCTTAAATGAGGACGGGAAATGATAGAGTTAATTATAAGTTGAGTAATCTTTCACGATCTCATGTGTATTAATTAGTAGCTTATTCTCCCCACGCTTTTGTTTAAATAAATGCAATAAGTAAGGTCGTACGATTTAAAAGGGTACTTAGATTTTAGCCCAAGATCGTTTAAAAGTTGCGCGTGTTCGAATAGAGTTCATAGCCAGTGCATAACTTATTGAAGCGAGATGCGAAGATTGGCAAAGTTCCAAGAAGGCCCTAACAAGGCATGAGGAACTCCATTTTGTTGCTAAAGATCCAAGATGATGTGAAGTATCATTATTCCAAAATCAATATGAAGGACTGGGACACACGACGAGAAGCAATATACTCCCTTAAAGATCATGGAGAAGTCTATCCAAAAAGACCATAACAAGGTATGAGGATAAATATATCCAAGTCCAAAAAGGAGGCGGATCGTTGTATATCAAAATCCCAAATAAAGATTGAATAAAAATGATGATGTCGTGGTCAAGTTTGAAGAAATTCCATATATGAAGAGAAAAACATTATTTCAAGAACGTCTCCCAAGATTTGAAGTTCGAAACACATGCCAAATATCGGCCCAAGAAAGGTCTCAAATCATGAAACGAGTTATGCCAAGATATGAACTTAAGGAGATTACAAGAAGCCGTTTTAAAAGATCGTGTCCTTTAGCTAACTATTGATTAAATCGTCCTACTTTATTTTTGGCCTTAATAAAATATCGAAATAAGTCAAAAATGTATCCTCGTGATCATTAAGACAATAACAAAATATAAGAGATACCAATTAGGAATAAGGGAGTCTAAGTACGTAATTAACACTCATGAGTAATTATTGTGTTACTAACTTATAATGACAATGATCTCGTTACACGCTTAGCATTAAATTGGTTGAAAATCGAGGATGACGAACTTATCTCTATGAGGCATTCACGTGTTCTTATTCTTTGACCCTAACAGTCACTTAATCTTGATGAAAACATTACATTATGTCTAAAACACGTTTAGTAGCTTATTTAAGTTTACCTTTTCAATAAATGTCATATAAAAATGAATTTTGGAAGTGCTACGATACTTAATTCTAGCATTGTGTGGGGACACGGCAATGGTTTAGTATGGGGGAGTGATGAGACTGTAATTATACATAGTCTCATCGTCCAAATCGGGCTTAAAACGCTTAAAATATCATTAAAATACCCCAAAATATGCTTGTGTTTGTTCATTGTGTATTTTAGGTCCGAATATCGTGAAATCAACAAAAGATCACAAGAATCAAGCAAAAACGAACACGGGAAACAAAGTCGCACAAAGAACCGGACCCGAATCATGATTTTCCATTGAAGTCCTTGATGTTTTGAAGATTGTCAAGATTGGTCCCTCATATTTTGAAGACTTGTCATTTTATAACCTTCTCAAAGTTACATATGGGTCCCTAAAATGGCAAGAATGTACAAGATTGGTGATGTGTTGGGAAATGTCGGTGTATTTTAATTCAATACGTTATAGAGCAAATTTAGGAAATTACCTTTAGGAAAAGGTAATAATTCAAAAATAAGCTAGAGATGAATCAATTAAACACGAGAGTATTCCTGGTTCGTTTTACAAAAGGAACTTGTGAATTTGAGACTTTCCTTTTGATAAGGACAATCGATTTGAATTCGGTTTCGGTTTTTATCTAAATTAATGGTACAAAATTTTAACCTAAAGTGCATGAATCGTACCCAATTAAAATTTAAAAGACAAAATTAAATCTATATATTTAAACTTTACTTTAACTATTTAATTGAACAAACTATTTAAAAAAAAATTATTTAAACTAAAATTATTTAAAACAAAATTATTTAAATCTATATTAATTAAAAACAATATTAGAACAATTTTTAAATCCAAAAGTAATAAAATATTTATTTATTTATTTATTTATTTTTTACTTTATTTTAACTAATACTTTTTACAAAAAATTTAATTAAACAATTTTTTTTAATAAAACTAAGTAATATAAATTATTTTACTTAAAAACTATCAATATATTTAAAATTAATAGGTCTAAATATACTGACAGTCCAAAACATAAAAGGTTTATTAAATTCCAAACGCAAATAAGAACTTATAGGTGTGTAAACACCCATCCTTTTTACCACTTAATTACAATAATAACCGGGCCAAAACGTGTATTTTATGTCTTTTATGTCGGAATTATGCGTGGTTTGTGTTTTTGTTGTGACTTAGGACGAAAAGGTGAAAAGTGGAGAAAACACGGGCATTCACGGGCTTTTATTGAAGAAAAAGATGAAAGACGAAGTCAAGAAGTCAAGAGTGCAAAAAGAACGGAAGTCCAAGACCAATTCTGAAGATTTATCGAAGAAAAAGTCAAAAGACGGAAGTTTATCAAAAGCCAAAAAACTCAAGTCTAATTTATTGAAGAATTAAAAGACGATTTCAAAGAAATCCCGAGCCAAAAGTCATTAAAGTCCAAGATTAAAGAAGATTAAAGGCTTAAGGACCTAATGGTGCAATTAAGAGAAAATGAAGGAGGGGAGGAAGCTTCCTAAGCACCCCTTAATCCTCCCCTATATATAGACCATTAGTATTATCATTTCATTTTGTTGGCTAAGTGTGACAATTAGTCTTCCACCTTTTAATTACTTGCTCTTTAAATTCATGTCAATTTAAATACTTGTCTTTCACTTTTAATACTTTTAATTCCAAGTAAGTGTTCTTTAATTTTGTTGCTTTAATCTTTATTTACATTTGATCAAGTTTACTTTTATCATTCTCTTTCTACCTTTCTCTAGTTTTTTTTTTGGTTTGTTTAAATTTCGGATTAAGCTAGCTTTTGCTTAATCCCTTTGCTTATTTACTAAAAAGTTTATCTTTTTACTTTTATCTAAGTTTTTATATGAGATAAGCTATAAGTTTGACAATCTTATTGGCTTATTTTATACTTAACTTATTTGTTTTTAAGTTTTCTAAAAAGTTTAGTCTTTCTAAAAATTTGCTTATTTAGCTTGCTTAATTCGTGCTTTGAAAAGGTATTTAATGTTGTGCTTATTGTATTAGTCTTCTTATTATTCTTGGTTTAGTTTTTGAAATTTTCTTATTGTTAAAATGCTTATTTAGTTTAGCTTATTTGCTTACTGGTTTCCATTGTTCCGATTTTTAAGGTTTCTGTTGTTACGATCCAACAAGTGCGATCGCATAAACCCTTAGGGTTTCTACTTGCGATCCATTGTTGCGATCAAGGACCAGTATAGTGGGCTACGATCACACTCCATAATCCATACCACGATCCCTTGGTGCGATCGTGGGTAAGATCATAGAGTGCGATCCGTGGTTGCGATCCCTTTGGTCACGATCACCCACTGCGATCCACTTTGTTGTGATCGTGGTGGAGTACGATCCATAGAGTACGATCCCCATCTTGTTTCCATCGCATCAAGTGCGATCGTGCGCTGCGATCACCAAGTGCGATCCAGACTGCGATCAAGCTACGATCGTGGGTACGATCAGGGTGCGATCCAACCACTTCATTGGTTGCGATCGTAGTGTGAATCAGACTCAAGTTAGTTTTTCCTGTTTTTATTTGTTTTTGCTTTTATTTTGAATTTTGATTTCCCGCCCTTTTCTTACTTGATTTATTTTTAAGTTTTCAAATTATATTACATTGTCAAGTTTAATTTTCGTCACGCTTTTATTTAAGTCATTTAATTAATTTACTTTTCAAAGTTTAAATATTGAACCCTTTACTTTAAATTAGACTTAGATTTAATTAACGTCATTTATTTTAAAATTAGACTTAGATTTATTTTAACGCCTTTTAATTAACCGTCATTTACTTTTAAGTTTTTGCACTTTTAATATACTACAACGACATACTTTTGTTTCACCAAAGAACGACTGAGTCGCACACTAAACTCCTTTTTCAATTCGAAGAGACATACTTAAACGAAGAACTAATTTTTATACGGGGTGTCAAAAGCCAAGTATTAAATGGCGCCGCTGCCGGCTCTTTTCGTAAAGATTAACGGTTTTCTGTGAGAGACGCGTTGCTTTTTGGGATCCGTTCACTTGTGAGCGCTATTTTCTTGCTTAAAAAAATCAAAAAAACCATAAAAATTAAAAATTGATAAAAATCCATAAAAATTAAAATTTCAAAAATCCAAAAAGATTTAATTTTTATTGTGTATATATATTGTCTTTGCGTTTGGTATTGTTTTATTTTGCCTTTGTAGGTGTATGCGTACTAGATCTTCTAATTATCAAGAGCCCGAGACTCGAGAAGATTTAAGTATGTCAGGTGTTAACAACAATAATAATCCACCGCACCTCAACAATAATAACAACAATGTTCTTCCACAGCCCGATCTTCGGACAATGGAGGAGCTTTGTCAACCTACCATGTTTGGACGAGGAGGACTGATTGCGCCGATGCAAATCAACGTTCCTGAGTTTTCGTTGAAGCACCACATGATTCAGCAAGTGCAAACAAATCCTTTTAGAGGAATTCCTGATGATGATGCCAACAAACACCTCGACAAGTTCATTACAATCACCGAAAGCATGAAGTTGCTTGGTGCTTCAATGGATGTTCTTCGCCTTCAACTCTTCCCACATACTTTATCACATCATGCCGAGAAATGGTTTGATCGTCTCCCGAAGAATTCTATTCACACTTGGGATGACATGACTCAATGCTTTTTGTCGCGCTACTTTCCACCATCCATGGTCACGAGCCTTCGCAATCAAATTAGCGGTTTCATGCAAGATCCCGATGAATCTCTTTTTGATGCTTGGGAAAGATATAATGTCTTGATTGATCGTTGTCCAAACAACAACATGCTTCCCGTCACATTGATTGATACTTTCTACAACGGTTTGACTTTTCGTGATCGTGATACGATTAATGCAGCCGTCGGTGGCACATTTATGAAAAGGAGACCCGAGGAGTGTAGAGAGCTAATTGAGAACATGACTACTCACCGCAAAAACTGGGATTCCTCCGCTTCTTCAAGGAACAACCCGAGTGTGACAACCCTAGATTTTGGATTTGTCACTTTTGACTGTTTGACTTTGATTATGTGCTTAGTGTGCATTTACGTGCATTCTGTTTATATTTGAGCCTTGAATTGGATGTTAGTCATCGTTCGTGTATTGCGTGGTGCATTATATAATGTTATGATGGGGTTAGTTCATGCTCATTTGTTCACTTGGATCTAACTTTGATAGAATGCGGTGCTATTTTAGGATTTTATGTGTACGTATAAGTATTATAGTAAATCGTATTTTTACGAATTAGGGTTTAGCGTTTAGAGGTCTCGGATGAGGTATTTAGTCACGGGAATAATTTACGGGATGGTTTTAAGTCATTTAGAACTTAGTTATAAAGTTTATTTCATATTTTAAGAATTTTCATAAAACTGTATATTTTACTAATTTACGATAAACGCGTAAAGTTGACTAGTGTAGTTTAATTTACTAGTTAAAAGGTTTTAGATATAATTAATTGATTAAGGGATTAATAAAAAAAAGTATAATTAAGGAAATAATTATTAAAAACGAATTTAATAATAAAATAAATCAAAAGTATTATTTTTGGTAAAAAATTTTATATAGGACGGTGGGGAAAAATAAGAAAAAGGAAAAAAATAAAAAAAGGAAAGTATTATTTGTATTGGGCTAGGATTCTCATTGTTTTAGTATAAAAACAAATCAAAACACATTATTTTTTTCCAGCTCTTTTTTTTGGACGAAGGTTTCTACAAGTTTTTAGGGTTTCATAAAATTTTTCTTGATTCAAGGTATGTGATCAATTTAACTTTAACTTAATTCATGCTTTTATTAATTAATCATGATTGTAATGTTAATTAACCATCATTGAGATGATTAGGATTTTATTAATTTTCTGAAAAATATAGTAATTAAGATCAATTAATGATTTTAGGGTTCTTGTTTAATAAATTAGAGGTAATTAATGATGTTTGAAGGTTAGTGCATAAAGGCGTAAAACAGTCTGATTTTTAAGGCTGTCTTGTGTCGACTGTTCCGGGCAGTAGGTAGCACCTTTGGTCGATTTTCTTTTTTTTAAAATTAAGTTCAGAGAGTCTACTTTTCAAAAATGTAAGGTTGGTCGAAAATGGAGTTGGGAAGGTCGTCAAATAATTTTTACAAAAACAGTACGCTGTTCAGGAATAAATTTTGATTTTGGGGATTTGAGTCAAAACCTAACCAAACGAATGAGATAGTCAAAGATTTTTGATTTGGGAACTCTTTATAATGTATATAAAAGTACTGGAGGTTTTCAATAAAAGTTATGGTGTTTAGGTCGGGCTTTTGGTGTCGAACATTTAGCATGTACATAAAATCAGTTTTGGTGAAAACGACTTTTGGCGTAGAGACTAAACGAAAGGGTTAAACGTGTAATTAGAAAGTAAAATTGGTTTTTGAATTTCTTAGATCATATAACAACATAACTCCAGTAGGGTAGGAGTCAAGTGTGGTGTTAAGTTCACTTCATGTGATCGTTTAGTGACTAGTAAACCGTACCGGGGAAAAACTGGAATTTTACGTATGGAATAGCTTGTAGTGGGAGAACTAGATAGTGGGGATTGGGGGATTAGATTCATCTCCTTGATTGTTACTTAACTTGGGTGTTAAGACCTGAGCTAAGGGTGTCGCGTATGATTTTATAGGTTTGCAGGAGTGCTAGCTTGATGTGCTATCAGGTGAGTTCATAGTCCCATTTTTACTAAGTTTTTAAATGTTTTCTTCTAGTATGGGATGGAGATGACACTTGTGGTGTTCTTAAAATGTTTTGGTACTATATTTTTTATAAATGTTTGGACATAGATGTGTTATTGTGTGACTTGCGTGCTTATGTGTTCTTATATGTGCTTTGATATGTGTTATGATATGTGAATCTTGATTGTGTTATGATTGGGATTGGTACATAGATGTATGGGCGTTTATGGGACCAGTTGTGATGTGTGTGGAGCGTGGGGCACGATCCGTCCTGAGTTCTTGGTTCGGGGGGCACGATCCGTCCTGAGTACTTGTGCATCGTCTCTTTGGAGGCAAGATATCTCGACGGGGATATAGTTCATCTTCCACAGGTGGTGTGGGAAAGATCCGGATAGTGTGGTGTGTGTTCTTGTGTGTGTGACGGGATACTTCATGACTATTATAGTGTGCTTTGTGAATTGTAGATGTGATTGGTACTTGGATTGAGTTTTGTTGTGGATGCATGTAGCATGATTATCACATTATGGTCCATTACTAAATTGTTTTTCTTCAACTATTTACAGCGGTTGTTAAGGGTTCTTAAGATGTTTTGATAATTTAAACCTATGTTCTCACCAACTTTATGTTGACAGATTTTAGTGTCATTTTCAGGTGAGGTAGTTGAGAAGGATGCTATTAGAAGTGTGGTTAGAGTTTAGAGGCTGCTAGAATTGAATTAGGAGGAATCCCTTTCCTCTTAGATTTTATTTTGTCTTTTGATTTAGTATATTGTTTGATACCTATATGTTTGATGTGTGTTATTTGAATGTCTTTGGTAAGAGGTAGGCCTGTTACCTACTTACCTAGACGCCTGCATTGTTTGAGATATTGTCATGACATTGTGTCACCTTTTTATGACATTTCTATTTCATTTAGTTAACTCTATAGACACGCTATTGTTGTGATGATATCCATACGTCGCGCCCCATATTCCGCCATGGTGGGGTGTGACAGAATGGTATCAGAGACAGGTTATAGAGAATTAGGTTGCCTAGTCGCGTAGCCTAATCTATAGCTTAAGGGTCCCTGCATATAGGCGTCATAGGGGTATGTGTGCATTTTATAAATGTTGATGTTTTTGGATGTTATTTTTGCGATATTTGTTAAGTTATGAATTAGTATTGTTCATACTTAACTACATGTTATTTTCTTTACGAGTTTTGACTAGTGCGGGTTGAACCATGGTCGTATACGTTAGTCATTATTGTATTTCGCTTAATTATGTTTTCATGTTCTTTATACATTTTGAATTTTGTCTACGCTGGTTCAGCTGGAATACGAGTTTATTTGTTTCATGCATTGGCTACGTTATTTTAATACATGGATTTTGGATCTTATTTTATATTGTGGTTATGTGCTTATATGAGTTGTAGGATCTATGCGCTTATTTGAGTTGGTAGACTGATGTGTTATGTGTAGTATTAATTCTTATAAGTGCCATCATAGGAGGGAGTGCATTAGTGAAAGGGGACTGGTATAAGTATGGTGGCCAACATAGTTATACAAGTACCACGACATCAATGGATTCCTAAGTATGGTTGCATGAAAGAGGTTAATACATGCTTGTATTGTATATGTTGTATGGATTTGAGTGTATGTACGCCTATGCCTATATATGTATATATCTCTTCTACTTATCGATTGTATTCTTAGGATGGTTTGCTTGCTCGTTTCTCTTTGAGATGTTCAACTTCCGTAGTAGCGCATTTATCGAGTCCTCATTTTACTTATTTGTTTGTACGGTACTTTTGGTGTAGAGGATATTGAGAGAGTGGAGAATTCTTTTTGGGATCACGGTATCTTTTAGTTTGAATTTTACGTGGTAAAAGAAATGGAATTTGTAAATAGTTAAAATAGTTGTTGGTAGTCGGTGAAATAAGGGTTAAGTGTCGTAAGCGTGTTTAAAATAAGATGGGATACATATTTTTTTTAACATATAAGTATGGCTTGTTTATTTAAAAAAACGAAAATTGGTTTTGATCACCTAAAGCTAATGATCTTTAGTTAAATTCTTGTTCTGATTTAATTAAATATGTTAAAATCATGTAATTACTCATATGATGGGTAAGGGTTTCTAATTTTCTGGAATTAAAATAAATTAGGTCTTGAATTTGGTAATTAATGAGGGGTTTTAGGGTTTCAAATCGCTTTTTTTTTTGTTATAAATCGGGGTAGGCAGAAACAGTCGCTAAAATGTCAAAATTCGTCGCTAAACTGTTTGAAACTGTCGCTAATGTCTGGGCAGATTTTAGGTAAAATCGTTTTGGTCATAACTTATTCGTTTTTAAAGCTTTTTGGGACATTCAAAAGCCTAATACTATGTACTCGGAACGTACTTTTCAAATATTCCGAAATTTTGGTAATTGGAAGTCAGTAGCTTGGTCGAATTAATTGTACAAGTGTCGAGTTCAAGATTAATTTTCAAACGATATGGTTTAAACTTGTGTTTTGGATATTTTGGGATAGTGAACACTTAGAGGGCTAACATAGGGCTTATTTGGGATAGGATTTGAGATGTATCCACCATAAGGATTGTACATTGATGAAGGATGTGGGTTCCGGAGTCAATGTTGACGTGTGATATTGTGTTGTGTGCTTTAGACAATTGATCGTTCGTAAAGAGACATTAGATTGATTTTCGTTAGATGATTACATAAATTACTAATGTGATACCATGGTTTTAGAACAACTAATATACAATTACAGTACAAAATCCATTCTGGGGTAAAATTTGGTTTTCCACAAGGTTTTAATAGTATGTCGCCGGTCGTAACACATTTCAGTTGTCGTTGGGTGCTTGTTGTCATTGGTCCGTTTCCATGGTTCGTTGGGAGTCGATACATGTTTTATGTTGAGTATCTTTTGGAGTCTCATTTTGGTTCATTCTTTTGAATTCGTTCACGTAAACGTCCGTTAGTTGTCCATGGGTTTGATCCGTTATCCGAAGTTGGGGGTCCTAAAATTTTTCGTGAGCTTATATTCATTGAGAGCGTTGTTGTAGTCATGATCCGGTTACGTTCTTATGAGAGAGATAGTGTGTTGGTTGTGAAATGAATTTATTGAGCTTATGGAGTAAATATCGGGACGAGATTTCTATTAGGAGGGAGTGATGTGACAACCCTAGATTTTGGATTTGTCACTTTTGACTGTTTGACTTTGATTATGTGCTTAGTGTGCGTTTACGTGCATTCTGTTTATATTTGAGCCTTGGATTGGATGTTAGTCATCGTTCGTGTATTGCGTGGTGCATTATATAATGTTATGATGGGGTTAGTTCATGCTCATTTGTTCACTTGGATCTAACTATGATAGAATGCGGTGCTATTTTAGGATTTTATGTGTACGTATAAGTATTATAGTAAATCGTATTTTTACGAATTAGGGTTTAGCGTTTAGAGGTCTCGGATGAGGTATTTAGTCACGAGAATAATTTACGGGATGGTTTTAAGTCATTTAGAACTTAGTTATAAAGTTTATTTCATATTTTAATAATTTTCATAAAACTGTATATTTTACGTAATTTACGATAAACGCGTAAAGTTGACTAGTGTAGTTTAATTTACTAGTTAAAAGGTTTTAGATATAATTAATTAATTAAGGGATTAATAAAAAAAAGTATAATTAAGGAAATAATTATTAAAAACGAATTTAATAATAAAATAAATAAAAAGTATTATTTTTGGTAAAAAAAATTTATATAGGACGGTGGGGAAAAATAAGAAAAAGGAAAAAAATAAAAAAAGGAAAGTATTATTTGTATTGGGCTAGGATTCTCATTGTTTTAGTATAAAAACAAATCAAAACACATTATTTTTTTCCAGCTCTTTTTTTTGGACGAAGGTTTCTACAAGTTTTTAGGGTTTCATAAAAATTTTCTTGATTCAAGGTATGTGATCAATTTAACTTTAACTTAATTCATGTTTTTATTAATTAATCATGATTGTAATGTTAATTAACCATCATTGAGATGATTAAGATTTTATTAATTTTCTGAAAAATATAGTAATTAAGATCAATTAATGATTTTAGGGTTCTTGTTTAATAAATTAGAGGTAATTAATGATGTTTAGAAGGTTAGTGCATAAAGGCGTAAAACAGTCTGATTTTTAAGGCTGTCTTGTGTCGACTGTTCCGGGCAGTAGGTAGCACCTTTGGTCGAGTTTCTTTTTTTTAAAATTAATTTCAGAGAGTCTACTTTTCAAAAATGTAAGGTTGGTCGAAAATCGAGTTGGGAAGGTCGTCAAATAATTTTTACAAAACAGTGCGCTGTTCAGGAATAAATTTTGATTTTGGGGATTTGAGTCAAAACCTAACCAAACGAATGAGATAGTCAAAGATTTTTGATTTGGGAACTCTTTATAATGTATATAAAATTACTGGAGGTTTTCAATAAAAGTTATGGTGCTTAGGTCGGGCTTTTGGTGTCGAACATTTAGCATGTACATAAAATCAGTTTTGGTGAAAACGACTTTTGGCGTAGAGACTAAACGAAAGGGTTAAACGTGCAATTAGAAAGTAAAATTGGTTTTTGAATTTCTTAGATAATATAACAACATAAATCCAGTAGGGTAGGAGTCAAGTGTGGTGTTAAGTTCACTTCATGTGATCGTTTAGTGACTAGTAAACCGTACCGGGGAAAAACTGGAATTTTACGTATGGAATAGCTTGTAGTGGGAGAACTAGATAGTGGGGATTAGGGGATTAGATTCATCTCCTTGATTGTTACTTAACTTGGTTGTTAAGACCTGAGCTAAGGGTGTCGCGTATGATTTTATAGGTTTGCAGGAGTGCTAGCTTGATGTGCTATCAGGTGAGTTCATAGTCCCATTTTTACTAAGTTTTTAAATGTTTCCTTCTAGTATGGGATGGAGATGACACTTGTGGTGTTCTTAAAATGTTTTGGTACTATATTTTTTATAAATGTTTGGACATAGATGTGTTATTGTGTGACTTGCGTGCTTATGTGTTCTCATATGTGCTTTGATATGTGTTATGATATGTGAATCTTGATTGTGTTATGATTGGGATTGGTACATAGATGTATGGGCGTTTATGGGACCAGTTGTGATGTGTGTGGAGCATGGGGCACGATCCGTCCTGAGTTCTTGGTTCGGGGGGCACGATCCGTCCTGATTACTTGTGTATCGTCTCTTCGGAAGCAAGATATCTCGACGGGGATATAGTTCATCTTCCACAGGTGGTGTGGGAAAGATCCGGATAGTGTGGTGTGTGTTCTTGTGTGTGTGACGGGATACTTCTTGACTATTATAGTGTGTTTTGTGAATTGTAGATGTGATTGGTACTTGGATTGAGTTTTGTTGTGGATGCATGTAGCATGATTATCACATTATGGTCCATTACTAAATTGTTTTTCTTCAACTATTTACAGCGGTTCTTAAGGGTTCTTAAGATGTTTTGATAATTTAAACCTATGTTCTCACCAACTTTATGTTGACAGATTTTAGTGTCATTTTCAGGTGAGGTAGTTGAGAAGGATGCTATTAGAAGTGTGGCTAGAGTTTAGAGGCTGCTAGAATTGCATTAGGAGAAATCCCTTTCCTCTTAGATTTTATTTTGTCTTTTGATTTAGTATATTGTTTGATACCTATATGTTTGATGTGTGTTATTTGAATGTCTTTGGTAAGAGGTAGGCCTGTTACCTACTTACCTAGACGCCTGCATTGTTTGAGATATTGTCATGACATTGTGTCACCTTTTTATGACATTTCTATTTCATTTAGTTAACTCTATAGACATGCTATTGTTGTGATGATATCCATACGTCGCGCCCCATATTCCGCCATGGTGGGGTGTGACAGAATGGTATCAGAGACAGGTTATAGAGAATTAGGTTGCCTAGTCGCATAGCCTAATCTATAGCTTAAGGGTCCCTGCATATAGGCGTCATAGGGGTATGTGTGCATTTTATAAATGTTGATGTTTTTGGATGTTATTTTTGCGATATTTGTTAAGTTATGAATTAGTATTGTTCATACTTAACTACATGTTATTTTCTTTACGAGTTTTGACTAGTGCGGGTTGAACCATGGTCGTATACGTTAGTCATTGTTGTATTTCGCTTAATTATGTTTTCATGTTCTTTATACATTTAGAATTTTGTCTACGCTGGTTCAGCTGGAATACGAGTTTATTTGTTTCATGCATTGGCTACGTTATTTTAATACATGGATTTTCGATCTTATTTTATATTATGGTTATGTGCTTATATGAGTTGTAGGATCTATGCGCTTATTTGAGTTGGTAGACTGATGTGTTATGTGTAGTTTTAATTCTTATAAGTGCCATCATAGGAGGGAGTGCATTAGTGAAAGGGGACTGGTATAAGTATGGTGGCCAACATAGTTATACAAGTACCACGACATCAATGGATTCCTAAGTATGGTTGCATGAAAGAGGTTAATACATGCTTGTATTGTATATGTTGTATGGATTTGAGTGTATGTACGCCTATGCCTATATATGTATATATCCCTTCTACTTATCGATTGTATTCTTAGGATGGTTTACTTGCTCGTTTCTCTTTGAGATGTTCAACTTCCGTAGTAGCGCATTTATCGAGTCCTCATTTTACGTATTTGTTTGTACGGTACTTTTGGTGTAGAGGATTGAAACTAGGGATTTTTAGTCCTTTAAATTAAGTTCGTTTTTCCTCGACTCACTTGAATTGATTTTCAATTAGACGATAGACTTGATTTGTTTTTGGTAAATAATATTTTTGGAGTTTTATCTATTTAATATTAAAAACTAATAAAACAATTTAAATAAAACTAATCTAATGTAAAAATTAAACTAATAAAAACTTTTTAAATAAAAACTATTTTAAACTAATTTAAAAAAAATTAAACTAATTTAAATGACAACTAATCTATATAAACTAATTTTAAAAACAAAATTTGACTTTTAATAAAACTTAGAAATTAAATTAAGACTTTTAAAAACTTTAAACGAAAAATATATTTTTAAAATAAAACTTAATTGAAAACTATTCTAAGGACTTTTATGTAAAATAAAAACTTCTAAATAAATAAAAAAAAAAAACTATTTCGAATCAAAACAAATAAAATATTTTTTTGTCTTTTTATTTTTATAAAAACCGAATTAAAAGAAAAATAAAACTTTTTAATTAAAATTTAATTGAACTAAAAACTTAATTTAATATGTTTATTAAAACTGCCAGCGATATCTAAGGCTATATTAATTGAAGTAATACACAAAAGAAAGATTAGAACAGATGGTAAACGCGTTAGGCAGTTGAACAGAAGGTCAGGGGTTTGATTCCTAGCGGTACCCTTTTTTTTTTTTTTGAATGATTACTTTTTAGACAGCTGAAATTTGTTACAGATTTCAAGTTATATTAGTAAAGTAAATCAGTCAACTAAACAATTGGTTTAGTCTTCTGATATAACAGTATTGAGATAATCAAGCATAATAGCAACCAAAAAGAAATCAGTTCCAAAATACAAGCAGACTAAAAGATCTATCCAATCTATAATCAATTCTTAAACAAACTCAACTAATGATTGTTTATAAAACTGATACATCTACTTAATAGAACCAATTCAAACTAGCAGATTAAATGAATTAAGCAGCAACTATCAAAATAAAAGAAACATTCAGCAATGTAGAATGCAACACCAATATCATCAGTAGACTAAAAAAAACAGATATCTAAATCAAACTCATAACATCAAATCTAAATGTGCATAATCAAATAAAACTACTAACTATCACCAAAAACTAATATCATCAATTACAAGCTATGAAGCAAGCAGATTAAAACATAAAACTGAAATCTCATAAGCATATATCTAATAAAAACAAAGCAGATTCAAATATTAAATCCCAAAACTAAATAGAACTAGCAGATTAATATTAACCAACTTAAACTAAACTTACAAAAGTAAAAAGAGATTTAAAACCCGATGTCGAAAACCGTTGAGCCGAAGATTGGCGCTGAGCCATCTTATTGATCTAAAACCGAAACCCCAAACACCTTCTTTGATCCTTCGTCATCTACATCAGCTTCTCGATCCAAACAGCATCGAACATCAACAGCAAGAACAACCTTATATGTCTTTCCAGTGGGGAAAGAGTTTTTATCGCTTTCTTTTTATTTTATTTTATTTAATTTAATTTTTTTTTTAATTAAAATGATAATAATACTCTACGAACAGTAATAAAAAAATAGATCCGGATTAAAAAGAATGACGAACAGTAATTTAAGCTTTGACTTAAAATTAAAATGAGATAGAAATAAATTGAAATCAACTTTCTCATTAATAATAATAAAAGATTACAATACTTTTGAAAATGAAAATTACAATTTAATCTAAATCTAATTTAAACTAAATCCTACTCCTAAATTAAAAACAGTAAAAAAAATAAATGAAAAAGCTTCCCATATATGATAAAGAGGGGGGGTTTTATAGGGAACCCCAGAACCTTCTAGGTTAACTTGGTGACCACGGTGAGAGATCTTGGCCGCTAATCTTCCTTCTCTTTCTTCTCTTATGATCAAACGGCTGAGATAAAAGCCCTTGACTCGGATTGCCAGCGTGGAGTTGGATGTGAGGACCACTTTGAGTGTTGGATGCCATTTTCTTGGGGATTTATTTACTTTTGATGTGAATTAAACACATATGTAAAAAACCCCAATTTTCTATTGGTAATTTTTGTTGATGGGGTAATCTAGGGTTTGGGGAGGTAAGAAAAATGGAGGAGGAAGAAAAACAGTAAAGGTGTTATTTTCTTGGATGTATCAAATAAAAAAGGAGTTGGGGTAAAAAACGTTTATATATTTATTGGGGAATGGGGGTAACGGTTGGGGGATGGGTGAGGATAAATATTACACGTGTGTGTAATGGATGTGGGGTGACCGAATGTAAGTCAAAACAAATAAATTGAGAGTAAATAAATGTGGGGCAAGATACATAACGTGAGGTTAAGAGTTTGTGTTGACCGGTTGAATTTGTGGTGTGAGTGATTTGAAGTTTGACTGGGAAAAAAAACTTTCCACTTGCCTTTTTCTTAAACCATCCCAAGATGATTTGTGTAATGGGCTTGAATCCGTCCAAAAAGCTTGGCCCAAAGAAAATTCCTTTTCGTTCAATAACTTTAATGATTATGGGCTTTAGGCCCATATACACCTCACGTCACTTGGAACAATTTTTCCTTCCGTGTCCATTGTAATGCTTTTGGGCCTATTGGGCTTGGACCAATATTTTTAGCTACTTAAGTCCATGCATAAGCTTAAAGGCCCATTAACCCAATGTGGGACCCACATGGCCCGAAATCTTTGTAAATGATTAAATCCGCTAGAATCGAGCTCGATTTGGGCTTCCTTGATCATTTCTTCAAACCGTGTCGAATTGCCGGTTTTTGTGAACTTGTGCACACTTTTGGACTTTTGACTTTGTCTTCGTCTCTTTCTTGACTTTTCTTCGACATTTGACCGTGAAATCTCGTGTTTTCTCTTCTTTTGATCATTTGTACCTATTTAAACACAAGAACACAAAAACACGCGTAATTCCGACTTTTACGATAATAAACACATGATTATGTCTTGTTTTTCCTTGATTTTAGTGGCAAAAGGATAAGTGTTTACACACTTATTAAATCCCCTACACTTGACCATTGCAATGACCCCATGCAATGCATTATTTTAAAGCATAAAGTTACATTTTTCTCATAATTAACCCATCTCGGCCTTTATTACTATTACTACTACTACGATAAAAACTTGAAAAGGAGACAAAAGTTATAACCATTTATTAACTTGGAAATTATTCGATGGAAGAAACCCGTAAGAAATCTAAGACTTAGATTAGGGATTTGGTGCCATGAATATAAATCACCCTCAAGTTTCACGTTCCCCATACCAAGCTCAAAAACGAGATCATTGTTATTACAAGTTAGCACAACTAACACTTACTCATGCGGTTTAATTATTCACTTAGACTCCCTTATTCCTACGGTGTATCTCTTGTATTTTATTTTGTCTTGAATGATCACGAGGATGCATTTTTGACTTATTTCGATAATTTATTAAGGCCGAAAATAAAGTGGGACGATTTAATATATAGTTAGCTAAAGGACAAAATCTTTTAAAACGGCTTCTCGAAACCTCATAAAGTTCATATCTTGGCATAACTTGTTTCACGATTTGAGACCTCTCTCGGACCGATATTTGGCTTGTACTTCAAACTTCAAATCTTGAGAGACGATCTTGAAATTATGGTCTTCTCTTCATTTTGGTATACATCTTCATAAGGAGTGAAAGATGCTTCAAACGTTGACCACGACTTCTTCATTTATCCTCTTCTTTATTTAGGACTTTGATATACCACGATCCGCCTCCTTTTTGGACTTGGATCTATTTATCCTCATACCTTGTTAGGGTCTTTTTGGATAGACTTCTCCATGATCTTTAGGGGAGTAATTGCTTCTCGTCGTGTGTCTTGATCCTTCATATTGATTTGGATTAATGATCTTCACATCATCTTAGGATCTTTAGCAAAAAGTGAATCCTCATGCCTTGTGAGGGCCTTTTTGGACTCGGGTATCCTCATGCCTTGTTAGGGCCTTTTTGGATAAGCCAATCTTCGCGTCCCGTTTCAATAAGTTATGCCTTGGCTATGAACTCTAATTAATACCGAGCAACTTTTAAACGATCTTGTGCTAGAAGCTAAGTAACCTTTTAAATCGTACAACCTTATTTTTTGCAAATATATTTATTAACAAGTGATGGGAGAAAAAGCTCATAACTAACTCACATAAGTTAATGAAAGAATACCGAACTTATAATTAACTCTATCATCTCTCGTTCTCCATAATTTAAAATCTCAAGGAATGAGACTCGTGGATGCTTAGCCTAATAAACCAATTAAGGTGCATATGGTTAAGGATACTAGCTAGAGTAAACTTGGATAAGTAAACTCGGGTTGAGTCAAAATATTCACGACGGGCCTAATATATCAAAGATATCTAAACTTGTTAAAACCATTTTATTTATTTATTTAATTTTTGACTTTATTCTTGAAATGGAAATTATTCGATGCGATAATAAAAGGAAAGAAAATAAATAAAAATACTACTAGGCCAAAATAGATCAAAAATTTGAAAAACGTTGAAAATTTTTAAAATTTCCTGTAAAATGAGGTCAAATTCATGGAAAAGGCCACTAAAATTTCGATAGAAATCCCCCCTACACTTAAGATAAACATTGCCCTCAATGTTTAAGCATGTGGGAGAATAAAATCCCCTACACTTAGGACATTGAGTGCGTTGTTTAAATCGAGCTAAGGAAAGGACAACTAAAGTGATTACATTTATTTGTTTTATTTATATACAAGAGTGAATCACAATAGCAAAACTTATCGAAGGAACCGGGTACACGGGTAACACGGGAACACGGGTCTCGTCAAAAGTACCAAAAGTGGATCATCAAAGCACATGTACCTACACAATCACAACACAACACACAAACAAACAACCTACACGGCTCCCCCTACACTTATTGTAGAAAATAGATAGAAAAATAGATAAATCATCGGGTTGCCTCCCAAGAAGCGCTTGTTTTTGTTAACCGAGTCACGAGCCTGACTCGACCCCGAATTAAATAGTCCATGGGGAAGCCTCGAATGTGATACCGGGATCAAAGATCTTGTCCTCGGTCCCGGATGAACATAATAAATGAGAGGCAGGAGGATAAGTCATAGAAGGTAAAAAGGTCCTCTCAACATACGAAAAGTATGTGAGGTCGTGATCCACGGGAGGTGGGATGGGTAAAGGAGACAAATTGTCATCCCCTAAAGACAATGGATGGTCATAATTTGGCAAAGCCGTAAAGGTATCAATCAAAGAATGGTCAATGTCACCTCCCGGGTCAAAGTAATCATCCTCATGAACGTGAATCTCTTCGATTTCTTCATCATAGATAGGCTCGTCAAACAAAGGTTTGTCGTTCCCCTCATTTAGGATCTTAGAAATTCTCTCGAAGAGATCACGATCAAGTACGAAACCATCATTCATTTGTGGGATTTGTTGATAAGTTAAATCCTCACGAATGTGGTAAACGTAATTCTCATTAGAGGAGTGTTTATTAGGTAACTCCTCGAGAATTGGATGCGTGGTCATGTGAGTTAGTTCGTCATTATTAAAAATAAGACGTTCCAACTCATCAAGTTCGGCCTCGATATTGGAAAAATCGACCTCACTTGTAGGTGGAAGTGGAGGTAAAAGAGCTAGCTCTCGGTCGATAATTTCCTTAATCTCGGGCTCGAAGATGAAATCATCATACTCACCACATATTGAACTCTTATTGGAAGAATCAATTATTGCTTTTGGATTTGTGAGTATGTGATCATGGACTAGCGGAACGACCGTGTCCGTAAGCTCAGCAAAAGTCGGCACATCACAAACTTCATCAAAGAATTTGTCGAGCCCAAAATCGCTAATCTCACTCGATGTATCAAGATCCTTAGATGCATTTGGGATATTGAGAGAAGGGATTACAATTGCACTAGGACATTGAGCACAAAGATCACTCCAAGAAATAGTAGTCTCATCGTCATCATAATAGTAAGAACGCACAAGAGGAGGAGTAGAAACACTAAGAGTAGATACTTGCTCTTGTTGTCTTTCGTCATGCAAGCTAATTTTGAGTTGTTTTAAGCGTTCTAAAATTTCATCCAAACTAGTGCTTTGCTCCTTAAAAGAAGGTTGATGAACGACGGAGTTTTGTGGGGGTTCAAAATTTTGAAAACCAGAATTATAGCACGGATGTGGCTCATAATTCATCGGTTGACAATAAAAAGTATCGTGAGGGCCCCCACAATAATTGCAACACGGGTATTGAGAAAAACCCGGTGCATGACAGGGATTGTCGTAGACGGGAGGAGGGGAGAAATTTGTGTAAGAGGAGAAGTACGAATTTCTTGAATTGCACAATGGACTAAATCCAAATTGTGTATTGTCGATATCGGAACCACACTTCGCACAAGTACACCATGGACATATTGGAAAACCGAGCCATGGTCTCCCACACCGATCGCAAGACAAATCCATGAAGAATTATAAATAAGAGGGGTTGAGAAAAAGAATTAAACACAATAGAGGATAAAGAAGAATATTTTTGTATTTTTTAGAAAAAATATATATATACAAAAAACAAAAGAAATCGAATAAGAAAAATAACAATAATACGTAATATTTTTGGTGTAATACGTTTAGGAAAACGTATTACTTTTGGATTTTTTAATTTTTTTGGTGCAATTCTTAGGAAAGAAATTGCTTTTGTGATTTTTTTAATTTTTTTGTAATTTTATGTTTTTGATTTTTTTGTATTTTTGATTTTTTGTGCAAGAAACGTAACGTTCAAAATCGAATGGATCCCAAAATCCAAACGTCTTCACGAAAAATCGTCAATCGTACGAGCGAGGCGGCAGCGGCGCCAATTTGAAACTAGGGATTTTTAGTCCTTTAAATTAAGTTCGTTTTTCCTCGACTCACTCGAATTGATTTTCAATTAGACGATAGACTTGATTTGTTTTTGGTAAATAATATTTTTGGAGTTTTATCTATTTAATATTAAAAAATAATAAAACAATTTAAATAAAACTAATCTAATATAAAAATTAAACTAATAAAAACTTTTTAAATAAAAACTATTTTAAACTAATTTAAAAAAAATTAAACTAATTTAAATGACAACTAATCTATATAAACTAATTTTAAAAACAAAATTTGACTTTTAATAAAACTTAGAAATTAAATTAAGACTTTTAAAAACTTTAAATGAAAAATATATTTTTAAAATAAAACTTAATTGAAAACTATTCTAAGGACTTTTATGTAAAATAAAAACTTCTAAATAAAAAAAAAAAAAAAACTATTTCGAATCAAAACAAATAAAATATTTTTTTGTCTTTTTATTTTTATAAAAACCGAATTAAAAGAAAAATAAAACTTTTTAATTAAAATTTAATTGAACTAAAAACTTAATTTAATCTATTTATTAAAACTGCCAGCGATATCTAAGGCTATATTAATTGAATTATGTAAAGTAATACACAAAAGAAAGATTAGAACAGATGGTAAACGCGTTAGGCAGTTGAACAGAAGGTCAGGGGTTTGATTCCCAGCGGTACCCTTTTTTTTTTTTGAATGATTACTTTTTAGACAGCTGAAATTTGTTACAGATTTCAAGTTATATTAGTAAAGTAAATCAGTCAACTAAACAATTGGTTTAGTCTTCTGATATAACAGTATTGAGATAATCAAGCATAATAGCAACCAAAAAGAAATCAGTTCCAAAATACAAGCAGACTAAAAGATCTATCCAATCTATAATCAATTCTTAAACAAACTCAACTAATGATTGTTTATAAAACTGATACATCTACTTAATAGAACCAATTCAAACTAGCAGATTAAATGAATTAAGCAGCAACTATCAAAATAAAAGAAACATTCAGCAATGTAGAATGCAACACCAATATCATCAGTAGACTAAAAAAAACAGATATCTAAATCAAACTCATAACATCAAATCTAAATGTGCATAATCAAATAAAACTACTAACTATCACCAAAAACTAATATCATCAATTACAAGCTATGAAGCAAGCAGATTAAAACATAAAACTGAAATCTCATAAGCATATATCTAATAAAAACAAAGCAGATTCAAATATTAAATCCCAAAACTAAATGAACTAGCAGATTAATATTAACTAACTTAAACTAAACTTACAAAAGTAAAAAGAGATTTAAAACCCGATGTCGAAAACCGTTGAGCCGAAGATTGGCGCTGAGCCATCTTATTGATCTAAAACCGAAACCCCAAACACCTTCTTTGATCCTTCGTCATCTACATCAGCTTCTCGATCCAAACAGCATCGAACATCAACAGCAAGAACAACCTTATATGTCTTTCCAGTGGGGAAAGAGTTTTTATCGCTTTCTTTTTATTTTATTTTATTTAATTTAATTTTTTTTTTTTAATTAAAATGATAATAATACTCTACGAACAGTAATAAAAAAATAGATCCGGATTAAAAAGAATGACGAACAGTAATTTAAGCTTTGACTGAAAATTAAAATGAGATAGAAATAAATTGAAATCAACTTTCTCATTAATAATAATAAAAGATTACAATACTTTTGAAAATGAAAATTACAATTTAATCTAAATCTAATTTAAACTAAATCCTACTCCTAAATTAAAAACAGTAAAAAAAATAAATGAAAAAGCTTCCCATATATGATAGAGAGGGGGGGTTTTTATAGGGAACCCCAGAACCTTCTAGGTTAACTTGGTGACCACGGTGAGAGATCTTGGCCGCTAATCTTCCTTCTCTTTCTTCTCTTATGATCAAACGGCTGAGATAAAAGCCCTTGACTCGGATTGCCAGCGTGGAGTTGGATGTGAGGACCACTTTGAGTGTTGGATGCGATTTTCTTGGGGATTTATTTACTTTTGATGTGAATTAAACACATATGTAAAAAACCCCAATTTTCTATTGGTAATTTTTGTTGATGGGGTAATCTAGGGTTTGGGGAGGTAAGAAAAATGGAGGAGGAAGAAAAACAGTAAAGGTGTTATTTTCTTGGATGTATCAAATAAAAAAGGAGTTGGGGTAAAAAACGTTTATATATTTATTGGGGAATGGGGGTAACGGTTGGGGGATGGGTGAGGATAAATATTACACGTGTGTGTAATGGATGTGGGGTGACCGAATGTAAGTCAAAACAAATAAATTGAGAGTAAATAAATGCGGGGCAAGATACATAACGTGAGGTTAAGAGTTTGTGTTGACCGGTTGAATTTGTGGTGTGAGTGATTTGAAGTTTGACTGGGAAAAAAAACTTTCCACTTGCCTTTTTCTTAAACCGTCCCAAGATGATTTGTGTAATGGGCTTGAATCCGTCCAAAAAGCTTGGCCCAAAGAAAATTCCTTTTCGTTCAATAACTTTAATGATTATGGGCTTTAGGCCCATATACACCTCACGTCACTTGGAACAATTTTTCCTTCCGTGTCCATTGTAATGCTTTTGGGCCTATTGGGCTTGGACCAATATTTTTAGCTACTTAAGTCCATGCATAAGCTTAAAGGCCCATTAACCCAATGTGGGACCCACTTGGCCCGAAATCTTTGTAAATGATTAAATCCGCTAGAATCGAGCTCGATTTGGGCTTCCTTGATCATTTCTTCAAACCGTGTCGAATTGCCGGTTTTTGTGAACTTGTGCACACTTTTGGACTTTTGACTTTGTCTTCGTCTCTTTCTTGACTTTTCTTCGACATTTGACCGTGAAATCTCGTGTTTTCTCTTCTTTTGATCATTTGTACCTATTTAAACACAAGAACACAAAAACACGCGTAATTCCGACTTTTACGATAATAAACACATGATTATGTCTTGTTTTTCCTTGATTTTAGTGGCAAAAGGATAAGTGTTTACACACTTATTAAGGATATTGAGAGAGTGGAGAATTATTTTTGGGATCACGGTATCTTTTAGTTTGAATTTTACATGGTAAAAGAAATGGAATTTGTAAATAGTTAAAATAGTTGTTGGTAGTCGGTGAAATAAGGGTTAAGTGTCGTAAGCGTGTTTAAAATAAGATGGGATACATATTTTTTTTAACATATAAGTATGGCTTGTCTATTTAAAAAACGAAAATTGGTTTTGATCACCTAAAGCTAATGATCTTTAGTTAAATTCTTGTTCTTATTTAATTAAATATGTTAAAATCATGTAATTACTCATATGATGGGTAAGGGTTTCTAATTTTCTAGAATTAAAATAAATTAGGTCTTGAATTTGGTAATTAATGAGGGGTTTTAGGGTTTCAAATCGCTTTTTTTTTTGTTATAAATCGGGGTAGGCAGAAACAGTCGCTAAAATGTCAAAATTCGTCGCTAAACTGTCAGAAACTGTCGCTAATGTCTGGGCAGATTTTAGGTAAAATCGTTTTGGTCATAACTTATTCGTTTTTAAAGCTTTTTGGGACATTCAAAAGCCTAAAATTATGTACTCGGAACGTACTTTTCAAATATTCCGAAATTTTGGTAATTGGAAGTCAGTAGCTTGGTCGAATTAATTGTACAAGTGTCGAGTTCAAGATTAATTTTCAAACGATATGGTTTAAACTTGTGTTTTGGATATTTTGGGATAGTGAACACTTAGAGGGCTAACATAGGGCTTATTTGGGATAGGATTTGAGATGTATCCACCATAAGGATTGTACATTGATGAAGGATGTGGGTTCCAGAGTCAATGTTGACGTGTGATATTGTGTTGTGTGCTTTAGACAATTGATCGTTCGTAAAGAGACATTAGATTGATTTTCGTTAGATGATTACATAAATTACTAATGTGATACCATGGTTTTAGAACAACTAATATACAATTACAGTACAAAATCCATTCTGGGGTAAAATTTGGTTTTCCACAAGGTTTTAATAGTATGTCGCCGGTCGTAACACATTTCAGTTGTCGTTGGGTGCTTGTTGTCATTGGTCCGTTTCCATGGTTCGTTGGGAGTCGATACATGTTTTATGTTGAGTATCTTTTGGAGTCTCATTTTGGTTCATTCTTTTAAATTCGTTCACGTAAACGTCCGTTAGTTGTCCATGGGTTTGATCCGTTATCCGAAGTTGGGGGTCCTAAAATTTTTCGTGAGCTTATATTCATTGAGAGCGTTGTTGTAGTCATGATCCGGTTACGTTCTTATGAGAGAGATAGTGTGTTGGCTGTGAAATGAATTTAATGAGCTTATGGAGTAAATCTCGGGACGAGATTTCTATTAGGAGGGAGTGATGTGACAACCCTAGATTTTGGATTTGTCACTTTTGACTGTTTGACTTTGATTATGTGCTTAGTGTGCGTTTACGTGCATTCTGTTTATATTTGATCCTTGGATTGGATGTTAGTCATTGTTCGTGTATTGCGTGGTGCATTATATAATGTTATGATGGGGTTAGTTCATGCTCATTTGTTCACTTGGATCTAACTATGATAGAATGCGGTGCTATTTTAGGATTTTATGTGTACGTATAAGTATTATAGTAAATCGTATTTTTACGAATTAGGGTTTAGCGTTTAGAGGTCTCGGATGAGGTATTTAGTCACGGGAATAATTTACGGGATGGTTTTAAGTCATTTAGAACTTAGTTATAAAGTTTATTTCATATTTTAAGAATTTTCATAAAACTGTATATTTTACGTAATTTACGATAAACGCGTAAAGTTGACTAGTGTAGTTTAATTTACTAGTTAAAAGGTTTTAGATATAATTAATTAATTAAGGGATTAATAAAAAAAAGTATAATTAAGGAAATAATTATTAAAAAACGAATTTAATAATAAAATAAATAAAAAGTATTATTTTTGGTAAAAAAATTTATATAGGACGGTGGGGAAAAATAAGAAAAAGGAAAAAAAAAATAAAAAAAGGAAAGTATTATTTGTATTGGGCTAGGATTCTCATTGTTTTAGTATAAAAACAAATCAAAACACATAATTTTTTCCAGCTCTTTTTTTTGGACGAAGGTTTCTACAAGTTTTTAGGGTTTCATAAAAATTTTCTTGATTCAAGGTATGTGATCAATTTAACTTTAACTTAATTCATGTTTTTATTAATTAATCATGATTGTAATGTTAATTAACCATCATTGAGATGATTAGGATTTTATTAATTTTCTGAAAAATATAGTAATTAAGATCAATTAATGATTTTAGGGTTCCTGTTTAATAAATTAGAGGTTATTAATGATGTTTAGAAGGTTAGTGCATAAAGGCGTAAAACAGTCTGATTTTTAAGGCTGTCTTGTGTCGAATGTTCCGGGCAGTAGGTAGCACCTTTGGTCGAGTTTCTTTTTTTTAAAATTAAGTTTAGAGATTATACTTTTCAAAAATGTAAGGTTGGTCGAAAATATAGTTGGGAAGGTCGTCAAATAATTTTAACAAAAACAGTGCGCTGTTCAGGAATAAATTTTGATTTTGGGGATTTGAGTCAAAACCTAACCAAACGAATGAGATAGTCAAAGATTTTTGATTTGGGAACTCTTTATAATGTATATAAAAGTACTGGAGGTTTTCAATAAAAGTTATAGTGTTTAGGTCGGGCTTTTGGTGTCGAACATTTAGCATGTACATAAAATCAGTTTTGGTGAAAACGACTTTTGGCGTAGAGACTAAACGAAAGGGTTAAACGTGTAATTAGAAAGTAAAAATGGTTTTTGAATTTCTTAGATCATATAACAACATAACTCCAGTAGGGTAGGAGTCAAGTGTGGTGTTAAGTTCACTTCATGTGATCGTTTAGTGACTAGTAAACCGTACCGGGGAAAAACTGGAATTTTATGTATGGAATAGCTTGTAGTGGGAGAACTAGATAGTGGGGATTGGGGGATTAGATTCATCTCCTTGATTGTTACTTAACTTGGGTGTTAAGACCTGAGCTAAGGGTGTCGCGTATGATTTTATAGGTTTGCAGGAGTGCTAGCTTGATGTGCTATCAGGTGAGTTCATAGTCCCATTTTTACTAAGTTTTTAAATGTTTTCTTCTAGTATGGGATGGAGATGACACTTGTGGTGTTCTTAAAATGTTTTGGTACTATATTTTTTATAAATGTTTGGACATAGATGTGTTATTGTGTGACTTGCGTGCTTATGTGTTCTCATATGTGCTTTGATATGTGTTATGATATGTGAATCTTGATTGTGTTATGATTGGGATTGGTACATAGATGTATGGGCGTTTATGGGACCAGTTGTGATGTGTGTGGAGCGTGGGGCACGATCCGTCCTGAGTTCTTGGTTCGAGGGGCACGATCCGTCCTGAGTACTTGTGCATCGTCTCTTCGGAGGCAAGATATCTCGACGGGGATATAGTTCATCTTCCACAGGTGGTGTGGGAAAGATCCGGATAGTGTGGTGTGTGTTCTTGTGTGTGTGACGGGATACTTCTTGACTATTATAGTGTGCTTTGTTAATTGTAGATGTGATTGGTACTTGGATTGAGTTTTGTTGTGGATGCATGTAGCATGATTATCACATTATGGTCCATTACTAAATTGTTTTTCTTCAACTATTTACAGCGGTTGTTAAGGGTTCTTAAGATGTTTTGATAATTTAAACCTATGTTCTCACCAACTTTATGTTGACAGATTTTAGTGTCATTTTCAGGTGAGGTAGTTGAGAAGGATGCTATTAGAAGTGTGGCTAGAGTTTAGAGGCTGCTAGAATTGCATTAGGAGGAATCCCTTTCCTCTTAGATTTTACTTTTTCTTTTGATTTAGTATATTGTTTGATACCTATATGTTTGATGTGTGTTATTTGAATGTCTTTGGTAAGAGGTAGGCCTGTTACCTACTTACCTAGACGCCTGCATTGTTTGAGATATTGTCATGACATTGTGTCACCTTTTTATGACATTTCTATTTCATTTAGTTAACTCTATAGACACGCTATTGTTGTGATGATATCCATACGTCGCGCCCCATATTCCGCCATGGTGGGGTGTGACACCGAGAGTCAATGTTTCTTCCACATCAGCAAGCCCTGATATGACCGAATTCACCCGCATGATGACTGAAATGAACAAAAGTATTTTGCTTCTCGCTTCAAACCAACAACAACAACAACAAGTTAAAGTGGTTGCCAATCCTTGTGAAACATGCGGCGGTCCTCACTCATACACTAATTGTACTTCTACACAAGGAAATCCGTAAAACGTGTATGCAGCTTATGGTAATTATTCACCAGAAAATTACCAAGCTCGACCTCAAGGGGATAGAAACTTGCTGAGTTACCGGTCACACAACTACCTTTCACCCGGTTTTTCTCCTCAAAACCAAAACCCCGCCAACAACTACAATAGAAGCAACCAAATCCCACCAAGAGCTTCTAATCCTTATCACCCACCCGCTCAACATGCCCCACCCACTAACCCCGATGTTGAAGCCATAATGAGAACCCAAGGTGAGCAAATCAAGAATCTGTAGAGCCAAATTATTTATTTGAAAGGAGATATCACCAAGTAAGGGAATGAGATAAGATCCGAGCTTCGAGATAATATCCAATCCTCCTTCAGCAATCAAACAAATGATTTGAAGAATATGCTTGCTAGTTTCTTGCCCGACGCTCAACCCTCTTCTTCGAGTTCTCTACCTTCAAATACCGTCACCAATCCGCGAGCAAATGTGAGTGCTATTACTACCCGTAGTGGAGTTACCATCGTAGGACCACCAATCCCACCCCCATCATCTACACCTCCTCCACCACCATTTATCCCTACTCCTCCTACACCTAGTATTAGTGCACCATTACCGTCTCCGCCTCGTCATGACGATGTACCTAGGAAGGACCCTTCAACATCTCAACCTTTACCTGCTACACCTTCACCTTCACCACCCAAACCCAATATCCCATATCCTTCTCGCTTAGGAAAGACCAACGAGCTAACCAAGAATGACTGTCAAGTGCAAAGCTATGTGAAGATGCTCTCTCAAATGAACATCAACATGAGCCTTGTTGAAGCACTTGTCCACATGCCGAAATTTATCAAAGCATTCAAGGAATTGCTTAGCAAGAAGGAGAAGTTGATTGAGCTCGCCAACACACGCTTAAATGAAAACTGTTCTGCAGTTATTCTTAAAGAACTTCCGGAAAAGCTTGGAGATCCTGGCCGTTTTGTGTTGCCTTGCCTTTTCAACAAAACCGAAGAATTTACTGCCCTTGCTGATCTCGAGGCCAGTATTAATTTGATGTCATTGAGTGTTTGGAAAACACTATCATTACCCGACCTCACTCCAACAAAGATGACTCTCGAACTTGCAAATCGCACTCTCGCTTACCCCGTTGGTATAGCCGAAGACGTGTTCATTAAAGTTGGCACATTTACTTTCCCGGTCGACTTTGTCGTTGTTGATTATGAAATGGACCCTCGTATTCCTTTAATACTTGGTCGGCCATTCTTGAGAACCGGACGAGCTTTAGTTGATGTTGCCGAAGGTGAGTTAATCTTAAGAGTCGGGAATGATTCACAAGTGTTTAAAATGGGGAAGCTTACAAGCAAATCCTATGGACGAGAATCTGCGAATATGATTAATGTGCTCGATGATTTTGTCATCTACAACAATCCTCTATTCGAGTCTTGCATTGATAATCCACTTTTTCATGATGATGTGGATGATTCTCTATCCAATTTGGACGCTTCTCCCATTTATGATTCTCCACCGATCTTTGATGCTTATGATGATGATGATTCTAGCTCAGATTCGGATGATTTTGATGATTGTACTTCCGAGTATCCCGACCTGCCCACATACGATGATTTTGATGAGGCCGATACTCTTTCGAGTGATTCTTCACATGATGAAGATCCTCCGCCATCACTCGATCCTACTTTGGACGATTACTCATTTGAGGAAGACTTTTCAACTTTTCTTAATACTTACTTCCCTCATGAGAGTGATACACCACCTTTAGATTTTGAAGATTATCGTCTTGATCCTACTTTGGATTTGAAGAACATTCTTTCAAAGGAGAAGAAACCGGTCAACACCAATATCCGCAACACGTATGAGTTAACACCTCTTTGTCCCCCTTCTAAGGACGAGGTTGTGCATCTTTTTCGCGGATCTTCTTCACATTCTGCTGAGCCTGAGTGCTATTTTCCCCTAAAGGAAAAGGTGTTCGATCCCGGTATCGATATTCGGCAGCCATCTCAGTATCCACCTGATGCAATAAAAGGAAATATCTTTGGAACTGATGGAAATCTGCTTGCACCACTTCACCCTTGCTCCCACCGTGCTCCATCGCTGCTTAAGGGAACCATGCCTATTCTTCTTTGGCTTGCCTTGTTCGCCTTAAGCTTGTGCTATTTGATGGACGAAAACTATGTCTTTGATCCTGATGGATATGTTTTATGCTTCTTCCTATGATGATCAAGGTCGAGTCAGGCTCACGACTCGGTTAACAAAAATCAAGCGCTTCTTGGGAGGCAAACCATACATCTACTTTTAGCTTTCTTTATCCTAAGTGTAGGGGAGACCCGTTGGTTTGCTATTTCCTCTCCTCTTTTAATCAGGGATTCGCGCGCTCAATGATCCACTCTTGATGATTCTTGACAACCCGTGATTCCGTGTTCACTTTTTCCCGTTTCTATCCTAAACTCTTTTCGATTCACTATTTTATATTTTCCAATATTAACATATGAATCTTGTTAGTTGTCTTTTCCTTAGCGAGATTTAAACAAAGTGCACAATGTCCTAAGTGTAGGGGAGTTTACTCCCACATGCTTAAACATTGAGGACAATGTTTATATTAAGTGTAGGGGGACTTCTATCGAAGTTAAGTGGCCTTTTCCTTGTATTTGTCCTCATTTTAACCGGAAAATCAATTTTTCGACATTTTTCAAAATTTTTGATCTATTTTGGCCTATTAGGCTTTCCCTTTGTATAGTTATTTTCTTTCCTTGCTAAAATAAATGTTTAATAATTGGTTTTAATTTTCAAACGTTGTGAATCTTTTGACTCAACCCGAGTCTACTTATCTAAGTTTACTCTAGCTAGTATCCTTAACGTGTTTAAGTCAAGTTTTGTTAGGCTTTTATATAGGGAGCTATAAAATGCGAAAGTCTTAACTCTCACGGGTTAAGAACAAGAACTTTTCGCAAGTTCCTATAATTGATCCTAGAGAGTCGTTTATCAAGGGAACTTTAAAACGCGATTTCTAAACTTGAAAAAGTCCAAGAGTTTGCAAGATCCTATAGACGACTCGAAAACCCAAAACATTGATTTAATAGGCCAAGCATCCACGAGTCTCATTCCTTGAGATTTTAAACTGTGGAGAACGAGAGATGATAGAGTCAATTATAAGTTTGGTATTCTTTCGTGAATTTATGTGAGTTAATTATAAGCCTATTCTCCCATCGCTTGTTAATAAATTTATCTGCAATAAATAAGGTTGTACGATTTGAAAAGATACTTAGCTTCTAGACCAAGATCGTTTAAAAGTTGCTCGGTATGGATTAGAGTTCATAGCAAAGGCATAACTTATTGAAGCGGGATGGGAAGATTGGTGAGTCCAAAAAGGTCCTAACAAGACATGAGGGCTACATTTTGTTGCTAAAGATCCAAAGTGATGTGAAGAATCATTTATCGAAAATCAATATGAAGGATCGAGACACACGACGAAAAGCAAATACTCCCAAAAGTCATGAAGAAGTCTATCCGAAAAGACCCTAGCAAGGTATGAGGATAAATAAAGCCAAGTCCAAAAAGGAAGCGGATCGTTGTATATCAAAGTCCAAAATAAAGATTGGAGAAAAATGAAGAAGTCGTGGTCCAAGTATGAATCTCTCAAAACTTCAAGTGAAGAAATTCCATTACGAAGAGAAGACCATAATTTCATGAACGTCTCTCAAGGTTCGAAGTATGAAGTCGCTGCCAAGTATCGGTCCGAGAAAGGTCTCAAATCGTGAAGCGAGTTATGCCAAGATATGAACTTTATGAGGTCCCGAGAAGCAGTTTTAAAAGATTTTATCCTTTAGCTAACTATTGATTAAATCGTTCACTTTATTTTTGGACTAAATAACTATCGAAATAAGTTAACAATGCATCCTTGTGATCATTCAAGACAACAATAAAATATAAGAGATACACCTAGGAATAAGGGAGTCTAAGTGAGTAATTAGCCCACATGAGTTCGTGTTAGTTTACTAACTTATAATAACAATGATCTCGTTTTTAAGCTTGGTTTGGAGAAAGTGAAAACTTGAGGATGATGATTATTCATGACATTTCCAAAACCAAAGGTATGCTTTTTGATTTCTTTACTTTGAATATTTATATTTTTCTATTTCTTTAATAAAGGCCAACGTGGATTGATTATGATGAAAAGTGTAAACGTGCTTTGTAACTAATGCATTGCATGAGGACATTGCAATGGTCAAGTGTAGGGGATTTGATAGGTGTGTAAACACCCATCCTTTTTACCACTTAATTACAATAATAACCGGGCCAAAACGTGTATTTTATGTCTTTTATGTTGGAATTATGCGTGGTTTGTGTTTTTGTTGTGATTTAGGGTGAAAAGGTGAAAAGTGGAGAAAACACGGGCATTCACGGGCTTTTATTGAAGAAAAAGATGAAAGACAAAGTCAAGAAGTCAAGAGTGCAAAAAGAACGGAAGTCCAAGAACAATTCTGAAGATTTATCGAATAAAAAGTCAAAAGACGGAAGTTTATCAAAAGCCGAAAAACTCAAGTCTAATTTATTGAAGAATTAAAAGACGAGTTCAAAGAAATCCCGAGCCAAAAGTCATTAAAGTCCAAGATTAAAGAAGATTAAAGGCTTAAGGACCTAATGGTGCAATTAAGAGAAAATGAAGGAGGGGAGGAAGCTTCCTAAGCACCCATTAATCCTCCCCTATATATAGACCATTAGTATTATCATTTCATTTTGTTGGCTAAGTGTGACAATTAGTCTTCCACCTTTTAATTACTTGCTCTTTAAATTCATGTCAATTTAAATACTTGTCTTGCACTTTTAATACTTTTAATTCCAAGTAAGTGTTCTTTAATTTTGTTGCTTTAATCTTTATTTACATTTGATCAAGTTTACTTTTATCATTCTCTTTCTACCTTTCTCTTGTTTTTTTGGTTTGTTTAAATTTCGGATTAAGCTAGCTTTTGCTTAATCCCTTTGCTTATTTACTAAAAAGTTTATCTTTTTACTTTTATCTAAGTTTTTGTATGAGATAAGTTATAAGTTTGACAATCTTATTGGCTTATTTTATACTTAACTTATTTATTTTTAAGTTTTCTAAAAAGTTTAGTCTTTCTAAAAGTTTGCTTATTTAGCTTGCTTAATTCGTGCTTTGAAAAGGTATTTAAAGTTGTGCTTATTGTATTAGTCTTCTTATTATTCTTGGTTTAGTTTTTGAAATTTTCTTATTGTTAAAATGCTTATTTAGTTTAGCTTATTTGCTTACTGGTTTCCATTGTTCCGATTTTTAAGGTTTCTGTTGTTACGATCCAACAAGTGCGATCGCATAAACCCTTAGGGTTTCTACTTGCGATCCATTGTTACGATCAAGGACCAGGATAGTGGGCTACGATCACACTCCATAATCCACACCACGATCCCTTGTTGCGATCGTGGGTAAGATCATAGAGTGTGACCCGTGGTTGCAATCCCTTTGGTCACGATCACCCACTGCGATCCACTTTGTTGCGATCGTGGTGGAGTACGATCCCCATCTTGTTTCCATCGCATCAAGTGCGATCGTGGGCTGCGATCACCAAGTGCGATCCAGACTGCGATCAAGCTACGATCGTGGGTACGATCAGGGTGCGATCCAACCACTTCATTGGTTGCGATCGTAGTGTGAATCGGACTCAAGTTAGTTTTTCCTGTTTTTATTTGTTTTTGCTTTTATTTTGAATTTTGATTTCCCGCCCTTTTCTTACTTGATTTATTTTTAAGTTTTCAAATTATATTACATTTTCAAGTTTAATTTTCGTCACGCTTTTATTTAAGTCATTTAATTAATTTACTTTTCAAAGTTTAAATATTGAACCCTTTACTTTAAATTAGACTTAGATTTAATTAACGTCATTTATTTTAAAATTAGACTTAGATTTATTTTAACGCCTTTTAATTAACCATCATTTACTTTTAAGTTTTTGCACTTTTAATATACTACAATGACACACTTTTGTTTCACCAAAGAACGACTGAGTCGCACACTAAACTCCTTTTTCAATTCGAAGAGACATACTTAAACGAAGAACTAATTTTTATACGGGGTGTCAAAAGCCAAGTATTAACAACTAAAACAAGACCCAAGCCCAGTGGTTGAGGCGTTGGGTTGTGAACCGAGAGGTCTCGGGTTCGATCCACAGAGGTGGATTTTTTTGGATTATATTATTTTTGGAATCCTATTTTGTGACAGATTATGAGTTCAGCTTTTAGTAATACAGTCAAACAAACAATACGTTTGGATAAACGTGTCAGATAAATAATATTACCTATTTAAAGATACAGATATGAGTTATCCACCCACATAATCAGTAAAAACCAACAGTAAAATCACAAAGTAAACTATTCAGTTATAACAGTAGATATATTAGCTTCTCAAATACTGAACTCTAATACAAACTGTAAGCAAACTGAATGAATTAACAGCTAAACAAGTCCTAAACATCTAAAAATAAGGCAGGAAAAAATCAAGATCACGACAATATCAGTCAATCACACAACTCAACAGTAACTTAAAATCAAAACCATGAGATCAAAACTCCTATTTAAACGGATCCAATTAAACTCAAAACGAAAATCATTATTTGTCATATATTTAATCACTTGAAAACTTTTCAACAAACTAATCATCGAACTCACATAACATCTCTGAATTTGAATATAAACTGTCCCAGGATAAACCAAAGGACAAAAAATGTAGATACAAATTAAACTGCCCAATAAATTGACAGTGAGCTAAACACATATTTCAGGTTCAAAACATAACATTAACGTAATGTTCAAACATCTACTAAACCAATACGTACAACTCTAACAACAAAGCTTTATTACTATCTAATCAAAATATCATAGATCATTCACAGTTAAAACCTCAAAATCAGCATTCAATCACATACACCTAAAAAAAACCTTAAAAAGAAATATGAGTTTTACCTTATGAAGAGACCTTTGATGATGAAGGTAGTGCTGAACTAACTTGGAACCTAATCGACACCACCATTTAACAACACCATCACGAACCAAGTACACCTCGAACCACAATCCACCATCAAATTCACCATTCTAAGCGTCTCGTCACGTGATAGACCTTGAACTAGTAACATAATTCGAATCCACCATGATATTTAATCTAACCGGATTCTTTTTATTTATTCAGTGGGAATAAATAATAAATCCATTCTCATTCTTTTCAATCAAATAAACTACTGAATAAAGCTTATATAACTGACTTTTCAATTATAATATCAATTCAGTATAGAAAAAATAAACTATATAAAATTTAACAGAATAATATAGCAAGATAAAAACAAGATGAGGCTAAAAATCACTTTCATTAATTTCAGAAAATTATTCCAATACTTTTAAAAAAAATTGCATTTTCCTAAAACTAAATTAACATTATAACGTTAAAAGAAAGAAAGGGATTATTTACATGATAAATGAGAGGGGTTTTATAGGAGAACCCGAGGGTGGGTTGTTGATGAAGAAGTGATTCTCAACCCTCGATTTGGCATCTCTCATTCTCTCTCTTGTCAGTTCTTGATCAAACGACTGAAATTGGCCTTTGTTCACTTGGATTGCCAACCTGGCAATCTCTTGTGCTTGTTATGCTTCCTTGGTGCTAATGTGGCTTATTTTGATTGGTTCTCTGACAATATTTCAGAAAATCAACCAATGGGGATGGGGAATGACAAATCAAAATGCCACGTGAACCTTTTGGTAGCATCATCTACATGCGAAAAAGGTGGGAATTAATATCAGGCGCGTGGGGTTCGATCCCTTGTGGATTGAAAACCCCTAATTTGATTTAGGGTTTGTGCTTGCTTCTTTTTCTTCTGCGTCTTTCTTTGTTGTGTGAACTTTGATTGTAACGAAGATATGACCAAGTGAAAAGTTAATCCCCTTTTTTGTTACGTCCACCGTCCCATTGTTTCTTAACCTAATGGGCTTTGGGTCCATTATTCATAAATAATACCCAATCGTCCCATTGAATTGTTGTACTTGGGCTTTGTACAAATTTGAGCTTAGCCGTCCCATATTATTATTTAGTTTTGGGCCTTGATTTATTAAGTAAATAAACCAATCCGCCATGTAAATGGGATTTAGATTTAGCTTTTGACCCAATAGTTAATATACCATCTCCTTAAATGGGCTTTTAGGCCCATTACACAATTGTGGGACCCACTTGGCCCATTAACTTGATAAAACTTAAATCCTCGAATAAACGACTTGTCTTTTGGCTTCTTGATATTATCTTCAAACTTGTGTCGTTTTTGCCAGTTTTCGTGATCTTTGGTACCTACACACATGAAACAAGAAACGAGCGAATACAATACCATTTTTATACAAATTATGAGTTATAAGCTCATTTATTGATATAAATGATATGAGTAAATTCACTCATATCAAACTCCCCCTTGCTAAACAATTGTCGTGCCCTCACGCAATGATAAAATAAAGCTACCCACTACACTTTTATTTGACTTTTGACACTTTATATTTTACAAAGACATAATGTATTGCTTTCATTATTTGAAAAATAACTTTTAGGATCATAAAACTCAAATAGATTCATCGTCCTCGACTTTTCACTCTTTTCATGCCAAGTTTAAAACCAAGATCATTGTCAATCATAAGCTCCAATGTTAAGACCACTCATACAAGTAATTTGTGTTAAACTCAATATCCTTAATTCCTAATTGTATCTCTATATTTTAAAATTTTGTCATTCACCCAAAGGCTCATTTGACTTATTTGATATTTATTAGTCCAAAAATGAAAGCAAAAACGGTGTAAACTCAACACTCAAAACCTAACCTCGACTTCAAAAACCGTTGTCACTAAAGAAATCCCAAATCAAGGATAACTTAACACGATTTGAGGAATAAATCCCCGGATTCGAAATTTGGCTAATAGGACTACTTAAAGCAACAATAAATCCTCCAAAGTCAATTTTGACTTTATTAATGGAGTTAGCAACATTTACATCATACACCTTGAGGCTCTTTAAGATGTAAAAGTGCTCCTTATCTATAATCCACACCCTAAGGCTCCTTGGAGATAAAAAAGGGAATTGACATCACCATCCCACCTTAAGGCTCAGGATGATGAAGCAATTTTTAATAAACACGTCACCATGTCATACACCCTAAGGCTCCAATGACAAGGCTAGTGCTACATGACTCCCACTCGAAGGATCATAGAGAACATGTTTTTATTTATTCTTCTTATTATTATGATATATATAGTAAGCCAAATTTCCACAATCCCATGATCAAAAAGTCCATGACGCTGACACCCCTAATGTGTTCTTACTTTAATTACAAGGGAAGAAAAAGAAGGAGTTACGAGTTAAGATATTAAGCCTAAACCGCTAAAAACTTCATTTATTAAGCAATTTAATATTCAAGTGTGGAAAATAAATACGAGGAGATAGAATCAAACAAAAAAATTCTTATACAAGACTTAGCCTTAAAACTTATGATTAAACTTTATCATCTCTTGTTCTCCATATTGTAAAACCTCAAAAATGTGAGACTAATGGAAACTTAGCCTATAAATCAAAGTTTTGGGTTTTCAAGTCATCTATAGGATCTTGCATCTTCTTGGACTTTTTCATGTTTAGAATTTGCGTTTTAAAGTTCCCTTGATAAATAACTTTCTAGGATCAATTATAGGAACTTGCGAAAAGTTCTTGTTCTTAAACCCGTATGAGTTAAGAATTTCACGTTTTAAAGTCCCCTATATAAAAGTCTAGCAAAACTTGATTTAAACACGTTAAGGAACGAGCTAAGGTAAAAACCGAGTCGAATCAAAAACTATTTTTTTTTCACCAACGTAAAGCCTACATTTGTGTCAAAAACACTTATTTTCTTTATTATTAAACACAAAATAACACTAAAAATTTAAAATTTTTATGAAACACGAGATAAACGATTACGTTTGAACACGACAAAAGAAATTGCAAGCGATTATATCGATTGACTCCCCCATGCTAAAACCAAACATTGTCCTCAATGTTTCCTAGCTCAAGAGTAACACCCCTTTGCTAAAACACGAAGTCGAATGCAAAAGTCCTAACATGGTAAGAGTACGCAAATCTATAAGCCGTTTATTACTCCTGCTTCAAGATAAAACGTTAGTCGATAAAAATCAAAGGATAATGAGTGCCCCTTTTTGACAATCAAAGTATGGAAGTAATACTTTGGTTTTCACCCCAAGTATGAAAGTTCGTTAAACCGATCTTTTCGAATTGACTAATGGTCTTAAGTGCGACTCAATCGTCTTTTGGTGAATCAAGAGAATGGATTGGTTTTGTTTATCTATTTTAAACTATTCGCAAGTAATTAAAGTGTCGTTGAGTAAAATGGAAGAATAAAGCTTAATACTAAAATGACGAGTAAAAATAAATGCTTGTAAACTTTAAGGCAAAATTAGCACAATAAATAAAACTAACACTTAGAAATTTAATGAAAACAATACACTAAATAAGCCTAATCGGAATAAGCCAAAAACAAGCCCAGATCAGAATATATTCCGATCTGGTGGTCGGAATATGGGGAATGATGCTATCGGAATATCCACGAAAGGGGCAATCGGAATGTTTAGAAATCAACCAAATCGGAATGAAGGGAAACAAGAACAATCAGAATACGGAGATAGATCAAATCGGAATAACATGCAAAAACTCCAAATCGGAATGTACAAAGAGGGCTCAAATCGGAAAGTGTAAACCCTAATCCGATCACTCGATCGGAATAAGGGGTGTTCAATCGGAATATGGGGAAACCCTTTTCTGATTGGCAAATCGGAAAAGGGGAAGGCTGCTCGGAATAGGCTGCAATCGGAAAGGGGTTTAGACCCTTTCCGATATATGTGGGATTCGGTTAAGCTAGGTAATAAGCTAAATTTATTAAGCTAATACCCGAAACTAAACAAACCAATAATAAACCGGATCAAATAAGCAATTATCACAACTTATTCAACCTCAAAATAAGCAACTTTTCAATCAAACAATCAAAAATATGAACTTTTAAAGAGAGCTTTTTATAAGAAAATAAGCTAATTATAAAAATAAGCCAATAAGCACAAGTCTTAAAGCTTAATCAAATGAAAACTTATGAAATGATCAAAAGATTAACTTTTTAAGCACGAAATCATTTAGAACAACACGGATCATAAGATAATCGCACCAAAATCAATCTAAAATCAAAGAAAGGTAGAATGAGATTAAGGATTAAAAGCTTAAAATAGAACTTGATTGATGAAACATAAACAATACAAATGTCTAATCTTGAAAGATTAAGAGAAAAGATGAAATTTAGTGAGAGAAAGTTTAAGACTTTCTCTCTCTAAAACTAGAAAGAAAATGAAAAATGAAAAACTAATTAAGGACTAACTAACTACCCTCCTAATGACTATTAGGAGGGTATTTATAGGGAAGGTGGAAGGAGTGCATGTGTTGCATCTTCTTTCTTGCTTTCTTCACGTTTTCTCGACTCGACTTTAATTCTTTGTCTTTGTCGTCTCGGGATTTGAACTTGTCTTTTAATTTTCTTCTTCTATTAGACTTAAGTTCTTCGACTTCGTTAAACTTCCGTCTTTAGACTTTTTCTTCGATAAATCTTCAGAATAGGCCTTGGACTTCCGTTCTTTTTGCACTCTTGATCTTTTGACTACGTCTTTTCCCGTTTTCTTCGATAAAAGCCCGTGAAAACCCGTGTTTTCTTCCTTTTTCATATTTCGGTCCTAAAACACAATAAAAACACAAACCACGCATAATTCCGACTTTTACGACATAAATCACACGTTTTGGTCTTGTTATTATTGGAAATAAGTGGTAAAAGGATAAGTGTTTTCACACTTATTAAATCCCCTACACTTGACCATTGCAATGCCCTCATGCAATGCATTAATTTTAAAGCACGGTTTACATTTTTCATAATAAATAACCCACCTTGGCCTTTATTAAATACTAAACATGAAAAGATAGAACAAGTAAAGAAATTAAAAACTTACATTGGGTTTTGGCAGCCATGAACGTTTATCATCCTCAAGTTTCACGTTCCCCATACCAAGCTTAAAAACGAAATCATTGTTATTATAAGTTAGCAAACTATCACGAACTCATGTGGGCCAATTACTCACTCAGACTCCCTTATTCCTAGGTGTATCTCTTATATTTTATTTTTGTCTTGAATGATCACGAGGATGCATTGTTTGACTTATTTCGATAGTTATTTAGTCCGAAAATAAGGTGAACGATTTAATCAATAGTTAGCTAAAGGACCAAATCTTTTAAAACTGCTTCTCGGGACCTCATAAAGTTCAAATCTTGGCATAACTCGCTTCACGATTTGAGACCTTTCTCGGACCGATATTTGGCAGCGACTTCATACTTCGAATCTTTGAGAGACGTTCTTGAAATAATGGCCTTCTCTTCATAATAGGAATTTCTTCACTTGAAGTTTTGAGAGATTCTTCATATTTGGACCACGACTTCTTCATTTTTCTCCAATCTTTATTTTGGACTTTGATATACAATGATCCGCCTCCTTTTAGGACTTGGATCTATTTATCCTCATACCTTGTTAGGGTCTTTTCGGATAGACTTCTCCATGATCTTTTGGGGAGTATTTGCTTTTCGTCGTGTGTCTCGATCCTTCATATTGATTTTTGATAAATGATTCTTCACATCACTTTTGGATCTTTAGCAACAAAATGTAGCCCTCATGCCTTGTTAGGGCCTTTTCGGACTCGCCAATCTTCGCATCCCGCTTCAATAAGTTATGCCTTGGCTATGAACTCTAATCCGTACCGAGCAACTTTTAAACGATCTGGGGCTAGAAGCTAAGTAACCTTTTAAATCGTACAACCTTATTTATTGCAGATAAGTTTATTAGCAAGCGAAGGGAGAATAAGCTCATAATTAACTCACATAGATTCATGAAAGAATACCGAACTTATAATTGACTCTATCATCTCTCGTTCTCCACAGTTTAATATCTCAAGGAATGAGACTCGTGGATGCTTAGCCTATTAAATCAAAGTTTTGGGTTTTCGAGTCGCCTATAGGATCTTGCAAATTCTTATACTTTTTCAAGTTTAGAAATCGCATTTTAAAGTTCCCTTGATAAACAACTCTCTATCAATTATAGGAACTTGCGAAAAGTTCTTGTTCTTAACCCGTGAGAGTTAAGACTTTCGTGTTTTATAGCTCCCAATATAAAAGCCTAGCAAAACTTGACTTAAACACGTTAAGGATACTAGCTAGAGTAAACTTAGGTAAGTAAACTCGGGTTGAGTCAAAATGTTCATGACTAAGAAAAATTTAAAACCACTTTATTTAAGCAAGGAAAGAAAATAACCATAATAAAGGAAAGTACAACTATACAACTAGGCCAAAATAGATTAAAAATTTTGAAAAATGTCGAAAAATAAAATTTTCCGGTTAAAATAAGGGCAAATTCATTGAAAAGCCCACTTACTTCGATAGAAGCCCCCCCCTACACTTGAGATAAACATTGTCCTCAATGTTTAAGCATGTGGGAGTAAACTCCCCTACACTTAGGACATTGTGCACTTTGTTTAAATCTTGCTAAGGAAAGGACAACTAAACTGAATTCAATGTGAACATATAAAATATGAAATATTGAATCACAAGAGATTAGGATAGAACCGGGAAGATGGGAACACGGTATCACGGTTCGTCAAAAGTCATCAAGGTGGATCTGTGAAGCTTTAATCCCTGCACAGCACAAGAAACAAGACAACAAACACATACGGGGCTCCCCCTACACTTATTATGAAAGCAGTAAAGGATAGAACACGGGTTGCCTCCCGAGAAGCGCTTGTTTTTGTTCACCGAGTCACGAGCCTGACTCGACCCAAATTTAGTTCATGGGGAACGTGGTGAGGGATGGAATCATCTCCTGAGAGATGTCCTCACCAAAGTACAGCTTCAGACGCTGGCCATTCACCTTGAAATTGGGCCCATTCGGCTGAGAAAGCTCAATTTTCCCATAAGGAAAGACTTTGGCGACGGTGAATGGACCAGACCAGCGGCTCTTCAACTTGCCAGAGAAGATCTTCAACCGAGAGTTAAAGAGTAAGACTTGATCACCATCGTGGAACTCTCGGTTCTTGATTTTTGTATCGTGAATGATCTTGGTCTTCTCCTTGTAGATCAGCGAGTTCTCATAAGCTTCATTCCTCAGTTCATTGAGCTCGTTGAGTTGAATCTTGCGATGATCACCGGCTTTGTTGATGTCGAAGTTAGCCCACTTCAAGGCCCAGTGCGCCTTATGTTCCAGCTCGATGGGTAGGTGGCAGGCTTTCCCGTACACAAGACGATAAGGTGTACAACCGATCGGCGTCTTGTAAGCAATACGGAAAGCCCACAGAGCATCATCTAACTTATCGGCCCACGCGACGCGATGCTCTCCCACAGTACGCTCCAAAATTCGCTTCAATCTACGGTTGGATATCTCGGCTTGCCCATTAGTTTGGGGATGATAGGCGGTGGAAAGACGGTGATTGACACCATACTTAGCCATGACTCTTGCAAATTGATCGTTGCAAAAATGAGTCCCGCGGTCACTGATGATAGCACGAGGAACGCCAAATCGAGCGAAAAGCTGCTTCAAAAACTTCACAACCACCCTCGCATCATTCGTAGGGAGAGCCTTGGCTTCAAACCATTTAGAAACATAGTCGACGGCGACGAGGATGTACTTGTTCCCTTTGGAGGATGGAAATGGCCCCATAAAGTCGATGCCCCATACATCAAAGATTTCACATTCCTGTATGAAAGTTTGAGGCATCTCATCCTTATGTGTGATCTTGCCTTGGCGTTGGCAAGCATCACAATGCTTAACCATTTCGTGAGCGTCACGATAAATGGTGGGCCAGTAGAATCCAGAATCAAACACTTTCTTAGCGGTGTAGTTGGGACCAAAGTGACCACCGGTGGGTCCTTTGTGGCAAGCTTGGAGAATGTCAAAAGCTGCCGGTCCGTCAACACAACGACGAATGATCAGATCAGCACATTGTTTGAATAGAAAAGGGTCATCCCAAAAGTAAGTCTTAACATCATTTAAGAACTTCTTCTTTTGTTGGGATGTTAACCCTTTGATGAGAATACCACCCGCTAAGTAGTTTGCAATGTCCGCAAACCACGGGGTGCCATCAAGATTGAGATTTATAGACATTAAGGTCTCAAGGGGGAAAGAGTCATTGATCTCTTTGTTCGGATGATCCCCTTGATATGGATCCTCAAGTCGACTCAGATGATCCGCGGCCAGGTTTTCGGCTCCCTTTTGTCACGAATTTCAATGTTGAATTCTTGAAGGAGTAAAACCCAGCGAAAAAGTCTTGGCTTAGAATCATGCTTTGTCATCAAGTACTTCAACGCGGAATGGTCCGTGTATACGATGGTGGGGGATAAAACAAGATAGGGGCGAAATTTCTCAAAAGCATAGACAACAGCTAAAAGCTCTTTTTCGGTTGTCGTATAATGCAATTGAGCCCCGTCATTGTTTTGCTAGCATAGTGGATTGGTTGGAAGTGTTTATTCACTCGTTGGCCCAAAACCGCACCAATAGCAAAGTCGCTAGCATCGCACATCAATTCAAAAGGCAGCTCCCAACTAGGGGTAACCAAGACCGGTGCCTTAGTTAGCTTATCCTTAAGAAGATTGAAGGCTTCGAGACACTCTTTAGAAAAGATAAAAGGAGTATCTTTTTCCAAGAGGTGGGTCATCGGGCGAGCGATTTTAGAGAAATCCTGAATGAATCGACGATAGAAGCCCGCATGACCCAGAAAACTTCTCACACCCTTCACGGTTGAAGGTGGAGGTAATTTGGCTATGACATCTGTTTTAGCACGGTCGACTTCAAGACCGGCTTTAGAGATTTTGTGTCCTAGCACAATGCCTTCTTTTACCATAAAATGGCATTTTTCCCAATTCAGAACAAGGCGAGTGTCTTCACACCGCTTAAGCATACGTTCCAAATTGGCAAGGAAAGAAGAGAAGGAATCCCCGAAGACCGAGAAATCATCCATGAAGACTTCCATGGTTTGCTCAACCATGCCATGGAAGATAGCCAACATGCACCTTTGGAAAGTTCCGGGGGCATTGCATAAGCCAAAAGGCATTCGTTTATAAGCAAATGTGCCATAGGGACAAGTGAATGTTGTCTTCTCTTGATCTTGGGGATCGATGGGTATTTGGAAATAACCCGAGAAACCATCAAGAAAGCAGTAATATTCATTACCCGCTAAACGTTCAAGCATTTGGTCCATAAAAGGTAGGGGGAAATGATCCTTTCTCGTGGCATCATTGAGTTTGCGGTAGTCTATACAAACACTCCACCCAGTAACGAGATGGGTAGGAATCAACTCGTTGTTTTGATTTGGCACAACGGTAATTCCGCCTTTCTTAGGCACACAATGGACTGGACTAACCCATGGTGAATCTGAAATAGGGTAAATCATACCCGCATCAAGAAGTTTGATAACCTCTTTTTTGATGACTTCATGGATTTTAGGATTCACCCTTCGTTGACTTTGAATTGTGGGCTTAAAGTCGTCCTCCATGAGAATTTTATGCGTGCAAAAGTGGGGATCAATTCCACGGATGTCAGAGATTTTCCAAGCGATATCTCTTTTATGCTTCTTCAACACGGCGACAAGTCGGGCTTTTTCGTCTTCTTTCAGATCCTTTGTGATGTGACCGGTAGCTTCTTGTTGTCTTCTAGGAAAACGTACTCAAGATGAGGAGGTAGGTCCTTAAGCTCGAGAGTGGGAGGATCCTCAATAGATGGTGAAACTAACGATGGATCATCATTAGTCACCTCTTTAGGAGCAGGAGGAGAAAACGGGTCTTCATTGAGAAGTCTCTCAATAGTACGAATGTCTTCATCCCAATTGGTGGACAAATTATCATACTTAATATCAAGAGGACCCAAGCTAGCTTCGAAATCATCCAAGTCACTTTCTCCAAAAGGAGTCAATGTCGGAGCAATTGAGGCAACGGTCTCAACATTGGGTAGAGAAGAAAGAGTACTTTTGCAAGCATCATGAAAATGTTCTTCACAAGCCTCATCGAGAACATCAATAGCATTAACACTCTCATATGAATAAGGTTGTTTAGAAATCTTACCCATGTTGAAGACAATTTTATCATCACCAACTCTCATGATTATTTCGCCCACGGCTACATCAATGAGAGTGCGACCGGTCCTCAGGAATGGACGTCCAACGATTAATGGAACACGAGGATCCATCTCGTAGTCAACGACGACAAAATCCGCCGGGAAGGTGAATTTGTCAACGCCAACAAAGACATCTTCGGCTATCCCCACTGGATAAGCAACCGTACGGTTGGCTAATTCCAAAGTCATTTTGGTGGGGACAAGCTCGGGGAGAGATAATTGCTTCCAAACACTTAAAGGCATTAAGTTTATACTGGCACCTAGATCGGCTAGAGCCATGCAATTCTCTACTCCCGGAAAGTTGCAAGGAATCAAGAAGCGACCCGGATCACCAAGTTTGGTTGGCAATTTCCTTAAGAGCACTGCGGAGCAGTTCTCATTAAGTTGGGTCTGAGCAATGTCAAGAAGCTTTTCCTTATCACTTAGAAGATCTTTAAACATCTTAGCGTATTTGGGCATGTGAGCGAGAGCCTCGACAAAGGAGATGTTAAAATTCAATTGTTTAAACATATTTAGAAAGTTTGAAACCTGAATATCATCCTTGCTCTTTTGCTTTTCTTTCTTCAACCTTGAAGGATAAGGTATATTGGATGAAGAATAAGGCTTTAGGGGAATAGGATCACTCACAACCACGGGTAGTGGGGAAATGGGGATAGAAGGCGAAGGAGGTGAGGAAAGTTGCTCTTTTTCCTTGTTCATAATCACAGGTGGAGGTGTAGGAAACTCGGGTTCCATATAACCTTTTCCACTACGAGTGGTGATTGCTTTCATCTCCCCTCTTGGATTCGCAACAGTATTACTCGGAAGAGTACCCGAAGAAGAGGGTTGATTACCTTGGATGAGTGAACCAATCATATCACGAAGGTGAACCGCTTGAGTATTGAAAGAGTCTCTCATGTTTGCATGAATTTCATTGCTGTGTTTTGCCATGTCATTCCTTAGCTCGACTCGAATACCGTTCCCTTGTTTCGCCATTTCGCCCTTCAAGTTGCGGACTTGACTCTGAAGATTCGTCACCATCTCCCGATTAGTCTTCATGAATGTCTCGACGTCTGGACTCACTGCCATCGGTTGATTGAGAGGTGGAGCTTGGTAAGCTTGAGAATTTCCTTGAGGTGGGTATGGGTTGCGTTGGGATTGATATTGATTGTTAGCACGAGGTTGGGATTGGTTGTTTTGGTTGTAGCTTTGTTGTTGGTTTTGGTTTGTGGGAGGGAAACCGGGTGGAGCAAGATAGTTGTTCGAACGATAACTTAGCAAGCCACGGTCTCCTTGAGGGCGGGCTTGATAGCCTCCCGTGGGATAAGTGCCCTAAGCTGCGTTAACGTTTTCAGAAAAATTGCCTTGGGTAGAAGGACAATCATTATAAGAATGAGGACCACCACATGTGTCACAAGAAATAGAAACGGCTTTAGCTTGTTGAAAGTGGTTTGTGGCTATGGACATGAAATCCTTGTGCATACTCGCGATTTGTCAGGTAAGTTCGGATATCTCGGGATTAGAAGTAGTAGAAGAAACATTGACTCTCTGATTAGATCTTGAGGATGCGGATGAATCCCAATTCTTGTGGTGAGTAGTCATGTTTTCAATCAACTCTCGACACTCCTCCGTCTCCTTTTCATAAAGGTACCACCGGCGGCGGCATTGATCGTGTCACGATCACAAAAAGTGAGACCATTGTAGAAGGTGTCAATGAGAGTGACGGGGAGCATATTGTGATTAGGACAGCGGTCGATCAAATCATTGTATCGTTGTATCGTTCCCAAGCATCGAAAAGTGATTCATCATTGGCTTGCATGAATCCACTGATTTGGTTACGAAGGCTAGTGACCATGGATGAGGGAAAGTAGCGCGATAAAAAGCGTTGAGTCATGTCATTCCACGTATGAATAGAATTCTTAGGAAGACAGTCAAACCATTTTTCGGCATGGTGAGAAAGCGAGTGTGGAAAAAGTTGAAGGCGAAGGTCATCCATAGAAACACCGGAGCACTTCATGCTTTGGGTTATGGTAATGAATTTGTCGAGGTGTTTGTTGGCATCATCATCCGGAATTCCACAAAATGGGTTCGTTTGCACTTGCTGGATCATGTGATGCTTCAACGAAAACTCCTGAGCCGTGACGTGCATCGGCGCAATCGGGCCTCCGCGTCCGTTCATGGTGGGTTGACACAATTCCTCCATTGTTCGTAAATCAGGTAGGTGGACATTGTTGTTGTTGTTGTTGTTGTTATTCAAATTGGGTAAAGGTGGGTTATTATTGTTGTTATTAACACCAGCCATATCTAAATCTTCACGAGTCTCGGGCTCAGAATAGTTCGAAGATCTAGTACGCATACACCTGCTGAAGAAAAATATACACAGAGAATATCTATATAATCTTTTTGGTGTAAAACCTTTGGAAAAGAATTGCTTTTTATGATTTTTCAATGTTTTTGTATTTTTGAAGAGTTTTATATTTTTTAGGATTTTTGAAAATTTTTTTGGAGCAAGGAAAATAACGTTCAAAGAACGGATCCCAAAATTCAATGCGTCTCTCACTAGAAACCTTTAATCGTAACGAAAAGAGCCGGCAGCGGCGCCATTTATTACTTTGGTTTTCACCCTAAGTATGAAAGTTTGTTAAAACGATCTTTTCGAATTGACTAATGGTCTTAAGTGCGACTCAATCGTCTTTTGGTGAATCAAGAGAATGGATTGGTTTTGTTTATCTATTTTAAACTATTAGCAAGTAATTAAAGTGTCGTTGAGTAAAATGGAATAATAAAGGTTAAGACTAAAATGACGAGTAAAAATAAATGCTTGTAAACTTTAAGGCAAAATTAGCACACTAAATAAAACTAACACTTAGAAATTTAATGAAAACAATACACTAAATAAGCCTAATCGGAATAAGCCAAAAACAAGCCCAGATCGGAATATATTCCGATCTGGTGGTCGGAATATGGGGAATGATGCTATCGGAATATCCACGAAAGGGGCAATCGGAATGTTTAGAAATCAACCAAATCGGAATGAAGGGAAACAAGAACAATCGGAATACGGAGATAGATCAAATCGGAATAACATGCAAAAACTCCAAATCGGAATGTTCAAAGAGGGCTCAAATCGGAAAGTGTAAACCCTAATCCGATCACTCGATCGGAATAAGGGGTGTTCAATCGGAATATGGGGAAACCCTTTTCCGATTGGCAAATCGGAAAAGGGGAAGGCTGCTCGAAATAGGCTGCAATCGGAAAGGGGGTTTAGACCCTTTCCGATATATGTGGGATTCGGTTAAGCTAGGTAATAAGCTAAATTTATTAAGCTAATACCCGAAACTAAACAAACCAATAATAAAACGGATCAAATAAGAAATTATCACAACTTATTCAACCTCAAAATAAGCAACTTTTCAATCAAACAATCAAAAATATGAACTTTTAAAGAGAGCTTTTTATAAGAAAATAAGCTAATCATAAAAATAAGCCAATAAGCACAAGAGTCTTAAAGCTTAATCAAATGAAAACTTATGAAATGATCAAAAGATTAACTTTTTAAGCACGAAATCATTTAGAACAACACGGATCATAAGATAATCGCACCAAAATCAATCTAAAATCAAAGAAAGGTAGAATGAGATTAAGGATTAAAAGCTTAAAATAGAACTTGATTAATGAAACATAAACAATACAAATGTCTAATCTTGAATGATTAAGAGAAAAGATGAAATTTAGTGAGAGAAAGTTTAAGACTTTCTCTCTCTAAAACTAGAAAGAAAATGAAAAATGAAAAACTAATTAAGGACTAACTAACTACCCTCCTAATGACTATTAGGAGGGTATTTATAGGGAAGGTGGAAGGAGTGCATGTGTTGCATCTTCTTTCTTGTTTTCTTCACGTTTTTTCGACTCGACTTTAATTCTTTGTCTTTGTCGTCTCGGGATTTGAACTTGTCTTTTAATTTTCTTCTTCTATTAGACTTAAGTTCTTCGACTTCGTTAAACTTCCGTCTTTAGACTTTTTCTTCGATAAATCTTCAGAATAGGCCTTGGACTTCCGTTCTTTTTGCACTCTTGATCTTTTGACTACGTCTTTTCCCGTTTTCTTCGATAAAAGCCCGTGAAAACCCGTGTTTTCTTCCTTTTTCATATTTTGGTCCTAAAACACAATAAAAACACAAACCACGCATAATTCCGACTTTTACGACATAAATCACACGTTTTGGTCTTGTTATTATTGGAAATAAGTGGTAAAAGGATAAGTGTTTTCACACTTATTAGGAAGCTCGAGTGGACCGGAAAAAACCGAACACGAGAGTCTTCAATGATTAGGGTCATACCTAAGATTCACAACACAACAAAACAGGAGCACGGGCTTGAAAAGATCAAGCCTTATTAGTGTTAGAAATAGATAGAAGATAGAATGTATGAGAATCCCCCACAAGGCATCTCGTTTTTGTTAACAGAGTCATGAGCTCGACTCGATCCCCGAATTCATTGATCCTTAGGGAAAATGGTGAAAACCGGCATATTGGAATAAAATCCAACATAATGCACGATGTCGGGGTCAAAGATCACATCCTCATTGTCGGATGACAAACAAAAGGATGAAACTCTAACACAAATCTCCAAAAAGAGATGGTGGTCAACATCACACATCATGAAATGGATATAGTATGCTCCCAGAGATAAACTCGAACCAAGATGACCGAAAAATCTTTCAATTATTATATCGGTGAAAGGCCGAGATTTCCCTAAATCAATGATTCCAGGGTCGAACACCTCGTCCTCGGGAGGAAAAGGAATAGACAACACGGTGTCTTCCCCCATGCTAATCCATAATCATATAAAGCACATGGTAATGGTGGGGTAAAGGTCTCAACTATAGTGGAATCAATATGAAAAATCTTGTTGACCTTGTCACTCTTTGGAATGTGAACAAAGGGGTCATGATACTCAAAGTGAGTCGCATGAAAAATCTGCACATTAAGATCAAAGCGAGTGGGAGGAGGATTTGGGACGAAATCATCATCAAGTAAATTCTCTAAAAAGAGAACGTCCCCCTCCGGGTCAAGTTCATCAACACTCGGTGGTATTGAATCATCCGAAGCAAAAAAAGTGTCAATTTCTTCCATAAGCGGATCACTATCCTCAACGGGGATAAGAGACGGAGAGAAAGACTTGGCATTAGGCTTAGAATTTAAAGCTTCGATTTTAGAAATGAGAAGATAGACGTTTGAAAATTTTTCTCGAAGAATCACGTCTTCCACCTCTAAGTGAGTAAGTTCATCGGTGAACTTCTCAAGGATTAGAATAGTCAAATCAACCTCATTTCTCGGTGGAAATGGGTCTAAAGGAGTAAGTTCAAAGGTGAACCTCTCAAAAACCGGATCACTATCATCCTTATTTCCCGGTGGAAATGGGTGAAGAAGAGTAGGTTCATCGGGAAACCCCTCATAATCCGAGTCTTGAATGTCATCTTTATAAGAAAGTTCATCAGAGAACTCCTTATTAGATAATTCACTAGAAGTCGTATCATATTCAAAATCTTCATTTCCATCACAATTTTCATCATTATGATTGGAGAAATTCTCAAACTGAATGGAAGAAGGATAGTTATCACAATGTGGAAAATCACACGTTCCATTAGAAATTCTATCGGACTCTCTTGGGTTTTGGACAAGGATCTCAACACTAGACTTTATTACTTCGTCCGATTCCGTTTCTGGAATAGTGCTAAGATGCTCGTCCCCCATGCTTAGAGAATTTTCGGGTTCCACGGTGGAAGAATCAAGAATAGGAATAGTGATGTCATGAGATGGAGTGAGATCATAAATATCCTCATCATCGTCATCGTCAATAAGAAGAGAACGCTCGAGTTCATGAGTATCAAGATATTTTGCTTCCTCTTGAGCTTGTTCTTTCTTTCGAATCTCAATGCTTAATCCATTATAATCTTGCGAAAGTTGTCTAATCTTAGTCTCACACTCTCTTTTAAATTCCTCATCAATTATTTATCCTTGATATCTTCGAATTCCCAATTCATTAGTTATATCATTAATCTGTTTATCAATTCGTATCTTTTCTTGCAACATATCTTTGATGCTCTTTTCAACAATTTCAACACTTCCTTGATTCATTATTTGTTGGAACAACGTTTCAATTCGTTTAAAATTTTCACTATCGAAAGAGAAAAATTGTGGGGGTTGGTCAAAACCAGAGGGAATGGAATTATAGCAAGGAGTGGGCTCATAAAAATTTTGATCCATCGGTTGACAACAAAAACTCCCGCGAGGACCCCCACAATATTCACAACAAAGATATTGTTGTGATAAGCTCGATGAACCTTGTGGATAATAATTATCATTATAGTTTTAATTGTAGCGCGGTTCTTGCTCGGAATTAAGCGAGATCGATGCGAACAATCAACACTAAAATGAGAATCGTTTCCACATAACTCACACGAGGGTGTCTCGTATGTGGGGTGTGGAGGTGGGTAAAATCAACAGATTTATTTGAAAAATTCGGGTTCCCACATGAAGTAATATCATTACAAAAAGGACAAAATCCAACTCGTAAATCGTGACGTAAATCATTTCCACAACGCTCGCACGTACACCACCGACATGGTAAAAGATCATATAACGATTCTCCACACCCTACACAACGGACGAAGGAATTCATAGAAGAATTAAAAATAGGAGGGTGAGGAGAAAAGAATTAAACATGATAGAAGATTAAGAAGATTATTTTTGGTATTTTTATTTTTTAAATCAATCATAGATTGATAAAAACAAGGAGTAAGGATAATTACTATGGAAGTAAACTACCCTCGGTTGACTTTGAAACGTAGGTGAAAACCTAAACGTCTCGAGGTGCAATAAGTAAACAACAAAAATAAGATTTATTACTACTTGAGTTGGCAAACCAATAATCGGTCATCCCTCTCAATATGCGGACAAGCAAGCGGGGAAACGAGGTGGCATAAAGCACTTAAAAACATTTTTCCTTAGACGGCTTTTTATAGCTGTCGCCTTATACCCACCTTATAGTTTGTATAAATCGAGTTCAAACTTTTTATTAGTATTTATCTATTTTGCCTTTATTTTTCGTTTTGGATTCGAATACAATAGCTAGGTGATGAAATCCCAACTAAGGTCTTATTTAGAAGTAGGTAAATTTGTTGTTCTACATAATACAATATATTAATAACAAAAAAAACACGAAAAACGATATATACTATATAATAGAAAAATAACAAAACTTTCCGAGGACGGAAAGGGTCTTCAAATCAACGATCAAAAAATCGCAATCGAAAGAATCGTACACAAGATCCCCGACAGCGACGCCAAAATTTTTGATGTGTTGGGAAATATCGGTGTATTTTAATTCAATATGTTATAGAGCAAATTTAGGAAATTACCTTTAGGAAAAGGTAATAATCAAAAAATAAGCTGGAGATGAATCAATTAAACATGAGAGTGATCCCGGTTCGTTGTACACAAGGAACTTGTGAATTTGAGACTTTCGTTTAGATAAGGACAATCGATTTGAATTCGGTTTCGGTTTTTATCTAAATTAATGCTACAAATTTTTAACCTAAAGTGCATGAATCGTACCCAATTAAAATTTAAAAGATAAAATTAAAGCTATATATTTAAACTTTCCTTTAACTATTTAATTGAACAAACTATTTAAACAAAAATTATTTAAACTAAAATTATTTAAAACAAAATTATTTAACTCTATATTAATTAAGAATTTTTAAATCTAAAAGTAATAAAATATTTATATATTTATTTATTTTGTATTTCTTTTTACTTTATTTTAACTAATACTTTTCACAAAAAATTTAATTAAACAAGTTTTATTAATAATACTAAGTAATATAAATTATTTTACTTAAAAACTATCAATATATTTAAATATAATAGGTCTAAATATACTGACAGTCGAAAATTCAAAAGGTTTATAAAATTCCAAACGCAATTACAAACTAAAACAAGACCCAAGCCCAGTGGTTGAGGCGTTGGGTTGTGAACCGAGAGGTCTCGGGTTCGATCCACATGGGTGGATCTTTTTGGATTATATTATTTTTGGAATCAGATTTTGTGACAGATTATGAGTTCAGCTTTTAGTAATACAGTCAACCAAACAATACGTTTGGATAAACGTGTCAGATAAATAATATTACCTATTTAAAGATACAGATATGAGTTATCCACCCAAACAATCAATAAAAACCAACAGTAAAATCACAGAGTAAACTACTCAGTTATAACAGTACAGATATACCAGCTTCTCAAATCCTAAACTCTAATACAAACTCTAAACAAACTGAATGAGTTAACAGCTAAACAAGTCCTAAACATCTAAAATAAGGTAGGAAAAAATCAAGATCACAGCAATATCAGTCAATCACACAACTCAACAGTAACTTAAAATCAAAACCATGAGATCAAAACTCCTATTTAAGCAGATCCAATTAAACTTAAAACAAAAATCATTATTTTGTCATATATTTAACCACTTGAAAACTTTTAAACAAACTAATCGTCAAAATCACATAACATCTCTGAATTTGAATATAAACTCTCCCAGGATAAACCAAAGGACAAAAAAAGCAGATACAAATTAAATTGCCCAATAAATTGACAGTGAGCTAAACAGATATTTCAGGTTCAAAACATAACATTAACGTAATGTTCAAACATCTACTAAACCAATACGTGCAACTCTAACAACAAAACTTTACTACTATCTAATCAAGTATCATAAATCATTCACAGTTAACACCTCAAAATCAGCATTCAATCACATACACCTAAAAAAACCTTAAAAAGAAAAATGAGTTTTACCTTATGAAGAGACCTTTGATGACGAAGGTAGTGCTGAACTACCTTGGAACCTAATCGACACCACCATTTAACAACACCATCACGAACCAAGTACACCTCGAACCACAATCCACCATCAAATTCACCATTATAAGCGTCTCGTCAATCCACCATGATATTTAATCTAACCGGCTTCTTTTTATTTATTCAGTGGGAATAAGCAATAAATCCACTCTCATTCTTTTCAGTCAAGTAAACTACTGAATAAAGCTTATATGACTGATTTTTCAATTATAATATCAATTCAGTATAGAAAAAATAAACTATATAAAATTTAAGAGAATAATATTGCAAGATAAAAACAAGATGAGGCTAAAAATCACTTTCATTAATTCTAGAAAGTTATTACAATACTTTTAAAATATAAATACAATTTCTTAAAACTAAATTAACATTATAACATTAAAATAAAGAAAGGAATGATTTACATGATAAATGAGAGGGTTTTTATAGGAGAACCCGAGGGTGGGTTGTTGATGAAGAAGTGGTTCTCAACCCTCGATTTGGCATCTCTAATTCTTTCTCTTGTCAGTTCTTGATCAAACGGATGAAATTGGCCTTTGTTCACTTGGATTGCCAACCTGGCAATCTCTTGTGCTTGTTGTGCTTCCTTTTTTTTAGAAGGGCAAATGTTAGTAGTTAGTGGGTCGAGTCGTGCAATGACATCCAAACGGAAGAATGTCTTTTTCGAACCATCGCCTAGTTATGTTAGACTCCTTATCCGCTTCGCCTGAAAGGCCCTTGGCAGGTCTTGACCCCAAGACCTCCAGGAAACCTCCCCCAAGGAAACCACTTAGTGAAACCTTGGTAGCCAACTGAGCTAAGCCGGTTGCTGATGTGGCTTATTTTGATTGGTTCTCTAACAATATTTCAGAAAATCAACCAATGGGGATGGGGGAATGACAAATCAAAACGCCACGTGGACCTTTTGGTAGCATCATCTACATCCGAAAAAGGTTGGAATTAATATCAGGCGCGTGGGGTTCAATCCCTTGTGGATTGAAAACCCCTAATTTGATTTAGGGTTTGTGCTTGCCTCTTTTTCTTCTGCGTCTTTCCTTGTTGTGTGAACTTTGGTTGTAACGAAGATATGACCAATTGAAAAGTTAACCCCCTTTTATGTTATGTCCACCATCCCATTGTTTCTTGACCTAATGGGATTTGGGTCCATTATTCATAAATAATACCCAACCGTCCCATTGAATTGTTGTTCTTGTGATTTGTACAAATTTGAGCTTAGCCGTCCCATATTATTATTTAGTGTTGGGCCTTGATTTATTAAGTAAATAAACCAATCCGCCATGTAAATGGGCTTTTGATTTATCTTTTGACCCAATAGTTAATATACCATCTCCTTAAATAGGCTTTTAGGCCCATTACACAATTGTGGGACCCACTTGGCCCATTAACTTGATAAAACTTAAATCCTCGAATAAACGACTTGTCTTTTGGCTTCTTGATATTATCTTCAAACTCGTGTCGTTTTGACCAGTTTTTGTGATCTTTGGTACCTACACACATGAAACAAGAAACAAGCGAATACAATACCATTTTTATACGAATTATGCATTATAAGCTCATTTATTGATATAAATGATATGAGTAAATTCACTCATATCAATTGGTCCTTGGAATATGATGAAATTACAAGAAAAGCCCTTGGAACAACTTTACAAAACGTTTTGTGGCCAAAATGAAAGAATACAATCTTTATTACAAAGGGAATTCAAGTATGGGCTATTGAAACTTAATGTGACAAGTTTATCGAAACATGGGGGTTATATTTGGCTAGACATGAAACTGGACACCACCAATCATCAAATGCCATGTCACCCACTCCACCAATTAAATCCCTCCACATCACACTCTCTTTCTACATCACCAATCCACTAACCTCACCAATTAATATAATTAAATAGATTTAAACCTGTTTTATTAATAATACTTTTTGGTGGGAAACATACACTATTTCCCTAATCCCAGATCAAAACCAACGAAGAACACCTCTAAACAAGAATTGGGTTTTTCCTAATCAACAAAAATCAAGGTATAATCTTCTCCTGATCAGTGATTAAGCCCTATCTCACCTAAACCCACACCTCAAAACCTTGCCACGTGGGTTGTGGTCCTTACACCAACCTTCCCCTGCCCATCACTTTCCACAAAGTCCCAAAAGGGGGACAAGATAAACGGCTGGATACTTTTTCTTGGTCCCAATTCAAAAGCAAGGGCTTGGATCATTTTTGCTTCACTAGTATCACCACATACCTCCAAGATTGGCAGCAGGCATCATATGGACACTCTTGACCATTTTCAAAAGTATGAAGACTCAAGGGGCATTTTAGGGCTTTTGTTCACTAGGGTTTTAGATACTAGAATGTTCTTCTACCTTTTATAAATACATTCGGGCTGTGAATGTATTAGTTTGTTCCAGATTTCTTGTAAAATTTTTTGTTATGAATATTTAAAGTGTTTCTTAAATTCTTGCAAGTTATCTGTGTTCCTTTACTGTTTTCAGTTGTCTTGATTTACTTTTATGCATTTAGTTAAAAAAGTTTATCAAAAGCCTTTATAAAAGGATTTATTTTCTTGTTGTAAAACCTTTTGAGATCCAAAAAGCTTTAAGCTTTGTGTGTTTTGGATTGACAAACCAGCATACAAAGTCTAAAGTTCTTTGTTATTTTCAGTTTATAAAATTCTGTTCAAAAGTTTGGTTCCAAAAACATTGGTGTTTCAAGTTTTATAAAAGGAAGATTTATGCTTCAATATTTGTTTTATCTTACTGTTCATTAGCTGACCCAAAAGCTATCTAACAAATAGCTTTTGGATCAGTTCTTGGGCCTTTACCTTTTTCTTTTGTGGTGTTGTGTTTCACAGGTTCCAACAAAAGAAAATATAACACCCAAGGCTTGACTGTTGTAGTCTCCTTGGGTGTTGGACTGTAGTTGTCCTTCTCTACCAACAAGAACTCTTCCATCATATCTTGGTTAAGGTGATTAAGCTGGGGCATCAAGGAGGTACTCCTTTAAACTCCCTTTCGTTTTTAGCTAAAAATATTGGTCCAAAGAGATTTTTGTCTGCATGATTTTAAATGCCTAGTTGTTTGAAGTGTATGTTGGTTATTTGCTTGTTTCTAGATTTTGGTAAGTTGGTTTGTAGTTAGTTAGAGTTACTGATTAGGTTTCATATAGTGTGTTTTGGTTTTCTGCTATATTGGTTCATTACTAATCAGTAAAGGGGGTGTTTGGTTTTGTGACTTATGGGACTTGGGTGACACAAGACCCAAGTTAGATAGATCATACATGTTCTTAAAGTGTTAAAAAGTTGTTTTGAATAGGTTTTTGAGGTAATTTTAGAGCTCTAAGAAATTTGGTATTACAAAATTTGCATAAAATAGTAATTTAGTAGGGTTTAACTAATTTGTTTTAGTGATGTAAGTTTCATATCTTGTTAATCAGTTAGATTATATGTTATATTAGGGTTGTATGTTTTTGTTTATGAGTTTGGTAGGCTAGGCTATTAGATTTAGGTGACCAAAATTCACCTAGAGTGCCATTTGCATCAGACCAAGTTCATAGACCTACCCTTCTTTGACTAGTGACTGATTATTACCACTTTGTGTGCTTATTGTTGTTGGAATCTGTTGTTTTTGTGCTTATTCTGACTTCCCACACTCCACTGAGTGTGGGGGTGCCTCACTTGTCAAAAAACATACAAGAAACAAGGCTCAAATGCCCTTATTCGTCTTTCTGTTAAGCATCAGTGGGAACCAAGTTCCCACTGTTAGAGTAAACTTTCCCACTGCTGCGGATAAAGACAAAAGTCCCAAGACCTATCACTTTCAGTTTCTTGTTATTTTGTCTTTAGTGACCTTTTTAAGCATTTTTTAGTAATTTTAATTTTCTTGGGTTTGTTTTATTATTTCAAGATTTTTCATAAAGTCATTTTTTTTATTTTACTATTCATTTGGTGTTTTTTTAGCATTTTATTCAATTTTAATTAGTTTTTATTAATCTGTCTTTTGTCTTTTAGTGTAAAAAAGTGGTATTTTTCAGTTTTTCCAATTTTCCTAGTTTGCGTAAAATAATTTAAGATTTTTAGTAAAGAAAGTTCACTGTTCACTTTATTTAATTATTTTTTAGATTTAATTTAAGGCTTAATTAGGTTTTAATCAAAACTATTTTGTCTTTTAGTGGTAAAAAAACGTTTTTCAAACTTTTTCATTTTTCTACTATTTAGTAATATAATTTAGGATTTTTCAAAAAGGCAAATTAATTTTCACATTATTTTTTTTTATTTTTAATCATTATTATAGTCTAAAAAGTATTTTTAGTGTTTTAAAAATAGAAAAAAGTTTCTAAAATTTAGGAAAAATACTTTTTAGTGTTTAATTAATATAATTAAGATTAGTTTGATAAAATAATATTTTGGGCTTTTTTTTTAATTATATTTAATTTTAGGGCTTTAATTAGTATTTAAAATTGGGTATTTAATTAACAAAGGGTTTTAAAATTTATTTATTGAATTTTTATTCTTATTTATATTATTTTAGACTTAGTTTAAATTTTAATTAATTTTTAGCTTTAATTTTTAATTTCGTCACGTTTTACGTAATTACGTAATCGTTTTACGTTTTACGTAGTAGTTTAATCGTAGTATAGCTCGTCTTTAATTTTCTCTCTTTAAACCCAAAAACAACACTAATTCAAACTTGATTTTATTATACTGGCCTAACATACGCACCTCCGCCGAGAACGAACTCGCATTTATCGAGCATTCGCCGGTTTTCCTAAACCGTCGAGTTTAATACTTGCTGCTCATACGCGTTTTTCCTAAAACGTGTACGATTATACCTACATCTATTTTGGCGCCGCTTCCGGAGAGGTGTTTTGTGTGCCTTATATATATCATGTTTGTGTGAGTAGTGTGTTTTTGCTTTTCATTTTTGGAAAGCGTAAATATCGTACATACTCATTTTTGTTATTTTTCTCTACTATATTATAATATCCAAATAAATCGTGTTTAGTTTTCCTAATTAAACACAAAAAAATCATAATTGTAGATATATTGGTTTTCGTTTTTCTTGTGAATATTATTAATATATTGTATACGTATCATAATAAATTTATAATATCTCCAAAAGCGTGAAAACGCAACCTGAATTGGGATTTCATCACTCAATTATTGTATTCGAATCTAAAGCAAAAGTTTAAAGGCAAAATAGATAAATAATTTCGTGAGGCTTAATTTTGATTAACGAAAACTAAAGGTGGGTATACGGCGGTTGTATTTCACGACCTAAGGGAAAAAGGCTCTTAAGTGCTTAGCGTCGCCTCGTTTCCCCCGCTTGCTTGTGCGTGTTTTGAGAAAGAGGGCTAATCGAGGGTTTGCCGCCTAAGTATTATCTACGTATCATATATATTTGCTTGTTTTAAAGATTAAACCCTCTTGAACGTTTTGGTGTTCCACCAATGTTCTAAAGTCATCGAAGGCGTTCACTCCACGTGATCGTTTTCATTTCTTGAGGCTACCTAAATCGAGAAATTGATTCGATGAGAGATTTGTATATTTGAGTCTACGTAATACACAAAAAATCCAAAAAATTTAAAAAACAACCAAAAACCAAAACAAATTGAAAAAACGAAAAACCCCAAAAAGAATCTTCTTTGCTACCCCCATTCTACGCTTAGTGCATGCCACTCGATCGAAGGATTATTCTAATTCTAGCAACTCTTCGAATCGACGCAATCGAAATCGAAGGAATCGACGACGTAGACGAGAATTAGAAACCGACGTTCCTAATATCGTTGTTGAAGAGACCGTAGACGAGATGGCCGACAATCGTTCGATGATGGAATTGCTCCAAGCGCCCACCGAGGGTTATGGAGACGCGATCGTTATTCCCGCTATCGAAGCGGAGAATTGAGATTAAGAGCAGAATGCTTTCATTGATTCAAGCTACGAAGTTTCGAGGTCGTGAGGCGGATAATCCTCACGATCATATTCGAAATTTTGATCGTCTTTTGGCCACGAGCAAGTTTAAGAACGTCGACACCAATGTCGTCAAGCTTATTCTTTTTCCGTACTCGGTCGCTGGTGTCGCCAAGTATTGGTACAAGAAAAAGCCACCTAATTCCATAATTACGTGGAAGGATATTGTTTCCAAATTCGTTGATCATTTTTTCCCACCGTCTAAGACGACGGTTTTTAAAAACGAGATTACGAGATTTGAGCAAAAACCGAATGAATCATTTAGAGACGCGTGGGATCGTTTTAAAGAATTGCTTAGGCAATGTCCTCACCATGGATTTTCCGAGTTGCACCAAATCGATACGTTTTACAACGGTCTTAGTTTTCAAGAACAAGAATCGTTGAATTCCGCCGCCGGTGGAAACTTTTTGTGTAAGACTCCGAAAGATGCATTAATGATTATCGAGAATCGATCTAAGGTTTACCAACTCTGCAGCGCACCGAGTGTTGTCAATGTCGCCAATGTTAGTAATTCTAATCGCGACATTGAGAGGGTTGATGCGAAATTCGATAAGTTGACGAATGTGTTTACATCGTTCTTAATCGAGATGCAAAAGAAAGACGCTCCCGCTACGGTGAAAGCGGTTGAGGCATCGTGTACGTTGTGTGGCGGGCCTCATAATTATTACAAGTGTGCGGCTACGGATGGCCAAACATCGAGTGTTAGCGCGTTAAATAATAATTTTCAAAATCAAAATAACGCGGGTCCATTATAAGGAAATTATAACCAAGGCAACAATTTTTCGAATCAAAACCGAAACAATTTTCAAGGAAACAATCAACAAGGAAATTTTTCGAATCAAGGTTATAATCAAGGTCGTAATTTGAGTTGGCAAAATCTAGATAACAACAACAACCAAAACTCGAATTTTTTAAACAACAACAATCAAGGTAACAATTTTTCATATGGTAATCAAGGGAATTTTCAAAGAAGTAATCAAAACCAAGGGAACTTTAATGCTAATCAAAATAGTTCGTCAAACGATTTCAGGAATACATGAAAACGAATGAGGCTAATGTGAGACGTTTAAAGGGACAAATTGGTACTTTGAAAAACGACTTTTCCAATACTTTGAAAAATCAAAACACGAAGATTGAGCAAGGACAAATTGACATTCAAAAGATGTTTCGGCTATTATGAACAAGGCCTCAGGTGCGTCATCGAGTTCGTTATCTAGTGACACCGTTGCTAATCCAAAGGAACAATGTAAAGTCGCCTCGTCTGGTGAGAAAAGTCGTATGATTACCCCTAACCTTGATGAATTTAGAGTTGTTCCTTCTTCTCAACCCTAGACTTCTAAGACACCTTCATGTTCTAAAGTCGATGGGGTGAACGTGGCGACCAAGGAAAAGAGTGCACACCCTCGTGTACCTCTAATTCCATCCACGGTTCAAAAAGAGAGCTTTATCGACCTCACCTAAGTAACCCTTAAATAAACTTGTGCTTCGATCCTTCTTTAAAAAACCAAAAGGCATATGTCGAGAAAGGAAGAGGATCCGGGCCAATTTCTACTACCTTGTGATTTTTCCGAGATTGAGGGATGTTTATCCCATGCCGATTTAGGTGCTAGCATCAATCTTATGCCTCATTCTCTATGAAAATTGATGAGATCGCCTTGACTTACCCCCACGAACATGACTATCGAGCTTGAAAATTGTACACCTGTATAACCAACTGGAATAGCCGAGGATGTCTATGTTAGGATTGGAAAGTTTGTTTTTCCCGCGGACTTCGTCATATCCGATTATGAGTGTGATCCTAAATTTCCCATTATTTTAGGTCGACCCTTTTTATCGACGGCTCGAGCCGTAATCGACGTCCACGGTGGGTAGATCACTATGAAATACGGGGAGGAAGAAATGGACCTTTTCACGAATAAATCCCAAGTTTAAAATGATCATGATAAAACCGATGTTTCAAAACCGGATGTTCCCAAAAATGATTTCAAAATGTTAACTTTAGCGGAAAATATGAGGCTTAATGCATGTTTTGAAAGAATTAAAATGAACGGTTTTAAAGATGATGATTTTAATGATAAAGAAAACGTTTACTTAATTAAAAAGGTATTCGTAGATTTATGGATGAAAAATCATGTTGGGATTCATTCGGTGAAACAAGTGAACAACCAATTCCGAAGGGCGACGTTAGTGCCATCACGATAATGACAAAAATGGACTCGTCTTCACCACCTTCGAAGGACCACGTCTTTGAGGCATCAACTTCTAATTCCATTGAAGTGCCTCCATTTCCTAGCCCAACACCCGTTGAGGCTAAAGGTTTCATCGATATCGATCCTCTCGTCATAGAAAAGTCACCTAAGCATAGCCCTAGGGCTTGTAAGACCATGGTTGTGAGTGCTCACATCGACTCTTTCTTTGATGATGACGATGGCGATTTTGCCGAGACTGATCACATGCTTAAAAATCCACAAGCAATTTCTGATTCTCCTCAAAAAATTCTAAGTGTGGTAAGTACGATGAATATGAGTTTGATCCCGAGATTGAGGAAATTATTGAACAAGAGCTAGATCTTTTACCTCCACTTCCACCTACGAGTGAGGTTGATTTTTTCAAAATTGAGGATGATCTTGATGAGTTGGAACGTCTTATTTTCGATGACGAACCAACTCACATGACCCAAAATCGCATTCTCGAGGAGTTACCTAATCAATACTCCTCAAATGAGAATGACGTTTATCACATTCATGAGGAATTACCTAATCAACACTCCTCCCTTATGAATGCTGATTTTGTGCTTGATCGTGATCTCTTCGAGAGAATTTCAAATATCATTAATGAGGATTATCAAGAACTTTGGTTCGATAACCCTATTTACGATGAAGAAATGGATGAGATTCACGATCATGAGGATGACGAATATGTTGACCCCGAGGGGGCGGTGTTCTTTGTTGATAAATGTTTTAAGAACTTATACAATCCACCACCCCCTAACCGCGACTTAAATGTGAGAATTTTTAGTGTGCCTAAAATCGTCTTAGAAACGCCAAATATTTTCGACATAATTCAATCGGGTTTTCATAAAGAGTTTTTGAACGATGAAAAAGGAAACGATTTTAAAAATGATTTAAAAGATTTTTCTACATGTCTAACTCCGTCATCACTGCGTTTTATGAGTGCTACCACCTCGTCTACTCCTTTTGATGACGGTTGGTGTGGTTTGAGTGTAGGGGAAGCCCCTTATGTTCCCTCACATTTCTCCACCGAGGATGAGATATTCGATCCCAGAATTGCTTGTAAAGGGAAATCTCGGTCTTCCACCGATGCAATAAATGAAAATCATATCTATTTGCTTGGTGTGAGTCTACCTCGAGTAGCTCATGATTGTGCACCACCCATTCTCCCACCTCTCTACTTATCATCTCTTTTCTTTGACCCCATTGGGGTTCGTGTTGAAGTGCCGTTGGTTCGTTTATCCCATGAAAATGAGGACGCCATCTTCGATCCGGTATTTTGCATCATCAAAGGACTTAGTCCTTTATACCGGTTTCTTTTGGGCATTGTTTATCATGTAAGCCCCACCAAAAATGACCAAACTATGATTATCCCTAAATGATCAAATTTATGGGGATTCGAGTCGAGCTTTTGACTTGGTTATCAAAAACAAGCTGCCTCGTGGGGGATTCTCATGCTTATCCTTGTAAATATTATCGCTTTCTAATAGTGTAATGAGGGGACTTGTGCTCTTCCGACCTTTGTTTCGTGGTTGTTTGTGATTGTGATTTATTAGGTTCATCGTCATCATTGAAGCCTCTCGTGTTCGATTTACAGATCACTCGAGCTTCGATCGTTGCCTTTGGAGATTCCGATATCTGATGATATCCTTTTATGTTCTATCGTTTATCTTGTTAGCATAGTTCATAAACGGCTTTTAGGTTATTCGTTTTACCCTTTCCATGCTCAAGATTAAGCATTCGACTTCGTGTCTAGTATGGGGGTGTTTCACCCCTAGACTCGAAACATTGAGAACAATGTTTAGTTTTAGTATGGGTGGGGGTGATTAGATACTTCACCTTGCTTACATCATCACGCAATCCAATTTTCATCTTTTTGTTATCGTTTTATGCAAAATAAGGCTAAAAATGGCCAAACTTTTAATTTTTTTTCTTGTTTTTCATAAGTGTTAAGACACGAATGTAGGTCTTCTGATGGTGAGAATAAGAGTAATATTCGACTCGACCGTGCATTTTGAGCACTTAGCTTCGATTCCTTAACTATACTAGGCTAAGTCTCTTAAATGAGGACGAGACATGATAGAGTTAATTATAAGTTACGTAATCCTTCACGATCTCATGTGTAGTGATTATTAGCTTATTGTCCCTACGCTTTTGTTTAAATAAATGCAATAAGTAAGGTCGTACGATTTATAAGGTTACTTAGCTTTTAGCCCAAGATCGTTTAAAAGTTGCTCGTATTCGAATAGAGTTCATAGCCAAAGCATAACTTATTGAAGCGGGATGCAAAGATTGGCAAAGTTCCAAAAAGGCCCTAACAAGGCATGAGGAACTCCATTTTGTTGCTAAAGATCCAAGATGATGTGAAGTATCATTATTCCAAAATCAATATGAAGGATCGAGACACACGACGAGAAGCAAGATACTCCCCTAAAGATCATGGAGAAGTCTATCCAAAAAGACCCTAACAAGGTATGAGGATAAATATATCCAAGTCCGAAAAGGAGGTGCATCGTTGTATATCAAAATCCCAAATAAAGATTGAAGAAAAATGATGAAGTCGTGGTCAAGTTTGAAGAAATTGCATATATGAAGAGAAGACCATTATTTCAAGAACGTCTTCCAAGATCTGAAGTTCGAAACACATGCCAAATATCGGTCCGAGAAAGGTCTCAAATCGTGAAACGAGTTATGCCAAGATATGAACTTAAGGAGATTACGAGAAGCCGTTTTAAAAGATTGTGTCCTTTAGCTAACTATTGATTAAATCGTCCTACTTTATTTTCGGCCTTAATAAAATATCGAAATATGTCAAAAATGTTTCCTCGTGATCATTAAGACAAAAATAAAGTATAAGAGATACCAATTAGGAATAAGGGAGTCTAAGTACGTAATTAACACTTATGAGTAATGATTGTGTAACTAACTTATAATGACAATGATCTCGTTACACACTTAGCATGGAATTGGGTGAAAATCGAGGATGACGAACTTATCTCTATGAGGCATTCACGCGTTCTTATTCTTTGACCCTAAAAGTCACTTAATCCTGATGAAAACATTACATTATGTCTAAAACACGTGTAGTATTTTATTTAAGTTTACGTTTTCAATAAATGTCACATAAAAATGAATTTTGGAAGTGCTATGATACTTAATTCTAGCATTGCGTGGGGATACGACAATGGTTTAGTATGGGAGAGTGATGAGACTGCAATTATACATAGTCTCATCGTCCAAATCGGGCTTAAAACACTTAAAATATCATTAAAATACCCCAAAATATGCTTGTGTTTGTTCATTGTGTATTTTAGGTGCGGATATCATGAAATCAACAAAAGATCACAAGAATCAAGCAAAAACGAACACGGGAAATAAAGCCGCACAAAGAACCGAACCCGAATCATGGTTTTCCATTGAAGTCCTTGAAGTTTTTAAGATTGTCAAGATTGGTCCCTCATGTTTTGAAGACTTGTCATTTTATACCCTTGTAAATCCTCAAAATTACATATGTGTCCCTAAAATGGCAAGAATGTACAAGATTGGTCCTTGGTGTTGGGAATTAATTTGATAAGACAAAACAAGAATAATGAAACAAGAAGGACTTATATGCAAAAAGAAAGCTTTACAAGAATATGGAGCCCTTTCATACAACAAGGAGGACTTATTAGCAAAAGATGGAAGGACTTCTAGTTAAAATAGATTTCTTGTAGAAAGGAGTATGTGTAGTATATAAACACATACACCCTACGTGAATTAATCATTCCTATTATTCACAATGTAGTCATAAAGCGTGTGTCGTGTGTTCTAGGCGTCTAGTGTTTGTAAGACATCTAGGGTTATTTGTTTTAATCATTTAATACAAGTAATCGTTGGAATAGAAACACCTTCTTCGTAATCAATGTTCTAATTCCGCTATGTTTATCATCTGAACGTTGATGATCCTAGTAAGCTTAATCGATCCATGAATAATGGTTTCCACAATTGGTATCAGAGCGGGTGGCTCTCGATGCTAGGATCAACAAGGTGTTCGAGTCAAAGAATGGTGAAAAAGATGAAAAACCCGTCTAGGGTTTTATGGTCAGATCTCACTGTGCAGCCGTATTTAAACAGCGATATCTACTTCGTTAACCATTGGATCGACGTGAAATTCGAACTGTAGGTTCTTGGCATATTAGTCTTGAATTCACCGGAGCGATCGTCGATATGATTTGTTATGGGTGAGTTAGAGATCGTCGAAGTTGGCTGTAGAGAAAGAGGTATTAATTTTTTTTTTGTTTTTTATTGAATAAGATTTAGGGCTTCTTCCCCTAAACCCTAGATCGACTTTAAAGCAGAATAATATGAGATTTTTGGCTGTTTCAATGCATGGTGATACCATGATTTAAGGGTTTTCGATTTGTTTATAAAGATGTTAGGGTTTCGGCTTACAAACCCTAGATCATAGATGTGCAATGAGTTGTGCTATGGCAGTTAGAGAAAAGAAGAATAGCAGCTTTGTAGCAGTGTGTATTCGTTGGTCCAATGGAAAGGGACGTGAGTTTTATGGTCTAAGGATGTAATGCTAATCCATGACTGGAGATGTGGATGCTATTTTTAAATTTGTGATTCAAAAGTTCATGATCATGCTGCTAGACGTCGACATCAATATATATGTTAGGGTTTTTTTTTATTTGTTTTATAAACCCTAGCTTTTAATAAAGTTGTTGCAGATCAGTCGATTTGGAATTTGGATAGGAGTGCAATTGGTCTAAAGCAATATGATGGTTATCACGTGATGCTGAAGAGTTTGACAGCAGGTAAAGAAAAGATCATTATATTATTGATTAAGCAGAATTTATGTGCGTATATTTTGGAGAGTATAGCTGGGAGTAATTAAAGTACACAGGTACAAGGTTTCTTAGCTAAAAAGATGGGCATTCTATTTTAATGTGAGATGCATATATGGCAGTTATATGCATGCTATAATTATGCATGGGAGTGCATACGATTCTATATTTGGACGTGATAAACTGAGGTGATATAGTGAACGAGACTTTTTCAATATGTTTCAAAAATAGAAGTCATCACATGGGATATAAATAATGAAAGGAACATAAAAGAATCACATGAAGTTATAGGGACGTCTGGTTGGTTTTGACGTGACACAAGAAAGAAGTGTATGAAGACAAGGTGAAAAAAGTGGTATTCAATGAGGTTATGTTTGTAGCCACAGATGGTGTCAGTGGCTGAGTCGAGCTGCTGACAAGAATAAAACACACGCTGACAGAGAAGACGCTGACACGTTGTAATTTAGACGCTGACAGCGTGTTGTCCGATATACGGTTTCTAAGCGCTGACAAGTATCGTCCGATATTGCACAATACATACAGAAGATATATTGGATGACTAAGGATCTCGGACAGAACTGTTTGTTTAAAATTTTATGGCTCGTTTTTGAAGATTGTGTTTGATACAATAAAGTTTTATTTGATTATGTGACAAGGCTAATCTTGCGGTTACGTACCGACTTGGATTAGAAGCAGAACGCCGACAGAGGCAGCAGTTGCATAAAAGAAGAGGATGATCTTGTACTTAGATGATTTTCATTGCAAATTGGAGGTTTCGATGAAGACGATTGATTATTACTTATTTGGTGTTGGAGTTGTTTTTCTCAGGTTTGTATTTTATCATATCTCAAAAGATTCTTGCATCTCTTTTGAGATAACTTGCTTGTTCGTTTATGTTGGTGACGAAGACTTGTCAAATCTAGCAAATTGTCAGCTTGCTATCACTTGAAGGAGTTACATTATCATGCTCAGTGTCTCAAAAAAGGATGAGGATTTTGACAAGAGATCGAGGTCTGCTTATAGTTTCCTGCATTATATAAGTTCGACGTCACATGGATAGTGCAAGATATAAGGTACAAGCTTGGGAGATTCCATTTCTTCAACAAATAGGTTATATTCATTTTTCTTCATTCGTAATCTACAACTAGAGTCTACATGGTTCGTGATTCATTTACATGCACCACTCAAGGGGAAGTGTTTATTAGTTGTTTATCTTTAGAAGACCCCTATTAGATGTGACAAAAAGGGGAAGAAGATTCAAAGATCAAGGTATGCAACTTAATTTTATGTGGTGATACATTTTACAAGAAATCTTACTTTAAGGGGAAGTCTGTTTCATTCGTGGAAGATCAAGATTTGAAGATTGATTTTGTCATCATCAAATAGGGGAAGATTGTTGGGAATTAGTTTGATAAGACAAAACAAGAATAATGAAACAAGAAGGACTTATATGCAAAAAGAAAGCTTTACAAGAATATGGAGCCCTTTCATACAACAAGGAGGACTTATTAGCAAAAGATGGAAGGACTTCTAGTTAAAATAGATTTCTTGTAGAAAGGAGTATGTGTAGTATATAAACACATACACCCTACGTGAATTAATCATTCCTATTATTCACAATGTAGTCATAAAGCGTGTGTCATGTGTTCTAGGCGTCTAGTGTTTGTAAGACGTCTAGGGTTATTTGTTTTAATCATTTAATACAAGTAATCGTTGGAAAAGAAACACCTTGTTCGTAATAAATGTTCTAAATCCGCTATGTTTATCATATGAACGTTGATTATCCTAGTAAGCTTAATCGATCCATGAATAATGGTTTCCACACATGGAATATGATGAAATTACAAGAAAAGCCCTTGAAACACGTTTACAAAACTTTTTGTGGCCAAAATGAAAGAATACAAACTTTATTATAAAGGGAATTGAAGTATGGGCTGTTGAAACTTAATGTGACAAGTTTATGGAAACATGACATGAAACTTGACACCACCAATCATCAAACATCATGTCACCCACTCCACCACTTAAATCCCTCCACATCACACTCTCCTTCCACATCACCAATCAACTAACCTCACCAATTAATATAATTAAACAAATTTAAGCATGTTTTATTAATAAAACTTTTTGGTGGGAAACATACACTATTTCCCTAATCCCAGATCACAACCAACGAAGAACACCCCTAAACCAGACGTGGGTTTTTCCTAATCAACAAAAATTAAGGTATAATCTTCTCCAAATCAGTGATTAAGCCCTATCTCACCTAAACCCACACCTCAAAACCTTGGCACATGGGATGTGGTCCTCACACCAACCTTCCCCTGCTCATCACTTTCCACAAAGTCCCAAAAGGGGGACAAGATAAATGGCTGGATACTTTTTCTTGGTCCCATATTCAAAACAAAGGGCTTGGATCATTTTTGCTTCACTGGCATCACCACATACCTGCAAGATTGGCAGCAGGCATCACATGGACACTCTTGACCATTTTCAAAAGTATGAAGACTCAAGGGGCATTTTAGGGCGTTTGTTCACTAGGGTTTTAGATACTAGAATGTTCTTCTACCTTGTATAAGTACATTCGGGCTGTGAATGTATTAGTTTGTTCCAGATTTCTTGTAAAAAAATTTGTTATGAATATTTAAAGTGTTTCTTAAATTGTTGCAAGTTATCTGTTTTCCTTTACTCTTTTCAGTTGTCTTGATTTACTTTTATGCATTTAGTTAAAAAAGTTTATCAAAAGCTTTATAAAAGAATTTATTTTCTTGTTGCAAAACCTTTTGAGATCCAAAAAGCTTTAAGCTTTGTGTGCTTTGGATTCACAAACCAGCATACAAAGTCTAAAGTTCTTTGTTATTTTCAGTTTATAAACTTTTGTTCAAAAGTTTGGTTCCAAAAACTTTGGTGTTTCAAGTTTTGTAAAAGGAAGATTTCTGCTTCAATATTCGTTTTATCTTACTGTTCATCAGCTGACCCAAAAGCTATCTGACAAATAGCTTTTGGATCAGTTCTTGGGCCTTTACCATTTTCTTTTGTGGTGTTGTGTTTCACAGGTTCCAACAAAAGAAAATATAACACCCAAGGCTTGACTGCTATGG